>CM037998.1:19450742-19524095 GCA_021234005.1 Nephelium lappaceum
GTAACTGATATATCTCACAAATATCAACTCTAGTTTTCTTTTAATGAAAAAAATTAATTATAGCCATGATAAGATAGTGCATGTATGTTTGTGGATACTGATCATTATTGTCCTAAGCTCTTTTATTGTTAAAGAACTATTGCCAGAAGAATGTTATAAAATATTTTTCTTAGAGAAACTTTCCTAAAAAAAGCTTAATTAAATTACGAGATCACACAAATGACATTTTCTAATGATCAAACCAAATCATGATATCGCACAAAAACATTTTCTGATAATCAAAACCAAAGAAATCTCTAAAGAATCAACTTTGCATTGACAGTTATGTAATAGCATCAAATCCATCAACAATGGCATAGCAAAAGTAATTTCTTGACAGATCTCATACATAGCTCATAGCTGCTTTTGTATGGTTACTGACAAATAACTGCATTTTAAACCCTGCAGCTTAATTCAGATTATTGTCTCAACCCATGCTCATTAAAATCAATAAGGTACTTGATACCATTTAATGACGTGCAATAAAACTAACTATTAATACCTGATGTGAGAATTCTGCATTCCTTCTAACTCCGCAGAATTCTTCACTGCGTTTGCCAGAGAGATAGGGGATTGCTTGTACACCCCTGCAGCTCCCCTACACTGACCATTGGAGTCACCATAGATTTTAGAATTATGTTTCCCTTTATTATTCCCAATACTACCAAGATATTTATCACTGCAAAGTTTATACATGTGCATAATAGCAGCAGCATTAACAGAATATGGATCTAATCAAAGCTGAGCACCTTGAGCTGCCAAACTGGAAAAAGATGCCATATATCAGTCTCTAGGGATTGTCAAATTAATTTTCACAACTAACATATTAAGCCTATGAACACAACTTCTTCATGGTAGAACAAAAATATTTAAGCCCCCAGACTAGCCTTTTTATTTCAGAAAGGATGGAATCATATGGCTTCAACTCTACACCGGCATTCTTCAAGTGATTCATCACATCTGGAGTGACTTTAGCATCATCTATGAACAATGTTGCTTTATCAATCTCTATGATCAAGTAGGCATATGTGAGAGGCGAAAGTGGGACATCACTTCCTCTCTGCAGAAGAAAATTTGTAATGTGACTCCCGCTGAACTCATAAGGACGATAATTAGGTATCACCATCCTTTCGGGGTTCTATAAAATGCTCATCCTGCCAAATATTTGGCGTACATGTTTATAAGCATTTCAAAGGAATCTAATATTATAATATTCTTCAATTCTTCTGCAGCATCAGAAGAAAAGGAATCTGCTCCCTTCACATCATCAAAGAGATGGTGCATCAGACACATGAATGTAAAGGGATAGTCACACACATAAATCCAAAAACCAAAAAGAAGAACCAAAAACCTATGACATGATGTCTAAAAGAATTCAACACTGAGCAGAGGTAGGAAAAGAAAAGAACACAAATTATCTATGACAATATACTAGCAGACAAAAGGCACCAAGCAAGCTAACGAAACTAGTTCATAATCGTAAGCCAACAATATTATTAACGTAGAATGATTTGCGTTGTGATAATTTCAGTAGACGCTTTAAAATAATGTTCGAAACAGGGAATAGAAAAATCAGACTTCAATGAGATGATGATATGCTCTGCAAGAAAAACCAAAACAAATGAAGTGCCAAATTTTAGAGGTAGAGAAATTGCTCACCGGATCAATGCCAACTCGGCCACCAGGAGCCAAAACATCATTGAGCCATTCACTTGCTGTAGGGACTCCGAGATTGCCACTCAGCATGAGTATGCAGCAAGAACTCAGCTGCTTCTCAGCCTGATTATTAACAAAGAGAAACAATTAGTAACAGCTCATCAAACCAGACGATTCAATTGCAACAAGTCCACTTCCAAAGAAAACAATTAAATAAGCTAGAAAACTAACTTGCAGCTGATTTCATTGGCGCCAAGCGCGGATTCTCTCTTACAGAAAACACTTGCAATGTCAATATATGCGAAGACAGCGAAAATATTTTCGGGCCATAGAAGAATATTTTCGGCCGAAATATCAGTTTTGGGCCTAGAACAAATCAAAACTTCGGGGATTGAGTGTGCTACAGACAACAATTTTGTTTGTACCATACAAACACGCTTTTGAAAAGTGTGACCTTCGACTGGTTGCTGCAGATCAAATATATCAAACTAACTTGTATAAATAATAAATAAGTTAGTTTACAACTACAAATGTAGCCAATTAAACTTGGTCAAACTAACTAAATTTATAATCTTTTGGAGATTGTTTTTTGTTTTGTTTTAGCATTAACCAACAACCTTATATAAAAATTAAAAAATTAATATATATATATATATATATATAAATATGTACAATTTAATATTCCTTCTAGCACCTAACATCCCAACATGAGATTTTTTTTAACCAAGTATACTTCAATGAAATTTTAGAGCTTATACTTCAATGAAATTTTAGAGCTTTCTCACTTTAATATTTGATAATTTGTTTTTTCATCACATATAATAAATTTATCAATTATAAAGAAAATTAATGTCTAATATAAATTAAATATTTTCTATAATTTTGAATTAATATGTAACTCCATTTAAAATTCAAGACTCTAAAATAAATTAACACTTTAATATAAGTATTAAATACACAAAAGACCTCTGAGATTAAGTCAAATACAAGTAGGTGAACATTTTTGTTTTTGTAACACCATACCCCCTAGTTAACAATCAATCGGTACTAAAAGTGAAGTTTGGCCGGTTATTTCAGTAGAATGACACAAATATCCTCAACTTTATGATTTTTTAAAAAAAAATAATTTAATATTTTTTTTAATAAGTTCTCCATCGTCTAGAGTTGCATGTGGGATGTTAGGAATGTTCTCTATTATGGTGGGTCATTCTACAGTATATTTACGTGGAGCAGATCTCGCTAGTCAACTTCCTTAGAACTTGGTAACTCATATCCTACACAAGTTAAACAAAAGAACGAAAGTGACTAGGACATTGGTGTTATGTTGGTTGTAGGCACTCGGACACTCAAGTCAGTAAGTAATTTGATAAATAATTGAAACAAGCAAAAATCGCAATTGGGAGTAGGAAGAAGATGAAAATAGAACTATCAAGCATAAAAAGGGGCCACATACGGTAGCCTAGCATGAAAGAGGTACCGTCTCAAGAGGCAGCTAAAGTGTTGGTCCGTCGGGGTCTGATGCTTTATCTGGTGAGAAGGCGACTTCCGGAGAGGATTTGGGTAGGGTGTCTGCAAGTGTCAGCTCCTTTCTCCTTTTCTGTGTGTCCTATTTTCATTAGACTTATGGCCTTTTGTATAAGGGGTAAAACCCTGATCTTTTGGACACTTTCCTTATTTCAAGATACTGGAATCTCTTTGTGATCTCAGTCCCAAAAGCTCATTTCTTATTTCGATTATTTCCATATCGCTTTTTTGGGAAAGATCTTACTTGGTGAGGAAGTTAGTGGGGTTATGAGTAGAATAGAAAAGTGAGCCTTTGGGCTAAGCCCACGAACTTCATGAAATGATGTTGACTACCAAATCGTTGACTGACCCAATGATTGATACGTTGGGCCTAACTTAATCAGCCTACATTTGTTGGACCTTTCAGTTGATCGGCCCATAAAGAAACGAACTTTAGATAGTATCTGATTTTATTGATTGGTAAAGCTTACTAGATCCATTCTTGACGAATTGTGAGCTCAAAATTTGAACGATAAAATTCGACCACCACAATTTGTCCCCTACTGTTATAGTTGACCTCTAGAGATTTTGATAGGCGTGACTATTTTACCTATAGTCTAAAATTACCAAAATCTTTATATATATATAAAAAAAAAAAAAAAAAAATCTCCACTATCCATCGCAACTTTATGGATGGTGAAGATTAAAAATTAAATTAAAAATACATTTTAAAATTAAAAAATTAAATTTGGAAATTAAAAATTAAATAAAAAGAATTTATATCATTGCAATTATGGATGGTAGAGAGTTTGTAAGCAAATTAAAAAAAAAAAAATCAAAATTTAAAAAATTTTTAATAGTAAAAAAATTTGAAAAAGAAAATGGCCCAAAGCTTCAATGGTTGAAGATCTGGGTTCGAACCTAGAACTCATATCTTCAATTTTTTTTTTTTCCTTTTATTGTTTTAACACCCATATCTTCAATTTTGAGTTGAAGATCTAAATAGCCCAAATCTTTAATGAAGAGTTAAAGATCCGGGTTGAACCCTCAACCTTTAAAGATCTAGGTTTTCGAACCCAGATCTTTAGCTCTCAATGCAAACATCGAAAGTAAATAAATAAATAACCTAGATAGCTCCATCTAAATAAAAACTTACAGATCCAAAAAACTCATATAATCTAAAAACCCAGATCTAACAAATTACAAATTAGAAAAAGAGAACTTACAATCAAAACCTAGATTGCTCCATCTAAAAATCCAAATCAAAACTCATATCATCAACACAACCCAAATCTTAAAATGGAAGAAAAAAAATCTAAAAAATTATCCAAAAAATTTGAACAAATCACTCAATTTTCAGGCATGGAGTCGAACCATCTTAGATTGAGATGGAGCCGCCATAGTTAGAGCTTGAATGGTGTAGCTCAGTAGACCACTCTTTCCTAGGTTGTAGAAGTTTTGATTTGGGTAATAGTATTCTCATTGAAGTCAGACATAAAATGGTCCGACAATTGATTGCTTTAACGACGATCACTTCTTTGTTTACCACTCTAATCATCACCACTCACGAATGGGCTTTGAAATGTGTTCATCCCACTAGTATTACACCACGCATAGTTCCTATAAGCCATTCCATGAAAAGAAAATAAAAATAAAAAAAGGAATTATAAACAAAAATAAACCAAAAAAAAAAAAAGATGTTTGAATTAAGAAATTCTGACTGGTATTAATATTAACTATAACTTGGCACAATCCCCAGCAATTGCGCTAAAAACTTGATAGTAAATTTTAATGTGTTTTTATAAGCTAAATTAAATAATGGAATATTTCCAAATTAAAACACAATATCAAATTTTCACATTAGAAACTCGTGCAAATATACAAGGTTCACAAGTACTATATTGAGTAAAGCATCATTCCCACGAGAATTGACCAAATCTAGTTAAGTACTACCCGATCAATACCATACCTTATCCAAACTATCGAAATAATGGATTTAATTAAATTCTAAAAGAAAATAATAAAAATAAAAAAATCACAACCAAGGAGAAGGAGATTCTAGAGTTTTAACTTCACCCTTCCAATCTACCCAACCTATATTTCTATTGTTAATGATTTTATTCTCATCATGTGCTTGATCAAGTGATTCTAATTTATCCACAAGCTTCTCTCGATGGTCGAGTGAATTTACCTAAATTAATTAACTGATTATATCTCTATGACAATTAATCAACCTAGGCACTTTAAGCATCAATCATTCATAAATGACCACACAAACCACGCGGATATATTTCTATTTTATGCAATTCATGCTATCCTATTTTAGGTCTAAACACGTGACTACATCTCTCAAGTTCATCATGGTTATCAAATCAATTGAATTAGTGATCAGTTAATTCAAAGCATTAAAAACAAAAACGATAGAACACAATAATATGAGAATTAAATTATAACAATATTATAAAAGTGAGTTTCATGGTTCGAGGCCACATAACTCTAGATAGTTCATCATCATCAAATTATAAAATAATATGCTCAAACAACAATCAAATAACATCAATTTAAATTAATCAAGTTAAAAAGTAAAGAAATTCTCATTATAACGGAGTGATTCGCCTTGTCTCCAAGGCTGAATTTGACTCCATAAACTCAAATTTCCTTTCCCTCGTTGTTGCCCCAAAGATGCTTGATGATGATGTTGATTTGTGGATGCTTGTTCTCCACTCCTAGGCTGATGCAATTATGCGGTTTAGGGGCTAAAAATATAGAGAATATTATGCAAAATACAGCCCCTCAACCCCCTCTCTCCCTAACCCGTCGCTCACCCTTCTCTCTTGGATTGTGTGTTGAATTGTATGGAAATCACATCTATTCATAGGTATGAATGACTGAATATGCCAAGGAATATGCTTTGGAATGTGCATCGAATATGCTTCCCAAAATTAATGTCCTAGACTCGTAACATAGGGCCTCAGCTTCACGGATCCACTTTTACCTCAATCTTAGACCATCACCGAAATCCATAACATAGGCCCACGATTTGTACTTGAATAGTTGAAGTTCAGTAGAGCATTTCATGTTTGTGTTACCATACAACAAGGTAGGCCCATGACCAAGAGGTCGATCTTTATGTACGTACCTCGACCTTCACTAGGCCCATGAATGAAAACCAAACTTTACATACACTAATGACCCACAAGTTTATCTTATGCTTCACTTTTCCACTTCTAGCTTTGGTAAACCCACAAACTTGAATCACAACCCAACCTATCACAATGTCTTAATGCAAATAACGCTTTAATCCCTCGGCCTCCTCTTTAATTGCTCTTTTGCCAATAAATCTCTAAACTCACGACTGGGCCCTTAACAACAAAACATTTTATCACTTATCAATTCTTCAGACTTTTGCACATAAACCCTGACTTTGAAATCTTTTAAACTCTTTCAATTCACACTTGAATTTCTTTCTCGAAATTCCACCAATTCTTATCCTTTCTTCTCAAAACACTATCACCTTAAAAATCCACAAATTAATTCACCAACTTGTTCATTATTCTTCCATGACTCACCTATAAAACAAATAAAACCCATTAAATAATAATGAGATTGACTCGAATATTCATCACAAATGTTAGGTAAATGAGTACGTAATAACAATGTATTTTAACTTTATCAAATGGCTCTATCTAAGATGAAAGATGGAGGCATCTAAGCTTTTTCGTCGTCATAATAGAGCACCAAATGACTCCATCTCTATCACAAATGGGGCCCAAACGACTTCATCTGATCACAAATGAAGGTCGAACGGCCCATCTCAAGAGCAGATAGAGGCCGACTCACTCCATTTTCATCACATCAGAGAGATCGCGAGGAAGGAGAAGAAGGTGAAGAGATGAGGTGAGAAGAAGGGACAAAGAGATTACGATGGGTAAAGAAGGTCGATGAAGGAGCAGGTGGGGAGAAAAGATTAAGATGAAATGTTTAATCTCTGGTTTTTTATGTTTGCTTTTGGATTCTTCCAGATCAAAAATAACAGGTTTTTTTTTTTTCTTAAATTATTTGTTCTTATTTTTTAAATTAATTTATTTTTTAATTTTTCATTTTTCTTCCATGCGACACATGTACACTTATCTTATATAAGTGTGAAATGATGAAAATAACCCATTTGACTAATGTTTAATTAGCGGTAGAGACTAAATTGATGCATTTTTTGGAACATGAGGGACCATGAGAGACATAAATGCATTCGTAGTTAAAATGGAGAAGTTTCTCAAAAACACAGTGATTAAAATGAAGTTCTCCCTAAAACATTATAAACTTTTTTTATCATCTGTTTTGAGAGCCAAGTCTTGAAATTATGGTCACGGCTAAGATCTACCTTTCAATAACCATTCTACTGTTTCTAAATTTACTGGGATTATCATTTGCTCCCTATCATATTTGTGAGATATCCCAGGTTTTGAACTTCCAAATCCTCCACGTTTAAGATCCCATAAAATTCCTTGAATCATCTTTTTCTATCATTCATCTTATGTCCACCATACTTATCCTATTTAGATCCTCTATTATCTCAACAAGACCCTCGAGATGATCTATTACCATCAAACATAGAGTCTCTTCTATAATCCATCTTACCATTTGATCTAAATTGTGTATCATTTACAAAGTTATAACCATCACGACTATTAAAATTGTTTCCCTTTCTCATAGTTTTTGTCTTATCTTGTCCAAATCTATTTCTATGCGTATCTAGGTGATCACTATCAAACTGTGAATCAGAAAAGTCAGTATCTTCCACATCAAAGTCCACTCTCCTCCTATAATCCCTACCAGAAATTGCTTTATTTCCTTTTGCTAGCTTGGTTTTAATATCCTTAACCAAATCATCATCCAAATCTGAAGGGGGACCAAATTCTTCATCTAAGCAAAAACTCAATCCCCTAGATGGACCTCTGCCTCTACTTCTATGTTTAGAATCAGCAACATGACTAGACTTCCAATTGGGATGAGCTGGAAGCTCTTCATCAATGTCAAAATCTAGTTCACCATCCTCAAAGCCTGAGAAAGCCGATTCTTGATGCATAAACTTAGATGGCTTATTGTTAGATTGGGGAGGTGTCCTCCGCCTACCACGAAAATCATTATCAGAGTCCTCTATATCTTCTGCCTTAGAAAATCCTTTAGAAATATCATTTGACAAAGCCTTCCTTATTGAATAATTGTTCGAAGTTTCAATCTCATTACTGTCAACATCATCTTTATCATCAAAATCATTAAAACCAATTCCAGGACTGTTATTATCAACATCAGAATGCCCTCTCTCATGGGCTCTTTGAACTGTGTTGGATTTATTGAAATCATCTCCATACCCTCTAAAAGATTTTGCATGAACCTTATTGTCTAATGGAGAGTCTTCAGCCCTCAATGAAGAATCAACATGCTCAAAAGCAGCAAAATCTACTCCATCTGATTCATCATCATCAAAGTCAAAATTCCAGGCATTTGAAACCTCAGGCCTTTTTGCAATCTTATTCATTCTCAGGTTTGGACCCTGTTTCCTCTCTTCCATTATATTCTCCATAAAGTCATCGTATGGACATTTGCAATCACAATGAAAACATGTCATATTTCTCCTATAATTTGAAAAGTTGCACCGATGAAAACATAGAACCATCGTAAGCTCTATAAGCTATAACATCATCAATCCTGCACTATAAACAATATTGCAAATTATTCTTTTTTTTTTATTATTTTAAACTTGTAGCCAAACAGAATCAACAAGGAAAAGATTAGTAATAAAGCATAAGAAACTTACTTAGGGCATTCCAGCTCTCCAGCAAGCAACTACCTCTTTGGCCGCTTGGCATCACATTGTAGGCACACTGTATTCTTTGCGAAATTCATGAAATCACATATAAGACAACAATTTTTAATTGTTGTTATTTACAGCCTCTATAAAATTCCAAAAAGGTTTTAAAAGCTGGAAAATTCAATGGCTAATGCAAGGTTGATTATCAGGACACTTTGAGACAGTGCAAATAAAACCCTATGATATTAATAAAAACTTTGTCCATACACTCATTTAGTGCATCTTAACAAAAGCAAATGCATCCTATTTGAAAATTGTCTCTATCAGACCCGCAAAATACCGACTCTTTATAAACCTCATACCCCTTTCGCTTTAGAAAAAAAAAACCTCAACTCTCTCTGTCTCTTAACTCTCTCGACTGTCTCTCTCTCCAATCTCCAATCTCCTCCTCGACTGCGAGCCGTAGTCGTCGTGTCGTCGCCGACCACCAGAACATCTCCATCTCTCTCTCTCCATCATCGACCAACAAAATTCAGGTCTCTCTCCAATCTCCGTCGTCGCCATTCCTCCTCGACTGTGATCCATCGCCGCCATGTTATCGCTGACCACCAGAACATCTTCGTCTCTCTCTCTCCATCGCCGACCAACAAACCCAGGTCCCTCACCAATCTCTATCGCCGCCGTTCCTCTGCTCTACTACCCCTCTCTCTCTCCATCGCTGTCATGTTATCGCCGACGAACATCTCCGTCTTTCTCTCCATCGCCGACCAACAAAAACGTAGACGTAACAGAGCTCTCTCGGTTTCTCCAAACTCAGGTCAGTTCCCATATTCAGTTTTCTCTTTAGCCTTTTGTTTCCAAGCATCTGAAAAAAATTTTTTGACTATGATTTGAGTATTTGAAATTAGATAGATTGGTTTTTTTGTTTGTTTTCAGTAAGATTTTTGTTGGTTTATTATCTATTTTAGATTTTGTTATCTGGGTTTGTTTTGTTTAGTTGATTATTGTAGTTGACTTTGAATCCTCTGCTTTTATACACTCATGTATTGGTTATTCAAAGTGTTGCTGATTTTGAATACATATGATCTATCTGGGTTGCTTTGTTTTGGTGTGTTTTGCATCTTAGTGTTTGTTTTTGTGTAGACTTGGTAGTGGTGATGTAAGCTTGGCTACTAGAAGTGGATGATTACTGTTTTAATACATGTGGTGGTGAACTTTATTTTTATGAATCTACTTTGAGTTTTTGGTGGCTACTCTAAGTGGATGCTAAATGGGGACTACTCTCCAAGTAGATTCCAAGCTCAAGCAGAGGTTGTCAATCTCATTTGTGGTGCCAAAACTCAGGTTTTCTTGTTTACTTTTATGTGGGGTTTGTTTTGATAGTGTTTGGTTTAAAGTTGGTTGCTTTTGGACTTTCTTGATATGATGTTTTAGGGTTTTAGTTGATGGTGGGGTTGTTATGGGTATTGAATGAGTGAGTGTGTGTTTGTTTGTGTGTGGAACAGTTGAATCCGAAGAATACGGTGGGAGTTATGACAATGGTCGGGAAAGGGGTTCGTGTTTTGGTCACACCTACTAGTGATCTTGGCAAGATCTTGGCTTGCATGCATGGTGAGTTGTTTTAAACTTACGTTTTTGGTTTTGATTTCTTTGTTGAAGATTGAAGCTAGTTTTTGGTTATTGACAATAAATATGTGTGGATTGAAGATACGGAGAAATTTCTTTCAACTTATTCATATATATATTGCCTTTATGTTTTATTGTATGCAAATAATGTTGAAATGGAAATTCAGAGGGATTAGAGAAGTGGTATATGGTTTTCTTTCAACTTATTTGGAAATAGGTTTTTGGTATTATTTTGTATGTGTTTTGGATGGTAGTTGGATACTTTTGTGCATGTGTCGGGGGCTGGTTGGTTTAACTTAATGCTTATCTTACTGTATTATGGTCTAGTATAAGTTTTAATTGGATATAGGCTCTACTTCGAGGTATAAAAGTAGTTATAAATTTATTTATATTATGTATTTTATTCATAATCATCAATTTTAATTTTAATTTTTTACTTAATTTATTCTATTAGGTGGCGTTGCAGAAGAAAAAAATATATCATAAACAAGATGAAGAAGAGCCATCATCATCTTGATTTTAATTTTTATATTCATATATATATATATATATTGTTATTTTTGAATGTAAATTAAGGATAAATTTTAGCTTTTAATGTTATTTGTTGTTTAATTTTGATTATGACATGTTTTTTGTAAAATTTGACATTAATGATTATGGAATGGATTATGTGATGTGAAATTAGTTTAATTTGATTTAGGAAAAAAAAATTGTTTTTATTTTTTTTTTTTTACAAAATCAGGTTGGAATTTTGGATCCATTAAATTTATTAGTCTATAAATATTTTATTGGGAAATTTTGGGAAAAACATGTCATAATCACATTGTTGAATGTGTCTAATCAGATTGGAGGGGAGAGTATAGATCCTTTGAAAA
Organism: Nephelium lappaceum; assembly: GCA_021234005.1. Classification (NCBI taxonomy): domain Eukaryota; kingdom Viridiplantae; phylum Streptophyta; class Magnoliopsida; order Sapindales; family Sapindaceae; genus Nephelium; species Nephelium lappaceum. Next base: position 19,462,251 of record CM037998.1, read on the forward strand.
TCTTTTGAAACAGAATGGAATCTCTTTTAGGCATCCTTGTCCTCATGCTCACCAACAAAATGGAAGAGCTAAGAGGAAACAGAGACACATTGTTGAATTCGGTTTGACTCGCTTAGCTAAAGCTTCAATGCTTTTAAAATATTGGTGGGAAGCTTTTCAGACTTTGGTTTACTTAATTAATCAATTACCGACACCCACTTTGCATGATTCTTCACCATGGCAAGCATTATGCAATAAACCTCTAGATTTCAGTGTTCTTAGAGTTTTCGGTTGTGCATGTTTTCCTTATTTAAGGCAATTCCAAACATAAAAATTTCAGTTTCATACTTCAAAATGTGTGTCTATTGGATATAGTAACGCTCATAAAGGATATAAATGCCTTCACTCAAGTGGAAGAATTTATATCTCCAAACATGTTGTTTTCAATGAAAATGATTTTCCATTTTCCCTTGGTTTTCCTAAAATAACTAAGGGCCAAAGTAAGTTGTCTCTGCCTAGTTTTGCTAGTCCTACCATTCAGCTTATGCCAAAATTTTTTGATACTTCGAGTTTTAGTCCAGCAACTGATAACGATAACAATTTTAATGACTCATAATGTAGCCGCATTAGACTCATCGGTAGTGTCTCAACAATCAGAAATGATAGAAGGTCCCATGAGCAATTCACAATTTAGTTCTACACACAATCCTTCAGATATCAATATTGGTCCCATACAAAATAGCCAAGATCTTATACTAGATAACCATTTTGAACCAACATCTCCACATGAAAAATCAAAACCAAGCCACTTTAAGGTAACCAGATCCAAGTAGGGACTTTTAAGTCAAAAGTTTACATGGGTTCAGCACAAAAACACCCTTTTATGCTTAAACCAGAACTTGTTGAACCAAAAAATGTGAGTGAGACATTAGTTGTTCCAAAATCGAAAAATGCAATGGATGAGGAGTTTAGAGAATTAATGAAAAATGAAACCTAGTCCTTGCTTCCTTATTTCCCTCATTATAATCTGGTTGGAAACAAATGGGAGCTCAAGTTGAAACTAACTCAGATGGCTCCATTTTAAAGCATAAAGCAAGACTTGTTGCAAAACGGTTTCATTAAACCGTCGGAGTAGACTTCAAGGAACCTTTTAGTCCGACGGTGAAGGCTGCTACAATTCAAGTAATTCTTGTCATTGCAATTTCAAGAGGTTGGTAGGTTAAACAGCTAGACATAAATAATGTATTCCTTAATGGAAAACTTTAAGAGGTTGTTTTCATGGCACAACCCGAAGGTTATGTTGACAACAAAAAGTCTACACATGTTTGTAGATTAAATAAAGCCTTGTATGGTCTGAAGCAAGCACTAAAGGCATGGTTTGAGAAGCTCAAGACAACATTAACAAATTGGGGCTTCAGAAACTCAAAATTAGTCTCTTCATTGTTTCTTTTCAAATTTGGTCCCCAAATGTTAATTTTACTTGTTTATGTTGATGATATTTTAATTATAGGGAATGACAAGGCTTTGATTGATCGGATCATTCACGATTAAAACACAAAATTTGCATTCAAAGATTTAAGAGAATTCAAGTATTTTTAGGTGTAGAGGTTCACAAAGATGCCACTGGTATGTATTTAACCCAAACTAGATACATATTAGATCTACTAAGGAGATTAGATTTGGAGAATGCGAAGTCTTGTCCCTCTCCTATTCCGCTCAACAAACAGCTTTCATCTATGGACGGGGAAGTTATGCAAAATCTTTCATTGTACAAAAGTGCTATAGGAGCCCTACAATGCTTAACTTTCACTAGGCCTGATATAGCATTTGTTAATAAATTAAGTCAATTTCTATAGCAACCAACTTTGCTTCACTGGCACTCTATGAAATGTGTTCTTCGATACTTTAAAGGCACTATAGATCATGGTTTGCATATTAAGCTAAGTGAAAGACTAGATTTGGTGGGTTTTTTCGGATGTCGAATGGGCAAGCTGTCTTGATGATAGACACTCTACTTGTAGATACTGTGTTTTCCTTGGTGACTCTCTTGTTTCATGATCATCCAAAAAGCAAAATATTGTGGCCCGATCGAGTATTGAATCTGAGAAACGATCTTTCTCAAACTTAGCTGCTGAAATCACTTGGTTTCAGTCTCTATTACATGAAATTGGGATTAGTTTACCACGTTGTTCTATCGCTTGGTGTGACAACATGGGAGCTGGAGCACTTGCAACCAATCTAGTCTATCATGCATGCACAAAGCACATTGAGATTGATCTTCTTTTTATGTGTGATAAGGTTCTCCAAAAGGATCTTGAAGTATGGCATGTGCCATCATCTAATCAAGTTGTTGATTCTCTTACAAAGGCATTAACAGTGTCTCAATTTCAGTTTCTCAAAGACAAACTTGGTGTGAGTCTATCACCCTCTCATTTGAGGGGTAATGTTGGAGAAGTCGAGTGCAGCACTACTAATGAAAAGTGTATCAATACAATAATGCAGCCATAATCAAAGGAAGTCAAAACTTAAATCCAAGGTTCATTTCAAGGACAATTAATTTGTTTTCAATCATGATTGATTACAATTGATTGTATTTCATCAATCAAAGGAAGTCAAAGCAAAAATCATTAATCATGATTGATTGTATTTGTCGTATTCTATAATTATGTAATATTTCTTTTTGCAACAATCATGTACATAATAAGACTCTCTCTCTCTCAAAATCAACATCGAGATTAGAAACTAAAGTATCATTCTCATATATTTTGTTTCAGAAAATGGGAGAAGTTGAAATTACAAATTTGATGAAAACAAACAACAATAGAAACAAATATATACAATTTTGTTTTGTCTAATGTCTTTCATGTTTTGCCCTTTTTAGCGTGCAAACTAAAAGGAATGTCCATAAAAAACAAAGAAAAATTGTTTTTATCGAAGAAATAAAGTTAACCAATTTTATTCCCAAACAAATTTTGTTCATTTTCACATATGATATCATATGTCAAATGTTTTCACCTATACACAATGTTGCACATAAAATGATACAAGGGGTTGAAAAAGATTAATTGCAATTAACGTTTCATTTGGATTAAAACCAAATTACTTTTATTTTGAATAAAATGAATTTGTCATTTTAACTCAAAGTAAATTTATCTCTTTTACTGTGTATGCAAAATTACACATGTCAAGTACTACATATGTTGCACATTACTTTTTAGTACAAATTTGATTGAAGAAAACAAACTAATGCAACGAGAGCCATGAAAATCACATGCTTATGTGTATTGCTGGAGCAAAAATCTGATACATGTTTAAAAAAAAAAAAAAAAAAAGCAGCCCCCGCTTTATTTTTATTCATTTCCGTGAGTCTTCATAAAGCGTCGTGTATAATGGGTTGAGCAAATCCAAGTCCAGGTAATTTAATCCATCCTACACGATGCTTCATGAAGACTCATTGAAATGAATATTAATAAAGCAAGACAAATTAATTCTTCAACCGTAGAAAGAAAGACTAAGCATGTGAAAAAGACTTCAACTTAGGGAAGTCCGGTGGGTAATTGAATAATGACAAATACTTTTCCTGAATAGAGATACTAAATTATGTGTTAGAAAGTCTTATATCATTAATTAATCTCTAATCTGAAAACTTAAACTTTTTGATTTAATTGTTGATTATTAATTAGTATGGTATATATCAGAACCTTGACATGTCCTAAAAGTCCTAATTCAAATATTTTAGGCAATAAAATTTGAATTTGTTTATTATATGAAGTTGTTGTGTGTTTGTACTTGCAATCGAGTCATGTGACAAGTCCATTGGTCTTTTTGTCATCATTCAATTGCCTACTGGATTCCCCTAACTTGAAGTCTTTTTCACATGTTTAGTCTTTCTTTATACGGTTGAAGAATTAATTAGTCTTGTTTTATTATTATTCATTTCAGTGAGTCTTCATGAAGCATCGTGTACAATGGATTGAGCAAATCCAAGTCCAGGTAATTGGATCCATCGTACAATTGTGGAGATGCCTGATTGCATCATGTACGATGGAATGATCAAATCCAAGTCGAGGTAATTTCATGAAGCACTGGGGACGCAGGCAGAGAATGCCTGATTGCTTTTATTGAATTGTGGAAAATTGATGTGGTGAGCGTTGGAATTCTATCAGAAGGCCAACAGGGCTGACTACCAACATAAACGTCAAAGACCTAGCTGTCTATTATGACTGTTCAATGCAGACCTTGAAATTTTAACAAACTAAGACTTCCATGGAAACCTATTTTTCTTCTTTATTAGTGTTAAAAAAAAAAAAAAAAAAAAAAAGGCCTATTTGTAGAACCTCAAACTTGTACTCAAAGGAAATCCAAGACTTGGTCGTGAAGCATCCCCAAAGCTCGTTATCAAGTAGCACAACTTGGTCCCTAAATGGTCTCCATGCACATATAGCAAGGTCACACGCTATTCAGTCTCAAAACATCAATCTGCATGCAAATTATCCAAGCATGTATCTACTTTCGTTTCTAACACCATTTGCATCATTAGATTCGTCTTGAGCTAAACTTTTCAATGGTACTTCGTTTATGTTAATCTAACACCAATAAACCCACTTTTAGATCAATTGAAATTCATTTAGATTTCATGGCAAGACAAGCAAAATATCAAAATTAAATGGACATTCTACTGAAGAAATAATGCAATAATCCTGATTACCATAATAAATATAAAAAAAGTAATGGGGAGAGAGTTTACTAACAACAGGCTTTGCAAAACTATTCAATGAGATACCTTGCATTTAATTGAACGCAGCAATTTTGACTCAATAAAATTTGGCAGTGCTTAATTTGGATTCCCATACAAAAAGCAATAAACAATGTTAAATGATTCCATTTGCTAATCAAATCAAATTAACGGAGCAGTTCCTGATCAACAGTAAATGAATCAAAATAATAATAACAATAATAATAAATAAACAATACTGATTTCCAAGAACCCTGTAATTAAATCTTTCCTTGGGTTGCACAATAGAGCAACATGTTAGCTAGGAGCCATCAAAAAGTCATGCAAGGCATCATGGTGGCCTCTGTAAACAAAATAGTATGTAAATTGAAAACTGCACTGGTTCAATTTAAGTCGTTAATACCCCCATTTATAGTTTATAAGTGTGGAATCTCCATCTGCTGTAACTGGGATGATGGACCAAAAGAACAGGCCCAGGATATAAACAACCTTTTGCTATGCCTGATTGTGGCACTTGCTTATTCAAATACTAAGCTAATTATGTGCTTTTTATTTACAATGATATTTGAATATTAACTTTTAAATAATATGTAATTAGTTCAAACAGGATCTGGTAATAAATATAAATACATCTTGATAAAACCAATTAATATGTAAAAGAGCTACAATTCATTTAAACAACATAGTTAAAAAAGATATAAGACTGATAAAGCGCTTTGTTTATATAACTTTCTTTTACTTCATATAGATTGAAATGAACCAATCGTCTCAAAAATAAATAAATAAATAAACGACGTTATGAAGTAAATTGATATAATTCTCGAAGTTCTATCCAAGTTCATTGTAATTCTAGATTCCAACATAAAGAGCACAAGTTCTGCTGCCTTGTTTAAAAGCCTATGTATTTCTAATATGTTTAGTAGCATGTTTAACAATACTAGACTCAGTCCAGAAAAATCAAACAAATGAAAGTGTGAATCTGATTGCACTTGCATTTGATTTCAGATATGCTAAAAGTCAAGGTTCCAAAACTTGCTACTCGCTACTTAACCTGCGAGGTAGCAAATAGTGAGTTCTCGGCTACTTGGTGAGTGTTGTTTATTGATGGTCAAGCTGAATTAAACCTTTAAAAAAAAATTAAAAAACTTTAAAAAATTTCTATAAAATCAAATACAATCATATGACTATTGACCAATTGATTTGATACTTTTGACGATTAATCATTAAGATTTAACAACTCTTTAAGGCAAGGGGTATTTCTGTTAAGTTTTTGGAATCTCAAGGGAGATTCATGTCATTATGACCAAAACTCATATATTAGTGTAATTTCATCAAATTTGAGGGCATATATGTAATTTCATCAAATTTTGTAATTTCATCAAATTTTGTAATTTCATCAAATTTGAGGGACTTTGTGTAATTTTTCCTAACATATATATATAAACTTAAACACAAAACTCTACCAGTTTTCTCACTCATAGCCTCCCTCACCCTTCTCTCTCACTTTCCTCCTCTCTCATCGCCACTCGCCAGTGTTGTCATTGCCACTAGTCGGTGCTGTCATCATCGCTCACCATTTTTAGTCAGTAAAAGTTTAAGAAAAGAGTGGAAACTGTTGTTGTAGAATGTTTGGTTAGTGAGAAAATTTGAAAATTTTGATTATAGGCTGTTTGATAGTGAGAAAGTGAAAGAAAATTTGAAGCATAGTGGTGAGTGGTGATTGGTATGGTGGTAAAGTATGGTGGTCTGTTACTTTTAAAATCTCAATATCCGGGTAGTTTTTGCTTTTAAAAATGAGACAAACTGCAGTCCTCTGTATGCTTTTAAGAACAACTTCAAGTGAAGAATTTCACCTTCCCAGCTAGCACATTTCTTATCTCTAATCTTACTCTCACTAGCAGAAGTGATGTTGGAAGGAAGCATTTTTAAAGGGCTTATTTTATTGACCATAGTGCAGTTGTTTCTGTTAACAGGTTAATTCCCTTCTGATATAAGTTTCAATTCTAACAACCTCTAATCTAATAACTCGGATTGAGACAGTTAGCATTGCAATCTCATCAACAAATGCCTGATACCTCCAACTAATTTCTTTCATAGATAAAAATAGGAACATGCTATGATTGATTTCGATTAGAGTAAAGTTCTTTTTATATATTGTTAGGGATAATGCCAATTTCTCGCTTGTAGTTTGATGAAATAGCTAATATCTCCCCTTCTTGATTTATATATAACATGGATAGAAAAACCCCCTTTCAGTTTATGAAAATAGCCAACAAAACCCCTACCGTTAATTTGAACATTAAAAGTTAATGTTTGACAGTCAATATAGAAGGACAAAACTATCAAAACAAATATATATATCTAATAAAAGAAAATAAATTTTAATATTTTAAAAAATATTTGATAAAAATTAAATCTCCACCGTCCATCTCTAATATGGACTAAAATTTATAAAAAATACATTTAAAAATTAATTAGAAAATAAAGAAATATTAATCATTTTTAAAAAAATTTGTTGTGAGATCAACACCGTCCATCATGTTTATTGACAATGGAGATCATTTTTAAAAAACCAAAAAAATTTAAAAAAAAAAATGAAAAACTGAAAAACCAAACTTTCTCTTTGAACCACCCATCATCATCCACCCTTATTCACCCATCAACCACCAGACTTTCTCTCTCCTCTCTCTTTAAAAAACTAGACCCATCATCATCGTCACCACCTTTGTCCTCTCTCTTTTTCATCTCTCTCTTGATACCTCTTTCTCTCTCTTGTCTCTTTTCTCGCTGCAAAAAACCGAATGAACCCAAGTCTTTATCTCTCTTCTTTGGGTTCGTTTGGTTGACCTAGGTTCGAGTTCACTTGGGTTAGGCTTCGTTTGGGTTCACCTGAGTTCGTCAAGCTTCATCTAAGCAAACATCATTTATTTTTCATTTTTTTCAATTTTTTTAAAAAAATAATGTTGACATTGATAATGTTGAAGATCTATTGATGGTGGTTTATGGTCGAAGAAGAAGGAGAGATTGTTGGTGTTTGAGGGTTTGGTTTTGTGTGAGATGATGGTTGAAGATGATGAATTGGGTGAAGAAGATGAACTGGGTTTGGTTTGGGGTTGATTTAAGCATTGATGATAGTTGAAATGGATCATTTTCTGGAGAAAATGGATTTCCAATTGCTGGAAACCAACTCTGAAATGTGTGCTCCAATTTTTTTCAATTTTAAGTATTTTTTAAAAATATTTTTAAATTAATCTCTGCATTTGTATCTTTAGCTTTTTCTATAATTCGAGGGCAATTTTGTCTTTTCACACACTGTGATTGTCAAACTCCATTTTTCATTAAGAGAGTTAACAAAATGGGTAAAATGAGATTTCTTCAAACTATAAAGGGGTAATTAGCGATTACGTCAAATAACAGGGGGGAAATTAGGATTATCACTATTTGTTATTAACTTGTCTCTTCATTAAAAGAATTGAGGGCATCTCTTTGGATGTGTCCAAAATAAGAGATATATATGTGTATATATATATATATATATATATATATATACTCGAAATCTCATTCTTTTACAAACATGTAGAAGTCGAAACTTATGAAATTCCATTTTTCACATTATGGAGATAAAAATAAAGTGCATGTTTTGGAAGGCCTAGAATCTGCTTTCATAATAAACAAGTAATGATCCAATACCCGATCCAGAACATTTGCGATGGAGACGCCAAGATGCTCTCATTAAGTCTGCTATGATGGCTTCAGTTACACCATCTCTTCATCCCTCTGTCATGTTAGCAAAAATGTCAGCCTCCGCTTGGTCAGCTCTTAATCGCACCTATGCAAACTGGTCACGTACCAGATTATTAGGCCTTTAAAAGTCTCTAAGAAAGTTCACCAAAGAGACAAAATATATCTCTGAGTATATGATGATCAAAAGTATGGTTGACGATCTTGCATTAATAGGTCATCCACTTTCTGATGATGATATTGCTTTACATGTTCTCACAAGTCTTGGCCCCCGAATACAAAGAACTCAGTGCTACCATAAGAGCCTAAGACACACCAATTAGTTTGAGGAACTATATGACAAACTTGTTAATCATGAACTTTTTCTTAACAGAGAAGAATCAAAGAAAGAATCCAATCCCATTACTGCTCAATTCACTCACCATTCCAATACAAACAAATAAAAGGGAAACAATAACAACTGCAAGGGACCAAATCAAAATTCAAATAATAACAATTGGCGGTCACCACAATCCAATAAAAACAACAATTTCAACAATTTCTTTCAAGGAAATAGTTGGAATTCAAGTAATTGTGGCCCACAATATTAGCAGCAATCCAACAACTTTAATCAACCCAAAATTGTGTCAAATATGTGAGAAAGTTGGTCACAGTGCAAACTTTTTGTAGAAATAGAAATCAACCTCAACTTGAACCACAAGCAAACTATGCAAATAATGGGTCGCTGCACAATAGCAACCGGGTGCTTCTCACCATATCATCTTGGATAAAATAGAGGTAATGATGGAATTATTATTGACTATGGATCGGGAATACCTATTACTCACACTCCCCACTTCTGTTGTTACTCCAAAATTTACTTTCAATTTACATAATATTCTGTGTGCGTCTAATATTCATAAAAACCTCATTTCTGTTTCTTAATTTTGCGAACCTAGTAATACATCTATTGAATTTTTTCAAACCTCTTTTGTGGTGAAGGATCTGAAATGGCAGCATCACTTTTCCAAGGCCAGAGTAAAGGGAATATTTATGAGTTACCAACCTCTTCCCAAGCAAGGCATGACTTCTCAAGCTTTTATTTCCACTCATGTTCCTTTTCATCAATGGCATCATCATCTTGGTCATCCAGCCTCTAGAATTCTTCTAAAGTTAATATCTTCTAAATCTCTTCCTGTGTTAGAGTCTAAGTCTCAAGATTATTGTAATTCTTGTCTTTGTAATAAAATTCACCGATTCATTTGAAATTTCTTCTCTTCAAGTTCAAAATCTTTAGAACTAATTTACACGGATTTATGGGGTCCTGCACCTATTACTTCCTTTGTTAATTTTCGATATTATGTTGTTTTTGTTGATCATTACTCTAAATGCCCATTGCTCTACCCACTCAGAATTCAAATCAGAGGTACTAGATTTTTTTGAAAAATTTAAATGTGTCGTGGAGAAATTTTTTCAAACATCTATCGTCACTTTATATTCTAATGGTGGTAGTGAATTTCAAGGCCTCTAGTCTATCTTGGAAAATCATGGCATACAACACCTTATATCACCACCTCATACACCTCAAATAATTGGAACCGCAAAGCGACGACATCGTCACATAGTAGAAACTGGTCTCACCCCTTTCCATCAAACGTCTCTTCCTTTATCTTACTAGTCTAAAGCATTTCGTACTGCCATATATCTCATAAATCGTCTTCCCACACCAGTTCTTACATATCAATCCCCATTTGAGAAACTTTTCTCCAGACCACTTAATTGTTTGAAACTTCGTATTTTTGGTTACTTGAGCTACCCATGGTTTCGGCCTCACACGAGTCACAAGTTAGACCAACGCTCCAAGCCATGTGTATTTTTAGGATACTTAATATCATATAATTGTTATAAATGTCTAAATCCCTCCCAGAATAAGATTTATTTGTCTAGACATGTTGTGTTTGTAAAGTCAACATTTCCTTTTCATAGCTTGGTTTAAAACCGCACCATCATCACAGATTCATTGATTTCTACATGGGTCAATATTGATGAATAAAATCCTATTCAAGAATATGACTCCTACAATGAATCACTTTCCATACCAGATTTGTCTGATGATTTTGGTCCTTGTCAAGTACCAAATTCATCCAATGAACCTGGTCTCTCAAACACCAAATTCGCCACACACTCTCATTTAGGAATTCCCACACATGATCAACTCATGATTCCAGCTCAATCAGTTGACTCTACAAACGTGGATCCCATTAATTCTCCTTCAATTATGCAATCTCCATCTCCTAATATCACTCGAAAATCCTCTAAGTCAACTGCCTCTCAATCTCCCATAAATATTCCTTCTTTGGACTCCACAAGTGATGCTTCCATATCAGATTCTCCACAATTATCTCCTCCACCCATGCAACACACTCATCATATGGTAACTCGAGCAAGAAATAATATTTTCAAACCCATCCAAAAACTTTCCTACCTTAGTACTATACCATATTCCCTTCCTCCCATTCTCGAACCACTACCTATGCTCAAGTCCAAAAATATCTTCAATGGCGTCAAGCCATAAGTGATGAATTTGATGCTCTCATTTGAAACAAAACTTAGGCTCTTGTACCACTTAACCGCTCACAGAATGTTATTGGTTGTAAGTGGATTTTCAGGGTCGAGCGAAAGTCGGATCGCTCAATGGAGAGATACAAATCTCGATTCATTACCAAAGGCTTTTTTCAAAGACTCGGAGTTGATTTTCATGACATTTTCAGCTCTGTTGTCAAACCCACTACTATACGTCTCATTCTCACATTGGCCGTCACTCTTTGGTGGTCCATTTGCCAACTTGATGTCAATAATGCCTTTTTACAAGGCATGTTAGATGATGTTGTACACATGACATAGCCCCCTGGCTTTGTTAATGATCAAAACCTGAGTTATGTTTGTCAACTTAAAAAGGCTTTCTATGGATTGAACAAGCACCTCATGCTTAGTATTATGAACTTAGAGGTTTTATGATTTCTCAAGGTTTTTACAACTCAAAATCTGACACCTCTCTCTTTATTTTTTGCCATGGCTCACTAACTCTTTACCTGTTGGTTTAAGTGGATGACATTATTATCACAGGAAGCAACACTCAAACAGTGCAACGATTTATCAACATTTGCTCAATGATTCTCATTAAAGGATCTTAGTCCTTTGATTTTTTTTTTTTTTTTTAGGTGTTGAAGCCATTGCAACTCTAATTAGTCTTCAGTTATCTGAACACAAGTATATCAATGATTACTTGTCAAGACAAAGATGCAAGATGCAAAACCAGTTTCCACAATGACGTCATGATGGCACTCCTTGCACAGATGCTATAATTTATCGCCAAACTATTGGAGCCTTAAAATATTTATCACTCACTCATCCTAACATCAGTTTTGTAGTGAATAAATTATCTCAATTTATACATCTCCCTACAGTCACCCATTAGAGTGTTGCCAAACGATTGTCATAGTGTCCCAAGGGAACTCTTTATCATGGTTTATTCATTCATCATCACTCTTCTATGTAGTTACATGGCTTTTTAGATGCTGATTGGGTTGAGAATCTGGATGATCGTTCCTCCACCTCTGCCTATATTGTCATTCTAGGTTCCAATCCTATCAGATGGAGTTCTAGAAAACGAAAAACTATTGCTCAATCCTCCACCGAAGCCAAGTATCGAGCAGTTGCTTCCACAACAGTAGAAGTTAATTGGCTCGAAAATGGGCTTCGAGAGTTACATGTCTACCTCCCAACTTCTACAAAATTTTGCAACAATATTGGAGCCGCATATCTTTGCTCTAATCCTATCTTTCACTTAAGAATGAAGCTCATTGTCATTGACAACCATTTTGTTCATGATCAAGTGTAAAAAGGCACCATTCGAGTGCCTCATGTCCATTCTCGGGATCAATTAACTGACTCTCACCAAAATTTTAGTGTGACAAGCCCAATACCTTCAACAATCCAAGATTGAAGTTCTTGATAGAACGTCTATCTTGCAAGGACATGAAGGTTAATAGTGCAGCTCATTAATCAATCAATCCATCAACTATTTCCCTTAATAGTAGCCTTACAATTTAGGTCTTCAAACACCATTTACCGTTGATTATTTTTCATTTATTTTTTGTAATCACTACAACAAAACAAGTCAACTATACCGAGCAATGTATGGTATGGTTGACTAACCATACCGAGCAAACCGCCTCGTATGGATAACACTGGTATGGATACCGAAAGTATCCGAACACCCGTCTGATATGGATAATGAGTATCCATACTGGGTATATCCAGTATGGATAGGATATAAGCATGGGTCTACCCGTGAATATGACTATCCATACCAGGTGGGTGCCCGGTAAGAATACTATTATCCATACCGGTTGGTGCTTGGTATGGATAACAATACATTGCAAAAAATATAAAAGTATGATTACACTCATTACGTTAAATGTTTATAACCAATTCTTGACAATCTATCTGAGCGTAATCCTCACTTTCATCCATACTAGAGTTAAGTTCAGATACATCTAATGGTGTAGTTGCTATATAAGCATGCTCATCAAACTTCTCTAGATCATGAAAACCTCTTGGAGGTGCTTTTAGGACAACATACTAATTAGATATATCATTTTCCCTAGAATAAAATATTTGTGCTGCTTGTGAGACTAAAATGAAATGATCTCTATCCTATTTATTTACACGTGGGCTAAAATTAACTAGTGTGAACCTATCTTTAACTCTAACATCACTCCCATTACCTATCCAATCACATTTGAATAACAAAAGTATTTCCCTTAAAACTCTATAGTAAATCATCTTCTTGATCACTTGAGTGTCTTCTAATTCATTATAAACAGTTTCTGCTTTAAAGAAAGCACCACTATCTCGTGTAGTTTTCTCACTATCTTTTGTGTAGGTTCATTTCCCATTCACAACATAGCTTTAACAACATGTAACTTGCATACTTGGTCCAAGTGCAAGCAATTTTAGAGTTGGAGGTATATTCATGCTATTTGATTCATCGAAGACCTATTTTGGGCCATTATGATTTAAATTATTGAGGACAAAAAGTTATGGTAAAAAGATCATATTATGGAACTTATAGGGTAGTAAATTCACCTTAGTTCTGAATCATATTGCAAATTCTCTAGTATGTGTCTTTTGCAACAAAATAGATCTACTTAAAAGATTAAGATCTAATTGTTGAAGCTTTTCCAATGCATGCTAATAAAACATTTAGATAAATAAAAACAACAAAACCAAATAAGTATAACGTTAATAATTTTTATTAATATTTAGACTATGTTCATCTTCAATTTAAACCACTTATTAATATATAATTCTACTAATGCACTATTCAACAGTATATACATATGTGCAATCCGTAGCATGTTAGTAGAAATCGTCTTTAATGTTGTTGCATATGTAAGATGTCCTTCCACTACATTTTGAAACATAATATCTTCATTTCTATTGTGTTTCTCACTAACATCTGTTGCTTGTGGTACATATCTACTACAAAATTGCATGCATTTATCGGCTAAATAGTATTCTACTATGAAACCCTTTAGTTGTGCATGATTTTTTACATATCCTTTTAACACCTTCATAAATCTATAAAATGAATATATAAAGGTAAAGGATTTTTGGAAGGATTTGTTTTGGTTCTATTCCTTACTTTTGCATGACACTTTCTCTTTCATTGCTATCTCTTTATTTTGTCTTTTTTCCTCCAATTTGACTTTTCTTGGTTCTACATTCCATTTTGTCTCTTTTGATTTCATAAGTCCAATTTTCTAAAAAAAAATCACCATTTACTTATTTTAGTATTATATATATATTCCATTCTTTAAAAACAAGAAAAAAAAAAAAAAACCACCTACCATTTATACTCAACTTTCTTAATTTTTTTTAAAAATGATCACTAAGTGAATATTTATCTATATGTCCATTTATTTCTAAACTTAGGCTAAACCAAATTAATAACAATAAACTAAATTTCAGTTAATCTCTTTGATCCACTTAGATTGGGGCCTTACATGTTAAGACAGATTTGTGTTATTGAATTAAATACTTTATAGAATTATTCTTCAATTGTGTTTTAGTTTTGAAGATTTAAGTGATTGATTGAACATTTTACTATATTGGTTTTTATTTTAATAATTTTATAGTTATTTTTTGTTAGTAAATATAAATAATATAATAGTAGAATGAAATGTCTATGGAAGTTTATTTTATGTTGTTTATGACATCATTTGCCATCATGCTCTACTTAATTTAATAATTAACTTCAATTTCTCCAATCCTGCAATGCTTCTTCCAGAAAATGGGATAAGTTGAAATTACAAATTTAATGAAAACAAACAAAACAATAGAAAAATATATGCACAATTTTTTATTGTCTAATGTCTTTCATGTTTTGCTCTTTTTGTACATATATTTAGTGTAAACTAAAAGGAATGCTCACAAAAAACAAAGAAAAATTGGTTTTTTCTAAGAAATAAAATTAATCATTTTTAATCCCAAAAAAATTTTGCTCATTTCACATATGATATTATATGTGAAAAGTTTTCACCTACACACAATGCTGTACATAAAATGATATAAAGATTTGAAAAAGATTAATTGCAATTAACATTCCACTTGGATTAAAACCATATAACTTTTATTTTTGAATAAAATGAATTTTTCTTTTTAACTCAAAGTAAATTTAACTCTTTTAGTGTATATGCAAAATTAAACATATTAAGTACAACATATGTTGCACATTACTAATTAGTGCGAATTTGATTGAAGAAAACAAAACTATTCCAAAAAGAGCCATGAAAATCACATATTTTTTTTCTTTTTTGGAAGAAATGAAAATCACATGCTTATGTGTATTGCTAGAACAAAAATTTGATACATGCTTTTTGAAAAAAAAAAGGGCAGCAGCCCCCAATTTAATACAAGGAAAACAATACTTAAGAGATAAAAAATACAATGTTACTGATGGGGTAGGATCGGAGTACACAAGTTTTGACACAATTTGTTGACCATTGGATAAGGAGAATTTCAATGGTTTAGATTTACTCACACCACTATATACAACTCTATTTTACACTCTACATAAATGTTTTCTTTCCTCTCTCTCTTCATTATTACATCATTTCTCCTCTCTCTAATTAATATTAAAAACCCTCTATTTAAATTATTTTTTTTCTCACCCAATCCAATTATATTTAAAAACCCACCAAGAAAATTAAAAACAATGCTGCAATTGTTTTTTTTTAGTGGTAAATTAATTATTTAAAGGAGGATTTATTTTTTAAAATAGTTCAAACCAAGCAATCTTCGGTACGAAAATTTTTACTACCACTAAAAAAAAAAAAAATTATTTCAAAAACAATTTCTAAGCAAAATAAGTAAAATAGATTTTGTTTTCCAAAAACACAAAACATTTAACCAAAAAAAAGAAAAGAAAGAGACAATCATCCAATCATTTCCGAGTAAATTTGAAACACCATATGACACCCACCAACCATCATAATCTCTATTACCAGTTTTTTCTTTTTTATATATAAAAAAAAAATCTTAAATTATAGTTTTGTTAATAGACAATGTTATGCATACTTCCACCCTAAAATTATATTTTTTCTAACTGCAGTATTTTATATTGGTTGATTTAATTTGTTATTTATTTCTTTTCCTATCTTTTTTTAAATTGCTTGTTAAAGTTGAATTGTCTTCAATAGCTGTAAGCCTTTCACGATTCAAAGTTTTATATAACAAAATGAAATAACTTAATTTGGCATCAAAACTTTGTCAAATATGGGATTTTATTGGACATTATTAGGAATCTTTAGTAGAATTGGAGGAACGGAAATTAAATTATAAACGCTTTAATTCATTTTTAAATTATATTATTTTTTTATCTCACCTTTTTTTTTTTTTCTTATCTTTACAATACGGTTATCAACATGGTTGATGTCCATACAAAAGTCATTTATTTATTATTATTATTATTATTTTAAGTTTCAGCAGAATCCACAATAAAATCTAATAAAAGCAAAAACTAAACATAAGATTTAAAGAAATCTGAATATGCATAGTCACTATTAGAAGTAACGAAACTCCTTTCATAATGAACATAAAAGAAAAAGTGAAGTGCAATTCTCATACTTGCAAAAGTTGTGACCATCACATCATAGAAAGTACCACTCATTGTCTTGTCATTAAAACTAAACCCAAATTACAACAAAAAAAAAAAATCCAAACAAGAAAAACAAAATAAAAAACATATAAGAGTATAAAAATAATCTCAGTATAAATTTTTTGTACTAAAGATTGGTTGGTTTAAACTATTTTAAAAAATAAATCATCATTTAAATAATTAATTTGTCAAGTTAAAAAGAAAAAAACAATTGCAGCATTATTTTTAATTTTCTTGATGGCTTTTTAAATATAATTTAAATATAATTGGATTGGGTGAGAAAAAAAAAAATTAATATTGGGATTTTAATATATATGGGAGAGAGGAGAGATGGTGTAATAATGAAGAGAGACGGGAGAGAAAACATTTATGTAGAATGTAAAATAGAATTGTATATAGTAGTGTGAGTAAATCTAAACCATTAAAATCCTTCTCATCTAATAGTCAACAAATCATGTCAAAATTTGTGTCAAAACTTATGTCCCCCAATCCTGCCCCATTACTGATATATATATATATATATATATATTTAGTTCTAATTTTGGCTATTCATTTATTAAAGAGACGGATCCAAGAGCTTTACTGCTGCTGGTTCTTCTTGTTTCTCCAAGCTGCCGCTGCCTGTCCCTGTTTGTGTCCAAAGCTGCCGCCTCTGGTTTCTCTTTTGCTTCTGTCCAAGCTGCTGCCTTTGTGAGTTTTACTTCAAAAACAGCCCAACATCAATGTTCTTTTCTGAGCTCCAAATCTGCTGCCACTAGCTGTGTTTTGCTTTCTCTGCCAGTTGCTCTCTATCTTTTTCTTTTTTCTTTGTCAAAGACTGCTGCATTTATATTACCACAAAAAAATTTCTTCTTTCCCTCCAATCTTGTCTTTTTCTTTAGTTATTTGTTTGGTTGTCTCAACCAATTAATTCCGTGATTGCTTGACATATGTTTTGGGCTTTTATCTTAGTTTCTAAGAAAATATACGAGATAAGGAACAAGAAAATTTAAGCAAGATTGCTTTTGAGTTGATAGGAATCTTTACCAAGTCTTGGGTAAAAAAAAGATGAAATAGAATCCTCAATTTTATCATTATTTTCCAATAACAGCTATGTAAAAGCACTCAATATAATTGGATATGTAAAAAGAAAAAAGATAGAGGACCCTCAAAAGATCACCTTTCAATTTGGTTGGATTTGGTAAAATTTAAGTTTGATTTAATCTTGATCCTTCCTTCCAATGACTTGACTCATTAAAGACGTATTTTTTTTTTTTAAAAAAAAAAATCGCAAGATTGGAAATTTATCAAGCAAATAATTTTGAATTTTGGAAACAGATGGATATTAAAGTGATTCTTTTGATTCATTTCGCAACTACTTTCAAGATCCTTTCCTCTCACTTTTATTCTATATTATATGACTAACTATTTACAGTGACATATTTTTTCAATTCAGTAGATTTTTCTTGATTTTCTGTCGTTTCCTTTGAAAACATCCATTATTTCACTTTCACATTTGATATTGATAGTGTGACCCTTATAATTGTTCCATGCATGATGTTCACATCTTAGCATTTGTCATTCATATTCCATTAAGATAATGGTTTTAAGGGCAAGTTGCACAAACTCGCCCAAAGTTTGATCAGGTTATATGCTAGGAATCCCAAAGAGAAAGAAAAATAAAAAGAGGAATGGGTAAAAAAAATGGGTCTCCAATGGAGACCAACCGGTAGAGATCCAGATATAGGTCTCTCCCATTGGAGACCCGAAACTAGGTCTCCATCATTGGAGACTCAAATACGAGTCTTTAATAAAGACAAGAGAAGATCGCTCAATCTCATATCCTAGCAATGTGGCAGCGCTTGACTTGTGACTGTGCTTGATGAAGCTTCACCGAGACCTAAAGACACGGGGCATATGAGTTGTGCCGATTTGGAGAAGAAGAGACCATGGTGGTGGAGTGGAGATGATACGAGTCCCTATATTTACACAGTTGTAGATCTTTAGGAAGAGATCAGC
Organism: Nephelium lappaceum; assembly: GCA_021234005.1. Classification (NCBI taxonomy): domain Eukaryota; kingdom Viridiplantae; phylum Streptophyta; class Magnoliopsida; order Sapindales; family Sapindaceae; genus Nephelium; species Nephelium lappaceum. The sequence goes on from CM037998.1 coordinate 19,480,907, forward strand.
AACTTTTTATATTTTATATACTTTTTAAATTTTTAGTGAAATTTGAAAAAACAATATTATTATTTTATTAATTTAAAATATAGATTTTAATTAAAATATTTATTAGTTTCGTCTCGATCATTTTACCTTTATAATTTTGATTTAATGGTCGTTGACTAATGGTTGACTAACGACAAAACGACAAAGGAGGTTTGTGTTGAATTATTGAAACCTGAGGTAGCCTTAATGTGAGTATCGCAAGCCCCTCATTTAAGTGCAATTTCATCAAATCTCGGGGAGGTTTGTGTAAGTTGCCCTAATAATAATGCTAATCTTTGAAATGGACTTTTGCTTTTTTTTTTTCAAAGAAAACGGCAGAAAAATTAAGAAAAATCTATAGAATAGATAATATATGTGATTGTAAATAATTAATAATATAATATTGAATAAAAGTGAAAGATAAAAGATTTTAAAAGTAGTTGTGAAATGTTTGGTTCTATATAGTAATTACGGTTGTGTAAACCATATAAAATAGCACCAAAGAATTGAGTTGTGAAATAATCACTTATTTGATTAGCACCAAAGAATTGAGTTAAATTTTACTAGCACATTCCTAGGTAAAAAGACAATAATACACTTCATTACAAAAAATAACAATAATACACTTCATTGGAAAAAAAAAAAAAAAAAAAAAAAAAAAAACCCTAATAAAAAACTTTTCAATTCATCATCTTTTACATATGTTCTCCTAGGTGGGAGTGACTATTCCAATGTTAACCAATGGAGGCTGATGGAAAATAAAACTGACCATCATTTTCTTGGGTGACACTGACAACGCTTTCAACGTGGAATTGCCTTTAAGAACAACAATGACTTTCTTGACAATAGCAACGATAATGAAGAGCTTGGAGGCTACAGTAATGAGAGTAAAGGTGGTGCGTTGTTGGGGGTTAAGTGAGAAGGAATGGAGCATGAGAAGTTTGTGTAAAGAGAGGAGTTCGATAAAGTGACAAGCGTGGATTAACCGACCAGGTCTTCATCGTAGGAGACCCAGATGGTCTCTGATGGAGGTCCAGTTGGTCTCCGATCCTTTGGAAGCCATCTGGGTGATGATCTCTTTGGAGACCGTTTGGGTCTCCAACGATAGAGACCCAAATGGTTTCTAATGGTCTCCATGCATAGAGACCACTAGTTTCCGATCTTCATATCTGGATGGAAAACATTTGTAGGTTTCTATCTAGATTTTTTATTTTTTTAGCTTTATTTTGTTTATTTTAAAATATATAAACTTATTATTAAATTATTTATAACTTATGGATAGACTATTTTACTCTTAATAGCGTTGGTTTAACGGTAGTTGACTAATGATTGACTAACGGTAGAGAGTATTTATGCTGAGTTTTATGAATGTCAGGAGAGGTTCGTGCCATTATACCGAAAACTCAACTATTTGTATAATTTCACCAAATTTCAAGGGATAGTTGTACAATTTACCCTTATTATTAAGATATCTTCTTTCTGTCTTGACATCTTGCACTAATAATGAATCTGCCATTAGTGAGCAACAACTTTAATATAAGCTTTGACATGGGCAAGTGAAATTAAAAGATTAGCGTCATTGAAGTGCAGATTTAGTGGTTTGCGTAGATAGAGTGGTGTCGGCACCATTATTAACAATTTTTGTAGCACTAAAAGTAGAACATTTGTTTTTTCTATTTTCGTTAGCATTCATTGTAAAATTTGTATTTCCATCACGTAGAATTGTTGTCATTGAACAAAAGATGAAATGATTGATATTGATAAGTTTATTGCACCCATAATAATGAAATTGTCTATTTGAATCATATCTTATTCTTCTAATTCCTAAAGTGTTAATACAATTATTGTCATGCCGTGGAAAACGCTACATTGGGGATCAGTGTTATTATTTTGATCCAGAAATCATTTAATTTTTTTTTTTTTTTTGAAAGAAGTCAATATATTAGCAAGAAGAGAGCAGAAGGGATAAAGATACATTCTGCCAGGACTTAAACAAGCCCAGACTACCAGCCCATGAGGCTAACCGATGGGCGACTACATTGCCCGTCCGAGGAGTGTGACTGAAGGAACAGCTACCCACATCTTGACTAAGGCTCCTGATATCTTCAATGATGGTTACAGCATCATCGTTACAAACAAAACAATCCACCACAGGGAGGAGAGCAGCAGAGGAACATCTGGAAGCCACATTAACAGCATCCACTTCAGCCTCCCAAATTTTCAGGCCTAAGGATTTTGCAAAAAGGAGGCCTTCTCTCAGAGCCAGGAACTCCCCCATCTCAGCTGAAAAATTACCTGGAAGAGGTTTGGACAAGGCAGCCACAACCGCACCCAAATCATTCCTGATTACAGCTCCGACTCCCAGTGAAGGGAAACCTGATCTGACAGCTGCGTCTGTGTTCAGCTTGAGGCAGTTAGGCGGAGGGGGGGACCAAGAGCTAGCCTGCCTTACAAGGGGGGGCACACTAGGGATCGAGATACACCCCTGAGAACTTTGGAACTCAAGTAAGAAAGTAAGAGCGAATTCCAGGACTTCCCCAGGAGCCTTCACCCTGCCAGCATGGATTGCAACATTGCGATTCCACCAGGAGCACCACATTAGGACGCAAAAGAGGCCCAGGCCCTCACATCCATAATTTTGGGAAACCAGCCTGAGCATGTCCAGAAAAGGGGCCTGCGGAAGGCTTCTGAGAAGGGAAGCAAAGGGAGTTGTGGCCCAGGATTCTGAGGACGACTTACACCGAAAAATGGCATGGTGAGCTGATTCTGAGGAAGCCTTGCAACGCGGACAACAATCCGATGGGGCGATATTCCTACGAAACAGATTTTGACAGGAAGGAAGAGCATTAACGCAACATCTCCAAGAGAAGATTTTCACTTTGGGAGGGATGCGCATGTTCCAGAATCTGCGCCACCAGAGTTGAGAAGAGGAGGGGCAGGAAGGAGAAGTGGGGTGGGAGAGCTGAAAGGCTAGACGGTATCCGCTTTTGACCAGGTAGGTGCCCCTCGTATCGAAATGCCAAACCCATTCATCCGGCTGAGCTCGGAAGGGGATTGGAATAGAGGTAATGAGATTGATGTCCATTGGGCAAAACACTTGCTTCAGTTTGTCCAGATCCCAGCTATGCTTCGACCTGTCAATGAACTCCGCCACCCTGACCTCATGGTCTCTCCTATTGGAGATCGGCTTGAAGGAGAAAGGGCGGGGGATCCAGGGGTCTGCGAAGGCGCGGATGGTAGAGCCGTCCCCCACTCTCCTCCTGATCCCGTTTTTCAAAAGGTCTCTTCCCCAAAGAATGCTTCTCCAGATATGGGACTCCCCCGGTTTGTGTTTTGCTGCCAGGAACTCACCATCTTTGTAATACTTTGCTTTCAGGACCGTTGCCACCAGGCTGTCCCGGGAACGCAGGATACGCCAAGCTTGTTTTGCAAGTAAGGCTTGATTGAAGAAGGATAGATTCTTGAATCCTAGACCTCCAGCGTCCTTTGGGGTGCAGAGGAGCCTCCAGCTTGTCCAACTCGTCTTTCTGTTAGTGCCCTTTGTACCCCATCAGAACCTCGCAAAAAGGGAGCTCAGATCCTTGCAGAGCGTCTTTGGAATCCTGAAAAGGCTCATAGAGTATGTAGGGATGGCTTGCACCACCGCTTTGAGCAGGACTTCCTTGCCCCCCGCAGAAAACAGATGGCTCTTCCAAGAGCAAAGCTTTCGCCAAACTCGATCTCTGATATTATTAAATGTGCGCCTCTTGTTTCTGCCAATCATTGAAGGAAGGCCTAGGTACCTATCGTGGGTGGTGTTGGAAGCAAGACCCAGGTGGTGTTGGATTACCTGCCTCGCGCTTCGTGAGACGTTGGGACTAAACGAAATGCAGGATTTTTGGATGTTAATTTGCTGGCCCGAACCCCTTTCATAGGTGTCGAGAATGCTGAGGATTTCTTGGCAGCTTCTGCTGGAAGCTCTTCCAAACACAATGCTGTCATCCGCGAAAAGCAGGTGGCTGATTGAGGGACCACCTCTGGAGCACCTGAACCCCACCGATTGCCCCCCGGATTCTGCCGTCGTTAGAAGGCTGGAAAAAGCCTCAGCACAGAGGATAAAGATGTATGGGGAAAGGGGACACCCCTGCCTCAGACCTCTGGTAGGGGTAATCGAGCCCATATGGCTCCCATTCACCATAAGCGAAAGAGTGGGAGATGAGATACAGTCCATTACGAGGTCGATCCAGTGTTGTGGGAACTCCATTTTGCTGAGGGTTGTGAAAACAAAGGACCATTCCACCCTGTCATATGCCTTGCTCATATCCAGCTTAAGGGCCATGAAGCCATCCTTGCCGTGCCGCTTTTTCGCGATTGAGTGGAGAGTTTCAAAAGCCAAAATCACATTGTCATGGATGTGTCTGCCAGGCACGAAAGCTGATTGGTTTTCGGATACGAGTTCTGGGATCGCACCTTTGATTCTGTTGGCTAGAGCTTTCGCGATAATTTTGTAGATTGTATTGCAAAGGCTCGAGATCTCAGCTTCGATGGTTTGGATTTCGGTCATCACTCCTCTATCCCCACTATTTTGGTATAGCTTGTCCAGGATCTTCTGTTTTTGGTTGATCTTTTGTCGCAAGGACCCAAATGTCGATTTGCGACATCGTGTTGGGCTAAAGGCGCAGAGTCTGAGTTTATGGCTGAGCTCGTTGGAAGATCTGGCAGGACCCCTGGTGCTCCAGCTTTCCTGTATAATAGAGGTGCATTCTTCGTTTTAGAAATCATTTAATTGATATGATATAAGTTTGTTATTATAATAATTATTATTATTTAACTTGAAGCAGAAAGATTTAAATTTGTGATCTCAACTTTGCTAAAAGTTATAGTTATCAACCACATTATGTTTGCAACTATGAGATGTGGTATTGATATCAAAATTTCTTCTTTTCTTCACTAACAAATTGATATAAAATTAATAATTAAGGATAATATATGAAACTTCAATGAAATTTCAATTATGGATTGGGATAACCCCCCTGTAGTTTATAGATATCCCATTTTTCCCTTTCTATTAACTTTTTTAGTGAAAAATAGATATTGACAATGACAACACATGAAAAGACCAAAATGCCCCTTAACTAAAAATAAAAAAAAAAAATAACTAAAAATTTGTTATGAAACAAATTAAAAACTAAAAAAAGAAAAAAGTAGAGATCCAATTTTCAAATTGGATCTCCACCGTCCATCAAAAGTCAATGGATGGTAAGTCCTGTTCTTCTTCAATGTTCTTTTGCATTTTTAATATTGAAACTGTAAACAGATTTTTTTGAAGAACATTGATAAATACTGCATATAATATATGAAAAAAAACTGAAAAAATTCAATATTGTTCTTCTTCAATGTTCTTCATCATAATCTTTATCATAAACTTCATTTTTCATCAACAACAACCAAGATCTGGAGACCATATTATATTTGAAAAAAACTAGAAAAAAAAAATGAGAAACATACACTGTTCTTCATTCTTCAGTTTTGAAGAACCCAAATTTATCATCCTCAATCCACCATAACAGTCGACCATCATCAACTTATACATCACCATCCTTATCAACATCAACCAATCATCAACCCACCATCAACAACATCAACACACGATTCATCATCATCAATCATATGAAAAAAATTGAAAAAAAATTGAAAAATTAAATAAAAAAAAAAACAAAACGAAATAAATGGAGAACATTGGATCTCTTTCGCCAAAGACTAGGTGGTTTCTGGCGAAGGAGACCCAATAGTCTCCATCGCATGGAGACCAAAACTGGTATCCATGCGATGGAGACCATTGGGTCTCCTTCGCTGAAGCCCCTTAGTCTCCAGCAAAGGAGACCTAATATTCTCAATGTTGCCGACGTTGCTCTTAAATATAGAAGAAGAAGAAGAAGAAGATGTTCTCCATGCTGACCTCTGGTTTCTGATGAAGAAGAAGAAGAAAATGCAAGATAAAGATTAGACGGTTGGATGGAAGAAAATGATAGAAGAAGATTTTTTTTTTTTTTTATTTTAATATTTTTTGTCCAACTCCACGGTTCATCATCGTAATGGATGGTAGAGATGATCTGTTTGAAATTTTTATAAAGCTTTTTAAATGTTATTTAATAATTATTTTTCTTTTTTTTGAAATAAAATCATTTTTATTCATTTTAATTTTTTTTATCTCCATCGTCCATCATTGTGATGGACGATAGAGATGACATTATTTTTTTAAAAAATATATTATAATTTAATTAATTAATCAAATAATATTATTATATATTTTATTTTGCTTTGATAGTTTTGTCATTCCACATTAAAGTTAAATATTAACTTTTAACGTCCAAATTGATGGTGGGGCTATTTTTGGATATTTCAATAAACTATTAGGGTTTTTTCTAACTATCTTTATAAACTATAGAGATGTCCTTAACGATTTCTGAAGTTAGGGAATTGTTTGGCTATTATTCTGTACTATAGGAAGAATTTAGAATTATCCCTCATGGATTCTATTTTTCCTTTTTTTTTTTTTTTGTGAAAGTCTTATCCCTTATGGATCCCAAGGTGTGAACTGGATTGTTTTCATATGGAACACGTTTGTTGGGTGTTCCATACGAGAACAGTCCACCAGTTCACATCCTTAGAAAGAAAAAGCCACAGTTCATAAGCTAATGGACAGCAACCTTTTATTGTTGGGTGTTCCATACGAAAACAGTCCACCAGTTCACAACCTTAGAAAGAAAAAACCACAGTTCATAAGCTAGTGGAAAGTAATCATTTATTACGAAAACGTGTTCCATACGAAAACAGTCCAGTTCACATCCTCGGAAACAAAAAGCCATAGTTCATAAGCTAAGGGAAAGAAAATCTAATAGAAAGAAACCATTATTCAGCTTCATAAGAAACCATTATTCAACAACCTAGAAGGTGAGATGCCATTAAAAGGGGCTTTTAGCAACATAAGTGTGATTTCAATTGTCGGAAATGAGAATCTTTGTGGGGGGATTCCTCATTTGCACTTACCAGCCTGCCCAGTTCAAGAGTCTAAGAAGCAGAGCAATCATCTTAGCTCCAAAGTTATTATCGTAATAGTTAGCATTGGCCTTTGTTTGGTAATGTTAATGTTTATGGTTGCTATTTACTAGAAAAGAAAACCACGAAAACCTTCATCTAAAACACCCCTTGGAGAGGAATTTTTTCGTGTCTCTTACAATGAGCTTCTTAAAGCTATTGATGGATTTTCTTCAACTAACTTGCTTGGTGTCGGAAGTTTCGGTTGTGTGTACAAAGGAATGTTTTAGCAAAATGATAAACCTATTGCAGTGAAGGTATTCAATCTCGAATGATTTGGAGCTTTAGAGAGCTTTATTATAGAATGTGAAGTGCTAAGGAAAACCAGACATCGAAATCTTCTCGAGATAATCACTGCTTGCTCAAGCGTAAATTTTAAAGGTAGTGATTTCAAAGCTCTTGTTTTTGAGTTTATGCAAAATGGGAGCTTAGAAAGTTGGCTGCATCCAAGTGAAAATACAACAAGGAAGTTAAGCTTCACACAAAGGCTTAATATAGCTATCGATGTTGTCTTCGTGTTGGAGTATCTTTACCACCACTGCGAAACACCGATTATTCATTGTAATTTGAAGCCAAACAACATTCTCTTAAACGAGGACATGATTGCTCATGTGGGGGATTTTGGTTTGACCAGGTTCCTTGCAATAGACATAAGTAATCTTATTGAAGGGCAAGCCAATTCGATTGCAATCAAGGGTTCCATAGGATACGTTGCACCTAGTAAGAGATCCATTTATGTCTTTAGGCGTTTGTTTTAGTGTGATGTACTTGTTAAAAAGAAAATTTTAAACTTGAAAGAAAAATTACTCATTTTTTATTATCCCCTCGTAATATATGTGTAAAATATGGGATGGGGGAACCGGTATCAGCACAGGGAGATATTTATAGCTTCGGAATACTACTGTTGGAAATGTTGACAGAAAAGAGACCAACTGATGAGATGTTTAAAGATGATCTAAACCTCCACAGTTTCTGTAAAATGGCATTACCTGACAGAGTGATGGACATGGCGGACTTGCAAATGCTAATAATGGAAGAAGAGCTTAATGACAGAATGAAAGCCAAAATGAGAGAATGCTTGACTTCACTAGTAAGGATCGGAGTTGCTTGTTCAACAGAAACACCCAAGGAACGAATGGGCATAAGTGAGATAGTGATGGAGTTGAATGCAATCAAGCAAGGCTTTCCTGGTTTGGGCATTCATCAAGAGACTCGTGTAAGGATGCAACTAGCCGGGCAAAGAACCTCTCAACAAAATAATGTTTGAATCAAGCCTCTCATTCACTTAAACAAGTGTCTGTTTTGGCCATAAAAATTGAACTCATATATTTGTTGGAAGGGGACCTGTGGTTAGAGCCAAACTCTTTCAAAGAGTCATGTGCTTGAATTACTTGTTTTAAATTCTTGTTGTTGCTATCATATGCTGCACTTGTTTAAAAAATTGGTTACGATATGTTGTTTGTGCATTAGTTGACAGTTTGTTAATGCAATTCTCAGATCATTTTCTATAGATCTCTGTTTCACTTATGCATACACCAGTAAGGATAGCTCGAGTCTTGGCATGATTAATATAATTTATGTTACCCATTTAGTCAGAAAACTAATAAAGATCAAACATGAAGAATTTAACAGAATGATTAAGTTTGCACAGTAGTGATTTCATTGTCCTTCAAATGAGCTCAGTCATATGCGTGCATTACCTGAAAGTCGTAGGAAGAGCAATGAAGTGTTGTGCACTCCATTAGTTGTACTTAAAAATCCAACCAAAAACATCTTCCCACAGACAAAACGGAACAAAATACAGGAATATCTCTAATCCTACATTCACTAGCAGAAGTGATGCTGGAAGGAAGCATTTCTAAAGGGCTTATTGATCTTGTAATCTAACCAGCGTCATAGCTTTTTCCAGTGGAAAATACAAATTGAAGGGAAATCTCCCTTCTGATATAAGTTTCAATTTTAACAACTTCTAATCTAATAACTTGGATTGAGACAAGTAGCATTGCAACTGATCAGCAAATGCCTGATACCTCCAACTAATTTCTTTCACACACCCACACACACAAGATACTAAATATTTGTTAGAAATTATTCAATCGTTGCCATTAATAACAATCTTAATTTTAAATCCATTTTTTAAACAAAGATTCAGTCAAGAAGAGTAGGCCAAAGTTGAAGAAGAAAAGCAACATGAAAATCATGAAACCACCGACTGGACGTCTGAGGTTGATTCAGTCCTATTCAGAGTAACCAATCACACAGCTAAGCAGCGCCGTCAAAGTGTAACGTGTTTGATTTCTTCCAGGGCAAGGAAATGGAATAATGTTCCATCTTTCATCTGCCAAACACAACCATATGCATCACATTCACAATCGACAAACCCTTTCTTACAAGTAATAATTAAGAATCTGGGAAGATAAAATTAACACATCATCAAACAGATTTTTCTTTTTCTCCACAGCGCAACAGCATTTCAAATAATTTTCAAAGTACAATGAATTGATAAGTTTGCCAATATGAGCAGTTTATGCCATAACTGAAAGTTAAAAAAAGGGTAGCTTCTAAGGTCAACTGCCCAAATGCAATGCACAAAAGCTAAAGTAACAGCACGCAACCATCAAAAGTGGCCTCAGAATCACATGTACAGTCAAGACTTAGATGTGCAAGTAAGGGGTTCAGACCAAAAGACCTCTTTGTTACACAAATTGTTTCATGAACCGACTTATCATTGCATTTGATTTGTTAATCATTTAAAGTGCTGAAATTAAAAGTTATTTGCAATATTCTCTATGTACATTACGTATGTAGTTTGGATATTAATCTCAACCAGGGAAAAAGAAATAATGCATGTACAAACACAAGTAGCAATTTCAGTCACAGAGCAGTAATGAAACATGATCTTTAATAGTCTTTAATTATAATTCTATAATAACTGTATGCTTGTTCAAAAAAGATGATCAAGAAGCAAAAGCAACAGAAGGTAAAAGAGCTGGCATGTTCGACTGGAAGAAAACTGAACCACTGCATGCTAAGGCATCAAAAGCATGAACTGCTACCTCAATTTGCAAGGATAAGGCTGCAGAGAGTTTCAATGCTCAATATGAGGATGGAATGGTTGCTCATACAGGTATTTCAGTTGAAACTCTAGCCTTCCCAGCAGTCAATTCCCAGACTCACACTAAGTTGCATATAACTATTACCAATGTTCAATCAAACACAACGATCCAAATTCATCAGCAATTGCAACATGCCAACTGAAAATCACAATGACAAAAAATTGTGGCACCTTCGAAATTTTGCATTAAGTCACAATAAACTTTAAATGACTCTCTTGTCAAAAAAAAAAAAAAAACCTTTAAATGGCTGTTATTTTTCATTGAATCAGGCAAATGACAAGCAACCAACTCATGACTAATTCTTTGTTCTTTTCATAAGTAGAAAACTATATTAATGATTGACAACAGCTTATGAAAGCAAATTTAAAATTTAATGGAAGCTTGATTCTTGCTTCCAAAGTTACTATAACGTTGAATCGATTCTGATTCAGATTATTGTTTAACTCTCCACAAGTCAGACGAAATGTTTACAAATAATTACAACATGCCAGATCTATCTCCCCTAAGTCTTAAAGCAGTTATCCTCTTTGATAAGAAACACAAGTTCATTAACCAGAAATCATTGAAAGACCAACCAAAGGTAGCAGTCCAGGTTTTTCTGGTGGCACATAATATCAACTGACCATATAGATATATATATACACAAAGAACACTTCTAGTGTCCAAAGAAATTATAAGACTAGAATAAACATTATCAGAAAATTAGATAAGCAAACATATAAAACAGCAAAACTGTCAACCCTCTCTGAAGAAAAAAATTCAACAATACAAATACTTCAATCTCATAGAAACATAAAAGCATTTCAAATTAAAACAAAGGGTTTTTTTTTTTTTTTTTTGAGGGAGGGGGGGATTGGGGGAGGAGGTGGGGGTTGTTTTAGCACTAAAAAACTGGTTGTATGTTTTCCTAGCACCAAAAAACTGAACTCATGTTTTTTAGCACCATTTCACTATTCAATTTTTTTAATCCCGAAATTGCCCTTAGTAACCATTTAAATATTATATAGTCTGACAAATAAAAGCTGGTGGTTTCAAACTGAGAAACTGAAACCCAATGGAGGAGTCACTTTAGTTTAGCAAGACATCAATGAGGATGAACACGAAGAGTTGCTGCACATCACTCTTAAAAGTCTTTTTGAAAAACCAAATGGGCCACACATAAACAAAGGAATGAAGAAGGAAGAACGACCCAAAGAAGAAAATGGTTGTTGACGGTTAGGGAGAAGACAAATGGCATCGAAAGAAGAAAACTTGGCGATGACGACAGGAAAATAGAGGTTTTTGAACACGTTCAACGATCGGCATGGTGCGACAGAGAATACAAATGGCATGGGAAGAGAGAAGAATAGTTGTTGATGGCTAGGGAGTAGACGAACGGCGGTGGGTGAGAAGAGAGAAGAAACCTTGACGAACGGCGACAGCGAAGGTGATTGAGGATTTAAAGGTGAGTTTTAAGTTGTTAGGGTTTGGTTTTTGTCTATGGTGATTTATTTGTCCATGTTTGAAGTTGGATTAGTTGGATGCCCACCTATCGTGACGGAGGAGATCGTCGATCACCCACAAAAGTACCTGAGGAGGTTAGGGAAAAATAAAGGGTGAGCTAGATAGCTCAGTGAGTGCATTTAATCTTTAGAAAACTAAACTTTACCTTGAACTAAACTTTTCTTAAAAGGTTTTACAATAAGTTCTATTTCTTAAAGCATAAATCATAAGTCTCATTCATTCTTTGCATAGCATTATAAAAGCACTTTGCAAACATATATAAAACATTCATTTGCAAGAGCAATATAATGTTACAAACTTTAGAAAAGCACCATTTCGTAACCCTAATCTCTGGTCACATGTGACTTCGCTCGCTAATGCTGCAGTGTGAAGATCACGTGGCGTTGTATACTGACACCAATCGTGACCCAAATCTGGGACCTCTCAACACTATATACAGAATCTCTATAGCGCATAAATACAGTGTGAGACCATATCCCATAAAGTGGGGCACTCACTCGCTAGACACTCTAACCCCATACACACACGGGTAATGAGTTGTCCCACAAACTTACCCTACTAAAGAGGATATACCATATAGGTCGGAACTCGATAACTAGAGGGTACTAATGGCCTTTGAAAATCTGGCTTCGTCTAATGCTATGCCTTAAAATTTCTTTCTTGGTGCACAAGGCACTAACTTAAAATCTTGTAAGCTTTAAACTTAGAGCCCTTGGACTTTTTTCTTACCTTAATTGAGACAAGAGCTCTCGAGCTCCATTCTTGAAACTTTCTTTAAATCTTTAAAGCTTTAAAAATTATAAACTCACGCCCTTGGGCTCATCTTACTCAAATATATATAACATGCATAAGTATTCAAGTATTTAAGCATGCAAAAATAGAAATATGATTTCATATGCAAAAGCATAAAACTTTTGGGAACTCATTCATAAAGCGTGCACTCACCTTGACTTGTAGCTCAATTAAACAAACCTCAAAGACCCTCTCTTGGCTCGGTCAAGTGCTTCTCACCTACACAAAGATAGGCAAGCTTAGAATAGGCTAAAGATGCATAAAGATAATGCATTGGAATGCACCTAAACTCTATTGCACAATGACATTGTCTATGCACTAGTAACTTTCAATCTCTATTTCTCTTCAACCAATGCTTCAAAATTCCGATTTCTTTGCATAAATCCTACTTATCTATCCCTAAGAACATCCCCAAATGGTCTGTTTCATCAATTGAAGCTTGGAACGAAAAATCACGATTTTTAACCCCCTAAACCCGAATGTGATGCACATCCCAGCTTGGGCATGCTTTTGCTTCGATTCTTGTTCCAAGACACTTCTTATCTCTCAATGTGGTCACCCGTAAAGCTTTGTCGGATTCTAAGATCGTTTGGTATGATTTCTTGCCTAAAAACCCACTTTTGGGACCACTTTTTAAGGGGCTTTTCTCACACCTTTGTAATTTAACTTCAATTATCTATCTTTGAGTGTTCCCTAACTCTTATACACTCATTCATGATCATATATGGCAAAAAAATGTGGAAGAGAAGTGGCATTGGTTGGTGCCCTTCACTAGTGCATTACAATGTCCAATAACTCTATGTATGCCTTAGTGTATTCTAATCTCTTCAATGCCTGTGCATTCTAATCTCTTCAATGCCTTATCTAGCTTATCTTAAACTTATTTTGAGCCTTGAATGGATGGAATTTATTAGATGTCCATATAACCTTAGCTTGGCCGAACCTACCTTAGTGTATACACCAACTATGGCTTTTCACTTTCCTTGCATTTTAATAGTTTAGTTCACTTAGTAATTTAATCAAACACTTGGTAGGCAAGCAATTAAACTAAACCAAACTTAATCAAGTCACTTAGGTTCTACCATATACAATCCTATGATCCATTCTTTCACTAGGTTTTGTTCATTTCATTGTCAACAACTCATCCATGAACTCATCTCATAATCTAGCACTAAAACCCTATCAAAAATCAACTCAAAAATTAACTTGAAACCAACATACAATCATACTTAAAGTTTCATCAAACTAATCTCAATTCAAGAATTCTTACCTCTTTTAACTTGAATTAAGCTCTTGGGATGTTAATCAAACTTGGGAGAGCTTAACTTGATGAGTAGGAGTCTTGGATTGGATGATCACCTATTCTTCTCTTCCTTTCCCCTTGGTTGCCATAACTTTCTTTGCTTTCTTTCTTTAGTTTCTTTTTATTCCCGTATGTATGCCTCTCTTGCCTAAAATGACTAAGTGTTTGAATATATATAAGGCTCATTTGACTCATTTGACCACCTTTTGATAATATACTATGACCCTAAAACTTTTAAAATTGCTCTTGACCATGGAAAGTCTTGATTTCTTACAATTTGGTCCTTAACACTCTTCTTTTTTCTTAAAAAAATACATTATCCTACTTAAATCCAATGAAAACGACTATAATGCTCCTTCTTGGAACTTGTTCTAAAATCATATTCCATGACTTTTATCAAGTTCTCTACACAATTTAAAGGCTTAAATTTGGCATTTGTCATTTCATTCTCAAATTCTATCATCTTTTTATTTAACTCTTAAAAGAAACACTTTTAAACTCATTATCCCTTAACTTAGGTCATCTACTAATACTAAACTAGTCATGTATGCGGATGAGGGTTTACATGTAGGTTCACAAAGCGTGAGTTTTGTTTGACCATGGGGTTGAAGTTTAGGGAACTCTCAAAAACTAGTTCCCTATAATATGTGGAGAAGGGTATTCATGACAGATACTTCAATGGCAAATTGTACGTTACCATTCCTGACATACAACATATTGTAAATTCAAGGCATACTGCAACATCTTGTAGCTTGACTGTAAATAATCTGAACACCACACATCTCCTTCATAGCAGCGATGATGTCTTTTGGACACTTGATCCAACCGTCAACATGTTATAATCATGATGCAATTACTTCCCTAATAATTGCATAACCAACTTAATGATGACGACAATAAACCTTCTTAAGGGCACAAATGTGATCATCAATGAATCATCTAACTTCGAAGAAAATCCCCTCCTTTTGGCGAATAGCCCGACACTTCCATATGCAGTTCTCATGTTTGCAAATCGCATGACAGAGAAACTTGTTGGACCTTTTCACCCACCATTCAAAGTTCTGTCTCAAGGCATAAATTCCAAGTTTCAAATCATTTTTGCATGGGAAAAATTATCTTTTATACACTAGTGTTGTTGGTGTCACCGTTAAACATGACTCTGTCTCAGCAAACGAGTAAGCCTCTAAACTTGGAATCACCTATTCTAACGGAATAGTTGTGTTAGGATTTGCTAATTGATTCTTTTCTGGCGGCCTTTCTCCAACACCCTCGTCATCAAACTCAAACAAATCTAGTTCAGTTGAGAATATGTGTTGAATTTCCTCATTCAAATTTTCATTTGATCTCATTGGTGGTTCAAATTGTCTGTGTGGAAGGTTTTCATCATCTACATGATCAGTCAATCGTTGCTATGAAATGTGCTACGAACTATGTATTTCTACATTTAGAACAGCTGGTGAAGATGTAAATGGGAGGTTGCTACCACTTTGTGAATTAAACCAACCATTGTTTCCATCCCTTTAATGAAAGAAACACATATTTGAGGGTAACTTTAGTCTAC
Organism: Nephelium lappaceum; assembly: GCA_021234005.1. Classification (NCBI taxonomy): domain Eukaryota; kingdom Viridiplantae; phylum Streptophyta; class Magnoliopsida; order Sapindales; family Sapindaceae; genus Nephelium; species Nephelium lappaceum. The sequence continues at coordinate 19,496,277 of CM037998.1, forward strand.
CATGATGAATTCCAATTTACCATTGTCGTTTATGTCTTGCTTAAATTCTTTTCCATAATTCACCTTAACTCCTTTTATATCCATGTCATATTTATCTGAATTATATTGCAGGTTCAAATTCAGAACCATCAATAGTGCCTTATATGATAGCTTTCTAGGCATTCGTACACCTTTCACTACAAATCTAACATATTTGTAGGCACTTTCAAGTGTGTCCTCCTATTGCTCATTATAACAGATCATCATTTTATTTCATCCATTTTCCTGCAGCAAAACAAGCATCATCAACAAACATTCATTCGCATACACTAATAATATGGCATGGACCACACAACCTGAGGGCGCGGACCACACAGCCTCAAGGCACAAACCAACTGCCTCAAAGCATGGAAAACACAATCTGAAGGCCTGCAACACACAACCTAAAGGTGTGGAACACACAACCTGAAGGCATAGAACACACAAACTTAGGGCGTGGGCCACACACATATACGTGCCGAACACATATGTAGTTCTCAACCATTAAACAAAAAATAGAATTTCTCATTTCCTATAAACCATTCTTCCTATGCCAATCCCAACCCAAACCAAAATACAAGCACGAACCCATTTCCTAGACAATCTATGCATATAAATGTCCAAAACATTCATCAAACATAACCTTAATATCATATTTCAAAGGACATTCTTACCTCTAACCATGAAGTGTACTACCAAAGAAGTGTTGACTACATTCAAAGATGAACGACAAGAGTGTTGGTGAGATAATAAGAGTGTTAGTGAGATGAAAGAATGTAGAAGAAAAATGAGACTAAATGGCACACACCTAAGACTTGACGAGAGTGGAGGAGAGGGAAGAATAGTGGAGGAGAGGGAAGAATATTGAAGGATTCACACACTTGAGTGTCGAATGGGGTGAAGAGACCAGATGATAGGGAATAAGAAGTAGATGAGAGTAGACAAGAGAGAAGGAGAGAGAGAAATACATTTTGAAATGAATGTCAAGAGAGAGAGAGAGAGAAAGAGAGAGAGAGAGAAATACTTGTTTAAAAGCTTTTAATGAAGGGCAATATAGACTTTTTAGCTGGGGAGGTGTCACAAAACCTGAGTTTAGTTCTTTGGTGTTAGTTAAATATATGCTCGGTTTTTTTAGTGTTATTTAGCGTCATTTACTCTTAAAATAAATTAACAATAACCATTGCAAAGAGGTTTTGATGACATTAAGAAAAAGAAATTCAAGTACACTAGTCATGGATTTACCTTGTACATTCAACTGGCTCATTTAGTTAAGACAAAAATATACAATGTAATTGAAAATTTTTTAAAATTTTTCATTATCAATTTTTAAAATTTGGCTTCAATTAGAGGCATGATTAGTTGACATTTTTAAAATTTTTCCATCGATCAAATGACTTAAATTTGGTTTACAATCAAGATGGAAATTGGTGGAAATATAAATTTAGAATTAAAAAAAAAAAAAAAAAAAAAAAAAAAAAAAAAAAAACCCTATGTCTCCTAATCACTACAATTAGGTTTGAGGTCATATATATATATATATATATATTATTTTTCTTAGTAGCCACTTTTCTCCCTTGAAAACTCTTCTATAGCTTTCAAATTTTTTCTTTCTTCATTAATAAAGTCACACTTTCAACCATACAAGATTTAGAGGTCAAGGTTGATTGCGAATCAAATAGGTTTCTTCTCTTCTTTCACATTTTTTTATTATTAATATTGAGATTTTATGATATGATAGACTTATAATATCATATTATTTATGTTTGGGGTTATTTCAAAATAAGAATAAAATTTTTAGAATTTTTAGAAGAATAGAGGCTGTTAGAAATTTTGTTTTCTAGTGGACTTGTCAATTTTGTTTAATTGTTTGAATAGAAAAATGAAGGTATAAAATTATGAAATTTGGTATGAATGATCCTTAGAATGTTAGGTTATAGTTTGCAAAATTTCGTGGTCATATAATAAGTGTACAATTAATTAGAAACTTTTGTTCACCTCTAACTCAATGAAATAAAAATCTAACTGAATTATGTTGGATCTTGAATTTTTTGGACATGAAATTGATGTTATTTTGGTCTCAATAAATTTTATAAACCATTATGAGTTGTCTTTAAGCCCACAAAATTTTAAGGAATTTTATAAAGCGGTTTAATTTTAAAAATTCATATATCAAGGGCTATTCAATTTCTAAACTGATGTCGGTATAGTCTTGGTTTGGATTTGGAGGTTTAAGTTGACAACATAGGTTAAAAGAGGTATTTAAGGATGAATAATTTTATGACATATACTTTGGGTCTTTAGAACATATATATGCATTTTTAGGACGATTGGTTTTATGTACAAATTTTTAAAAATGAAGAAAGTGAACTGCATCAGCAGATATAGTGTTGACAAAAATGAGTTTTAATAGTATTTGGAGTTGGATTAATTTAGTAAAGTGTGATTTGTGATAAACTAATATTAATATAACATTTATAAGGTGGTATGTAGAGATTCAATGTACCTTTGATTAGTTTAGAGTCATTTGTGAAGTTATGAATTTCTATAGATTTATATAGATGAATTTCATTATGTGATTTAAGGTTAATAAGTGGAATTATTTCATAAAGTCATTTTTTTTATTGGGATAAGCAGAGGGGATAAATAAACCTTATACATTACCTTAATATATTATGTGCTTAATTTCAAAAATATTTTAATTGATTCTTTTAAATAATCAAATGAAATCTGGAGTTTTATTCATTTTATTTTATTTTATTTATTTATTTATTTGTTTTAATAATGGTTGGAGAGAGAATATTAAATTCATAGAAAATTACCCACACTTTTGATAAGGGTGAGATTTGAATCCTTGACCTTTTAGGATCAATAGAGTTACTCAACCATTCCGACTAAAAGGTGGTGTGCTCTTGAGTTTTTCAATGTTACTTTTCAGTATATTTTATTTAAATAATTTTACATCGTCAAATATATGTATTTTGTACTTTGATAGAATTGGATGAAAAGTATTGTCTTCGTATTTGAAAAGGATGAAAGTATTCCTCCATTTTTAAAAAGTATCATACGTATTGTAATCGTAATTATAATGAAACATTTTAGCATTTATGTCCGTAGTTCATTTAATTATACTGACCTAAACACCGGGATTATAGGTGTCATAATTATATTGTATTGGTGCAGTTGGAATATTTATTGTTGCGCAATATTATTTGTATTGGCCTCACACCGTGATTATAAGTGCCAATTGATTGGTCTCGCACTGGAATTATAGGTGCTGCAATTGTATTGTATTGTTTGAGTCACCGAAATTAAGAATGATATTATGTAACATAATTCACTTCCATTTTTATTTAAATTCATATATACAATGTTTTTTGTTATTTTTGACTCCGATTTTAAAAATTGAACATTTTTTTATATTATATTGTAATATTTTCTATATTGTATTGTTGAATATTTTATTATTTTTAATATATTTGTAATTATTATAATTATGTTGAAATTATGTTTTTATTTTCACCGTAAAGTTATTTTATAAAATTATAATACATTTTTCTGATTTTATATACTATATCGTAATGTATAATATTTACCTATTAAGTTGATGACATATCTCTTGTCTTTATTATTTTTACATATTAGTATATCTTATTTGTCTTGAAAGACAATTTTGAGTTATTGGTGTTATTTGAAAGAGAATTTTAATTATATTATTATAGTTATATTTCTTTCTATTATTAAAGAACCATTTAAATTTGTTTCGTTAGTTATAATTAAAATATAATGATTGGTTTTTAATGATCATCAATTTAATTTAAGTTGTTTGAAACTTTCATTTGATGTGGAGATGGGTTTACGACATGGAATCAGATACTTTATAGAATCTTTTCAATAATTCTTAGACCACAACCTCCAGACCCACACAACCGTGATGTTAACCACCACTCTGTCTCCCAAGAAATTGCAACCTTCTCCTCGAATCACCCAACACTCTCTCTCTATCAAAAACAACCTCTCCTTCAATGTCAAATTCCCCTCTTCCAGATGTACCCAGATTTCCCAATCTGCGCTTATCGTTCGTGATCTTCTTCCCCTTCCAGTTATTATTAGCGTTACCAGTTCTGTTTATGGAAGAACCAAATTTCAAATCTTTTCACGCCAAGATTTGTTATTGTTATTGTTATTGCTACTACCAGGCCAGGAACAGCATCCCCAATTCAGGTTCAATTAGCATCTTCTTTTGAAATTTCCTGATTGTATTCATGTACACTTTGTTATTTTCAGTTAATTTGTAGTTGAAATTTGAAAGATTTTGAAATGGGGCATGCGTATAGTTGACTATGATGTTCGTGTTATGCATTGTGTGAGGTTGCAGATGACATTTGTGGGAGTTGGTTTCTTTAGTGTGTTTCAAGAGATAAGTGTTCGGACAAATAATCCGCGTGTAACTAATGTTGTAAAGTTCTCCGAAGCAATAGGGGAGCCAAAAGTAGACATATGACTATGTTTCCTTTAAATCTTGAACTTTTTTTATTCATAAATCATAAATGTGGAAAGATTGTATTCTTGCAATTGGAATTGGGTGTAACAACTCTAAGATGTCCATTGTTTTAACATCTGCGTATCGTATTTCATTCTGTTACTTGGTGCGGTGTTGAGTAGTCATATGTTTTCTACGAACACAGATTCTACTGTAAATTTGGTTATGTATCTTGGACGGCAAATAGGCTTCGGGAAGAAAGTGTTCTTTTGTATGGGGCTGTCATTTTAGTTGGAAACCTCCGTATATCAAGAGGAAATACGGTAAATATGCCACTGTTGCCCCCCAAAAAAACTTGAACGCTTGTGTTGTTGCCATCTCAGTTACTAATAGAAGCAGCTCTTAATAGTTAAATATGCTATGGACATTTAGTGATGTATCCGTAGTGCAGGGCACCACATTTGTGCTGCTGAAGAAAACTGAACCGAGACAAAGACTACTAACAGCCATTTCCACAGGAACGGGAGTCAGGGAGGTAAACTAGTTGATTCGATTGTTTATATGTTGAGAAGATAATTTGTTGCTGATGTATGTTCCTGCTACTAATTTCTCATAACATGGACTACACAGGCAATCGATGAGTTTATCTCCTTAAATCGAAATGTAGCTAAAGATGAACAAGAACTCATGGAGGGAGAATGGCAGATGATATGGATTTCACAGGTAATTCTTTGACTAAACTAGCTTTTGTTTTGAGTTTTTGGTATCTTCATCAAAGGTACTAGACAAACATAGAGATTGTCTATAGCATCAACTATATAGAAGGTAGATGTGAAAATAGCCACAATTTGTATTGTGTTAAGCTAGACGAAGCAAGATTATTCTCTAGAAGTAAATACAGCCAAGAGACAACCTGAATGGGATTACAAAAAGAAAAATGAACATAATGGATGTCTGCTAAACAATGTAGAAGTAGCCAACATAGGAGGCCAATTAAGGAAAATCAGTGGACCGCAATTTTGAGTGAGATGCTAACAGATTTAAAGTTAATAACTCTGTGTGCTGCAGGTAGAGACAGATGGTTGGTTAGAGAATGCCAATTGCCTTATGGACAAACAGGCAGGTAAAATTGTATAAAAAATGTTTTCAAGACCGCTCGTTGTTGTTCCCTACTGAATTATTGCAATCAACTAATTTGCTTACTCATCTGATGCATTAGATCGTCAAGAAGAATGGAAAAATGAAGTTTCTGGTTGATGTTGTCCTTGGTACTCAAGATACTTCATGACAAGCACATTTGTGTAAGTTGGCTTTTATTTATAATTATCAAACATCTGAAGGTCTTTACATCCATTCCATGAAGCAACTCTTCAACAATGTAGTTTAAGTTAGTGCTTGAAGAATTCCTAGCTCTTAGTCACAATTGAAGGTTGTAAGTAACATAAAAGATTGCCTAGTGCCTATTCTTATGGCCATATTAGAACAATAATGAAGGTTCAAATTAATGACTCCAAAAGCACTAATGGCCCTCAAATATGAGGAACGATGATATGTCAATGCCTTACATGTAGCTAGATTGGAGAAAATATATAGACCTCTTTCAAGATATTATGAGATTTGCTGACTGAAACCTCCTGAGCAGAACCATTCAAGAGTTCAATTGACTAGAGCATACATTGTGACCTGAAGTTACATCATGTACTAGGGACAACAATATAGCAGTTATCTATATTTCCTCTTTTAACATTTTCACATGCTTGTAACTGAGCTATCTATCTTCATTATGACTCAAAATATCTTATTCTTCATAGACCAACAGAAATAGTTCATGAGGACCAATCTAAGAAACCATCAGAGAACCATATCTTATGATTTTGGAACCCATTTGCAGGAAATCTGGTGACGTTACAATGTATGCTGCAGCATCATTGCTTGGCCATTCGGATATCCCATAGAGATGGAAGCAAAGATCAACCTTCAGCTGTCGTAAGATCTTTGATTCTTATTTCTTTAATTAGTTTATGTAAACAGAATTTTACACATTCCCTCTTAACTAAGGTGTTATGTACCTCCGCATTTATCTTGGTGGGTACGTGTTCAAGTCTTATTATATCTATTTTAGTTATCTTAGTTGCATAAATAGTTATTATTCTTAACATGTTATAACAGTGAAAAGTTTTTTTTCAAAAAAAATAACAGGTATAAGATTAAGTTGCCTTTTTCTTTCCTTCTCATAACAACTTTGTATTAAAAGCAGCAGTGTACCAAAATGACTTTATTTTTATGGTACAGGGATGTAATGATGTACCAAGTGCTTGCATAAGTTTTCCTGGAGGTGAAATGCCAAGGCGGTTTGGCTTTCAAGATGCAGGATCATTTGTACATCCCAATCTGTCATCGAGTTGGTTCAATAATAACTTTGTTGGTTTTGGCTTGTGCACAATTGTGGCATTTTGAGACCATCAAGACGATGGTAGGGGCTTGGATGTTTCCTATGAATGCAGACTCAAATCTAAAGAAGGGCACTGCTTTGTTGTTAATGGCAGTTTGGATGGTTGGGCCAATGGTTATCGTGGACCTCATTATGTTGGGTCAGATCATGTGTTCATGTGGTTTTGTTTTCCTGCGCGTCCCCATGATAACAATGGATTATGTTGTAGTAGTGTCTCTATGCAATTCTATCTTCAAGATCGTTATGGTGATTGGATAGAATGTTGCTAGGTGAAAAGTTGTGGGGTTCATTTAATGTACACTCAAGATCTTGGAGAATCCAGTGGTAATTACACTCTGATTAGGAAGAAGATTGGACGTTATTGAATCCCTTCGAGAAATACAGATTATGCAATTAATCAAGGTAATTGAAATGCTTCTATCCACATCAGCAGCCTTTAATTAAATGAACTCTGTTTTCTTATATATTTCATTTAGTTTTTATTCCTTTTTGATACAAACCTTAAATGTGGGAAGTCCTTCACATTGAAACTTTTCTCTCCTTCCACGTATCAAAAGTTCAGACCATTTGTGTTAATTATTTTAAAGAAAAAATATTGGACTTCATCTTCTTTGTTGAAATCATTTCACACTTTGGTCCAATGTAGATACTATCCGCTTTTGACACAATTTTCTTGTTTTTATCTTTAAATTTGACATTATGAAAAGCATTTACACCTTCAAAGCTCATACAATAAATAAACCACTCAAAACTCTCATCCTCATGTGAGATTTTTGTTTGTGTTTTTCCCTTTCACTCTCTTTATGTTTGAAATTCTTCAGAGAAAGGCTCTAGTTAAATTGAACAATGCTGCATTGTTGAACATTTCTGCAATTAATGTTTACGACAAGGCTGGGAACAACATTCTGAATTCAAGTTGTCTGGTTCAATATACACTTTTTTAATAGCTGAGACTTGGAAAGATTTTGGAATGGCATGTATTTGGACAATGAAATTGGCAAGAAAGTAGCAAAAATACAATTAGAGAAAGGCAAATCAGGATTTCTCTATTTTGTAATGAAATTGTGAGGCAGTCATATCTTTCGTAGGAGATGATTCTGCTCTACATTCAAATTATATATTACCTGGGAGGTAAATAAAATTCTGAAAGAAAATGTTCTTTCTATATATGGGGCTGTTACTTTGATTGGATCATTTTCTTGAATATTCATACTTTATATTCTCTTCATCTTGCCAATACAGTTTATACCAATAATCTTAGAACAGATCATACATTTAGTTCAAGGATGATTATCGGGTTAAAATGTATTTATGATGGTTGCTATAAGTAAAAAAATCAAGTCTCTCTAGAAACAAAGGTCTTGATCTTACATGGTTGTTCTAAAGTAATTGTTTTTCAATTATTTGCTAGCAGTTGCTTCTTTTTTCTGTGGTTGTCTTAAATCTTGTGGTCTGCAGGAAGAAGTGTGAACTTTGTAGTGCCTAACTTTGTGCAGAAAAATCTTTCTACAGTATAAAATTTTGCCTAACTTTCTGCTACCTGTATGTCCTGATAGTGTCTTTTGTATGGATGTTGGATTGTTGTGGACAATTATACTCTTCTTTTAGTTACCTTGTGCATTCTTCTCCATTGTACACAGGCAGTAACCTTTTCTTTTAAGTTTTACCATTCATGATTCCTTACTCAGTGACCTTTTAGGCTTCTTGATGATGAAGCAAAGGATTGGCTAGACATTACATATTTGTCTCCTGAAAACCTTCATATATCAAGACAAATAAGGTACAAAGGCACTGCCGCCTCCAATACTTGAGCATTTTTGCTGTTGCCATCTCAACTACTGATAGAAATACTTGATTATGTCTCTTGAGTGCAGGACACTGCATTTGTGCTGCAGAAGAAAATTGAACCAAGGCAAAGACTATTATCAGCCATTTCCATGGGATCGGAAGTCAGATAGGTAAATTAGTTGATTCAATTATTATATGTTGAGAAATTAATTCGCTGCTGATGTAGGTTCCTTCTGCTAATTTCACATGACAATGGACTATGGAGGCCACTGATGAGGTTTTCTCCTTACATCAAAATATAGCTAAAGATGAATTAGAACTCTTAGAGGACGAATGGCAGATGACAATTGATTTCACAGGTGGTTTTTCAATTAAAGTAACATCTAGTTTTCTTTATGTTTAATCAGATTTGCCAGACTTAAATTCTTTATATCAACTATATAGGAGATGGCTGTGAAAATAACAGCATTTTAGTAATTTGCTAGGCTCATAGGCTAGACAAATTGAGAACATTCCATAGTAGTACGCACAGCTCAGGAAACAGAACCTTGAATGGGATCAAAGAAAATCAGCGAGAACAATTGTATGCTAAACAGCCTTGAGGTAGCCTCAGATAGGAGGCAAATTCAGGAAAATCGGTTGAACATAATTTTGTACAAGAAAGTTAAACATAGGGATTTTGGCAAGAAAAATATATAACAGAGCAATGAATAGTCCAGATAACAAGCAACAACTACTGTATTGTCAAAAAATATTGATTAGACATAGTCTGAATGATGAAGTGATGAATCTAGAGGCAGACTTAAACTCCTTAGATGGAAGTTCTTGATGTCAACTCAGACCAACTAAGTGAAATTTCATTAGATGAATCTATTGTAGCCATCTAGCCTTTCCAATCCCTTATTGGCAATTTATTTTTTATTTATTTTTAACCCACTGCATCATTCTAGCATGAACATGATTATTTGTCTTGTTACTTAAATTATTAGCACTTCTATCCTTAATATGACACATAACTAGAATGTGTCAAATATATTTAGAGACATTAAAGACATTTTGTTAACTCTACCACAATGAGCATATGGATTTTAAAAAAAAAAAAGAATTCAATGGTTAGATGATCTAATTATTCCAGTCCCCATGAAGAGCAATTTAGCTTTGCCGAAAGTAGCCATTAGCTTATTTTGGAAAGTGCCTAAATGAAAATAAATATTACCAAAATAAAAGTACTCATAATTTGTCCTACATCGGAAGAGATAAAAAAGGTGAATCTTCACCGTATAGCTCGCCTGCTTCCAAACTGCATCAAAATTATTGATGTCCTTTATGTTATTCTTCCTTTTCTTGTACGCTAAACTTAACCACTTGTGTGCTTCAGGTAGAGACAAAATTGGTTTGAGAATGCCAATGGCCTCATGGGCAAGCAGGCGAGTGCAAAATTGTATAAATAATTATTTCAAGACCGCTTATGGTTCTTTCCCTATTTAATTGCCCCAATCCAACTAATTTGCTTACTCTTCTTATGTATTAGGTTGCCAAGAAGAACAAAGAATTGAAGGTTTTGTTGATATTGTCGTGGACTCAAGATTCTCCATGACCGGTATAAGTTACATTTTTAAATTTTTAAATTTTTTATATACTGATCAAATAAAACTTGAAGAACTATACATCAAATTAGTAGTTGTTCGACCCTTTGCCCTAGCTCGAGATTCTGAACCCAAATTGCTTCGTTTTTGGTAAGCATAAAGAGGTTCTCCTCTCGGAGCTTCCTCAGCTGTTCTCCATACGTCTTCATCAAGTCTATCATGGCAGATAACCTTTCTTCGGTCGACTAGTCGACTAACATCTTAACAAGCTCATGTCGTTAATTGGTTTGACCTATACGGCTACAAATTACCAAGTCCCCCCAAACGGTGCCAAACTGTAATAGGGTCAATCTACAACATGTTGGCATGGAGAAAGATTCGCTCATCAACTTCCTTGGAACTCAGGCAATTCGTACCTTGCACAAACCAAACAAATGAGCGAAAATGACTATGACACTGATGTGATGCTAGCCGTAGAAACTCTGACACTCAAGTCAACAAATTATTCAATAAACAAGTAAATAAAGTGTAAACATATAAGAAAGAGCTAATATCATAAGGGACTTAAGACGATAGTCCGACAAGGAAGGCAGATCGTGTCTTAGAATGTTGTTAACTCAAGAAATGACCTTTAGGGAAACTTCAATCGAATGTCTGAAAAGAACGACTCTCTTCTCTCTCTTTCTTTCTTTCTCTCTCTCTCTCTCACTCTCTCTCTCTCTGTGTCTTATCTATGAACTAAAGGTCCTTTTATAGGCAAAGAAGGTCCTTCTCTTTTGGGTACTTTTCATATATGATGATACTAGGGAGATCGGATCTTAGAGGATCTAGGAAATCTCGAGTTAATCCCTGGATCTTGGGCCCTAAACTGTAAAGTTCCTATTCTCAATGTTTCCATATTACTATCAAGGAAAGATCCTTTCTTGAGAATGAAGGTAATCAAATTACAAATAAAATTGGAAAGCATGCCTCGAGGCTTGATTTTTGGGCTATGGCTTGAGCTGTGGGCTAACGTATGAAAGTAGATTGGACTTGGTGTGATGGACCGAAATCATAGGCTGGACCATTTGAGCAACATGGTCGATCGACCCATGAGTTATTGGGCTATCCAATTGACGTGCAAACCTAGGTTGTGCAGAGTGATAGGGTCAATTGGGCCATTTGTGAGCTTTGTTGATGGGCTTTTGGCTCCATATGCTTAAGTTGTAATTTTTTACCACTACAAGAAGTATGTCTATATTACCTTTAACTGTAAAGTATTGCATTTTTTTGAATCATATATGTTAAAGAATTGTATTTTTGCAATGAAATTTAATTGCAAAATTCCAGGATATCTACTATATAACATTTACATATTTTTGTTCATCCTATTAATGATTTTGATGTCAGGTCGTCATATCTTTTGTAGGAGATGATTCTGCTCTACATTCAAATTACATATTACTTGAGAGGTAAATAAAATTTTGAAAGAAATTGATACTTTGAAAAACTCCCCTAGAAAATAAACTATTCAAGATTAACCCCTGATTTTTTTTATTAGATGAATTGTTCCTTACTGTCTAAAAAACATAACCGGTGTTAAAATTTAAGGGTAAAATGGTAATCTAATAAAATAATTAAAATTTTAAAATGAGAAAATTTGTTAAATTAATTGAACAAATTAAAAAAGATTGTAAAAAATTTAAAAACTAAAAAAATTAATAATTTTCTAAAACCAATTAAGTGATTTCCACCGTCTATGTGTAAATCATTTAAAAAAATAAAAACAAGTTTGAAAAAATAAAATAAAATAAAATAACCATTCATCATCATCCAAAAACTCCATCATCTTCATCCAAAAAAGACCCATGCATCTTCATCAAAAGAAAAAAACCCACTTCCCATTGATCGCAACAGCCCAAACAAAGCTTGTGAACTGGGTCAAGCAAGCCAAAGACGACAAGTGCACCTAGTCTGTCGACAGGGCCCATGAAACTGAAGTCACACTAACTAGTGTTTGGTTACGATCTTAGGTGCTATGAAGACCCGCCTAGGAACCCCAATTACAAGGTTTTTGGATCGACTAGCGACCGCCTAGCAGCTAGGCACCCCCTAGACGATCGACACGGCCCATTTTTAAAACATTGTTCAGTATTTTTAATTTCAGCAGTTGGGCCACTTCGTTGAGTTAAGTCCAATAAAGTTATTGGCTAATTGCACTAATTCCCCTGAAGTATTTCAAATTACATAAACTATCAACTTTTACATGAACTAGCAACTTTTAGATTTATTGCATTAATTGTGCCCTTTAAACATGTTGACTAAAGGCATGACTAACTAATGCTCGCTAATGGCACATTTCACTGTTAATAGGCAAAAAGGCCATTCATCTTCGAATAAGAAAAATATATTATTAAAATTAGTTTGCTAATCAATTGATTATAGTTAAAAAGAAGAATGGATGGAAGAGATCTTATTTACATCCAACACAATCTCAACCATTGAAATTATTATTTTAGAAAATAAACTATTTTTCAAGGAAAACTAAAAACAAACCGAGAGAAAATGAGATTTAAGTAAACATTGAATAAGCTGAAAATATTAAACAATAGAATTTTCTTTTTAAAAATTTTTAGAGAGATCTCTAGATCTTTATTTTTTCAGCTCCTCTATAGTATAAAGGAGATGAACAAATGGAGGAGATTTTCATCTCCTTTTGTGTTATGGAGTAGGTTGATGCAATGTAGATATCTATTAACAAATGAATAAATGGAGGAGAGGAACAAATGTACATACTTATTTCCAGTATATATATATATATATATATATTTTTTGGGTAGTCAAACATTAGTTCCAATCAAATTAAATATGTGCTCTCACAAATGGCACTTTTAATGAGTACATGTACATTTTTGTTTTTAGTTTTTCTGTTTCATTGGTGGGAAATGTTAGTCATAATAATTTGTCAGCTGGGTTGAAGATTGGATCTCATACTTAGGGCATGTTTAACTTTTAATTTAATATTGAATGGCAATTAATGTGTTTCATTCAATTATATTGTTTGATTTTTTAAGTGATAAAATCACTTAATTAGTTCTTGAAATAACCATGGTTCGAAAAATCATTAATCGTTAATTGACCGATGAGGCAAGAATTAACGATTTATCAGTTACTCAATAAATCATCGGTGATTAATCTGTGATTACCGTACTTACAAAAAAATTAAAAAACTTAAAAAAATTTCTATAAGATCAAAATACAATCATATGACTATTGACCAATTGGTTTCATATTTTTGCCTACTGATCATTAGGATTTCAGCAACTCTTTAAAGGTAAGGTCTATTAAGTTTTCGAAATCTCAAGAAATCTATATGTCATTGTGGTCAAAACTCATATATTAGTATAATTTCATTAAATTTGAGGAGGTTTCGTGTAGTTTCATCAGATTTTAGTGCAATTTCATCAAATCTGAGGGACGTTTGTGTAAGTCGCCCTAATATATATAAACTTAAACACAAACCCTCATCAGTCCATGCCTCCCTCGCCTCCTCTCTCACTCTCCCCTCTCTCTTTCTCCCTCTAGATTTCTTCCCTCGCTGTGATGGCATCGCATCAAGCGACACTGTTTTCGCCAGTTAACCATTTAAAATGAAGAGGAGGAAAAAGAAAAACTGGAAACCTAAACCTAACGGGCCTCCTACATTTTCCACAATCTCGTCTCAGCAGTCACCGCCGCCCTCATCTGCATATATATATATATATATATATATATTCTTATTCACTAAACCCTAACTGCTGTCTCTTCGTAGATTTCTCTCTGCTTGGTAACCATCACGAAACCCCTAATTTGTTATCTTCTTTGTTGTGTGTGTCTGTGTCTGTGTTTGTTTGTTTTTTTTTGTTTTTTGTTTTTTGTTTTTTTGTTTTTTTTTTTTTCTTTTGTGTATTATAGAAATGATGTGCCTACATGCTTATGATGGTGTTAAATATACTTTGAGAGTAATTTCCAGGAAAATAATATTGATCTGAGGCATTGAGGCGAATTTGTAGTCTTTTGTTTTCTGGGGTCATTAAAATTTTATAGCTCTTGAATGTTTGAATGATATGCAAGTGATGACAAAATAGACAGGGACATCAGATCTTCCTAAGGGGAAGAAAAGCAATGATGACTTGGTCTAATGGGAATCTCTCTGATGCATTCGTTTCCTTCAAACTGCTCTCCTTTTTCAACTTTATAGTGTAACCATGAGCTGTTAGTAGAATGTTAGAATCAACGAAATTTGCTACTATCACCATGTCTTTGCTTGGTCGGTACTAAGCGTTTTGTCCTTATTGTTTTGTGCAAGTGATGAGATAATAAAGTAGACAGGGAATCAGCACTCCATTGGGAGATTGATGAATAGTCTAGTCTATATGGGAATCTCTTTGATGCACATGTTTTATTCATTTTCAAAGATAGTTCATGGTTATCAAGTTTTTCCTATTAAGCGACTTACATGGTTTTCATGTGATTATTATATGTATCTTTTCTTGGTGAAATTATATCATGAAACTAGGTTCTGGGTACATAAATTTTTGCCTAAAACAGAGTGTTAATTTGCTTGTGTTGAATTTATTACAATATTTTAAGTAAACAAAACTTATCATGTTGCCTGGTCTCTAGATATGGCTTTTAGTAGTATTTTGCTCTTTAATTTTGTTAAATCAGCTCCTGTATCGTTGTTTGGAATGCTTATATTGATGTATTTGTCTGTGATTCTTGACAGAGCATTATAAAATATCTGTTTTGCCAATGATGCCTTTGAATTGTATGTGTTATCAGATAAGATATAGTTGTGATGATATCTAATTGTCACTACCTCTGAGGCAAAATGTGGAAAACTTGTAGACTTTATTTTGATTTTACAGGAATGTGTTGTTCGCATCTGTCTAAGTTTCCTTTTGTCTTCTAACACAATGTCGAAGCTGTAGATTGGAAAAAGGGAGTAAACATCTGTGAACTTTATTTAGTTTATATTAAAACTTGATAGGAGGCTACTCCTTAATATTTTAAAAGGTTTTAATTCTCAGTCTTACGTAGACATGTTTACTTTCCGGAAATTTTAGTCAAGTGAACCATTATTATAATCTAGAAAAGCAGTGTTTTGTTACTTAGCTGGTTTTGAAATTTGCTTCTACCATAAAAGTTGAAATGTTTGACGTTTGTAGTATGTTATTGATATGAAAGTTGAAATGTCTTATGTTTTGGTAATTATGGTAATGCTGAAGTTGATTTTGTAGTATTTCGGACAAGTTTTTATTTGATAATAGTGTTATCGTTAAAGAATTTTATAAACCAAGAAATGCTTAATTTTAGTTGGTTAGTTTGTGATTTCAATTTTGTTTCGTGCTGACCGTTTGGGATATATTTATGTGTAATGCTTGTGGAGGACGTTTAGTTAGTCAATAAATTAGTACTTGGCTAGGCTTCTTTAGAAACTTATTTGTATTTTTTCATTCAAATGTGACTTTAAGTTCAAGTTTAGATAGACAATGAGCATGTTTCAACCCTAGCAGTTGTCTCTGTACAAATTCTTTCTGCTTGGTAACCATTGTGAATACCCCTAATTTTATATCCTTTAGCCACTTGTTTCTTCATTTTGTTTGATAACTGTTTTATTTTTAATTTTTATATGCTAGAACTCATATGCTCTTGCCCATGATGGCGTTAAATATACCCTGAGAGTAATTTCCATGAAAACGACATTAATCTGAGGCACTGGCGCCAAGTTGTAATTTGTTGTTTTAGTGGTCTTTAAAGTTTTTTGAAATTGTTTTGCAAGCTTCCTAGGTCTTGAATCTTTGAATGGATAAGATGCAGGTGAGGACAAAAATAGACAGGGACGTCAGATCTCTCTAAGGGAATGATGACTTGGTCTAATGGGATCTCTGATGCATACAGATATTTCATTCTGTTTGCCTTTTTCAAGTTTTATAGAAGCTATGGCATTTTAGTTGTGGTTTTTGTTTTTTAAACCCAAAAACCCCTGCCTGTTTATTGAATGTGTGTTATTTTGCTGTTTTCTATCCTTTGATGTTGTGTTCATTATGAATCATTAACTGTTGTTGCTATGAATGTCTCTGCTTGTTAATAAGTACTCTTCCTTTTCTCATTACCCTGCTTTTTAATTTTGTTTGCTTCCTATTTTGTGCAAGTGATGATGATAATAAAGTAGACAGGGAATCAGCACTCCATTGGAGAATGATGAATATGTCTATGGGAATCTCTTTGATGCACATGCATTATTATTAAATTTGAGTAATAGTTAGATTATGGTTTATATCTTCGTGGCAAAATTAGGTTCTGTGTATGATATTTTGCTTAAAACACATTGGTAATATATGCTTTTGCTTACTAAAATACACTTCTAAACAAAACAAAACATTTGTAGTCTTTTGCTCTTTCGTGTCATAATGCATTATAAAACATCCCATTTTGCCAATGATGCATTTAAAATGCATGTACTATCAGATATAATTGTGATGATATATGATTGTCACTACCTCGGAGACAAAATGTGGAAAACTTCTCTATTGCTACTTTCTTTTTAGCAAACATTGTGACTCCGATTTTCCTTTAATTTTCTATCATCATGTAGAGGTAGCTTGGAAAGAGGAAGTAAACAACTGCAACAGTTATCTTAGAACTTGGTAAAAGGCTACTTTTAAATTTTGTAAACAGCTCTAATTCGTAGTTTTTAATGAATCAGAAAGTTTAATGTAAATAAACTGTTTTTGTGTTCTAAAAAAGTTTTGATCCTTGTTACTTACATAGTTTTGAAATTTGTGTCTACCCCAAAAGTAAGTTGAAGTTGAACATGTTTTTTTTTTTTTTTTTTTTTTTTTTTTTGAAATAGAACATATTTTTATTGTATCGTAGAAGATGATTAACTAGTTTTACCTGTGTTATTTGAAATGTAGATTGTTAGGGTTACAAATCATGATATATGTAGTGTTATATGGCTTGTACGTCTTCTCTTCCTAATTATGGTGTTGAATGTTCTATGTGCATATGTTATAAGTAGAATTTAATCTGATGTTCTCTCCTTAAAGATTGGATTAGTAAACATTATATGAGAATGACTACTTTTTGGCAGTTGGTTGGAAGCAGTTGTACCCTCAATTTTCTTGCTCATCTTTATTAGACCGATATTAGGAGCCCCAGAATTTTCCATCAGGTGATCACCATCTTCTTTAATGGTTGCCAGTGATGCATATAAATGTACGTTATATCGGATATTTGTAATTTTAACTACCGTTTTGATATGTACCAATTATGTTAAGGTATGTACATATCATTCCCATTTTGTTTACTTGTTATAAACATTTTCATCAGTTGTATTTTAAATTTTGATGTTTTGTTTTGGTAATTACAGTGGCCTGGTGATTGTCGCATAAGAACGGAGATTTGAATGATGTTCATGTTGTAGTCTGATTGTACATCGGGCTCCGTGAATCATTCCATGTGATAAGCTGTTCTGGATGAAATATGAAGGCCACAAGTAACTAGTCATTGTAAATCTGCCCCTTTTTGTCTACCCTGTGTCCGAGTTATTTGTTGTGAATCAAAAGCTTGGCATTCGATGTTGTAAATCAAATGCTTGGCATTATCCGGCTTTGCTTTTTTGGTTTTCTGACACATTTTCAATTTAATGAGCTTCCTGGAAACTGCGACAGAAATTTAATACAAATTTCTCTGCCGCAGATGCCGCTTGACCTTTTATATTTGCGTGCTTTTTTGGTTTTCTGACACATTTAATGAGCTTCCTGGAAACTGCGACAGAAATTTAATACAAATTTCTTTGTTATATTTTAAAACTTTTGAATTTGATAGACTTATTAAGAAAGAGAACAAATTTTAGCATTTAACTTAGAATGAAAAATAAAATAACAAAAACTCGAGCACAAATTGGAGTCATAGGTTGTGAAAATTGGAAAACTGTTTTGATTTGTTTAATTTAATTTATTTTTTATTTTTTATTTCTTATTTTTATGTCAGGGCTCTTATTTTTTTAGTTACTGACACGTAAAGATAGTTTTGATATTTTGATGGGTGTAGAAAGTAAAAAATTAATTTTTAATTTTTTACTATGGATGCAAAAAGAAATTGGGTATGACAAGAACATAATGTCACCCTCAAAAATATTATTTTATTTTTAGTGAAATCAAAATAAATATTAAAAAGATAGAATTTTTGTTTGAATAACATATTAAAAGGATAGAGTTATTGACAAAAAAAGAAAAAAGAAAAAGAAAAAGAAAGACATATACAAATAAAGTTGAAACAGTTTTACAATCTATATTTTTAAAATATTATATTACAATAAACACAACCCACAACCCTTTTCACGACAAGTACTTGTACCTAACATCTCTTGCAGAAGGACGAGATATTTTACCAATCAAATTAACCAATATCTTCTTCAAACCACCGTCAATCACAAATTACAAACCAAGAGAAAATAAACTAGTCCAACCACAAAACTTATGAAGAACCAAAAAAAAAAAAAAAAAAACCAAAAAGAGAAAGCAAAAAATAATGGAAATATGGAAACACCTCTAGTCAAGTTCAATACATAATTTAAAATCAGAAAAATTAAAAATTCATATCATAGCACATGTTAACATTTCTAAATGTATAATTAGAAATAAGAAGAGACTTGCAATTGAAAGTTGGATATTTGAACAGAGGGTATCTTTGAAAGGACATGAAAGTCTTCTCCTTCAACCCATTTTTTCTAATTGAGTCTGTTTTTTGTCAGAAGAAAAAAAAAAAAATCATCATGTCCACCGATATTGCTGAAAAATCGGTTTTAATAAAGTAAAAAAGATGTCCTAGGCATCAAAGTCACTTTTTCTTCTATTGTTCCTTAATAATTTGTGTACATCTAGGCCCACTTTTCTTATGGTATATTTTCTTAGTAAAGCCAGGCATCGTGCCGTGTTGGTAGATTTAAAATAGACTTTGACGAAATTTTACGGTCAATATTTTGTAATATAGGTCTATCGGTTTCTTGATAAATGAATACATCTTTCCTAGCGCCAAATTTTCATGATACAGTGTCACATACCACTTTTAAATAGAAATAACTGAGTAATCACCTTAATTCTGACCTTATTTATTATAAGAGATTAAATTAAAATTGGATAAATTCTAATCTCTTTTCAAATTATAAGAGATTATTTTGTTTACAAGCTGCATTCATGATTTTCTGCCAAGATCAGGTCAATCTCTTGTCAAATTAATCAGAATTCTGTGATAGATTTAAAGTATGTACATCGACATTTCAGTTTTATCTATCTAGGGCATTCAGTGGTAGATCCAAAAAATTTATTTAGAGATGACACGTGAATAAAGTAATAAAGGCATTGAAAATTAAAAATATACAAATATAGAATGTTTTTATGCAAAGCAATGTTTGATAATACTAAACAATTTAAATAAAATGAAACATACATAATATTTAGATAAAATAAATAGTATCATACTTAAAAATCCTAATAAAATTATTAAAATAAATAAAAGTTAAAAAAATAAACTATGTAAACTTATAATTTTCCTCGATAAGATTTTATATTTTGAAATTATTTAATTAATTAATAAATTATTAATTAATTAAGAGTAGAAAAATATTAAAAGTTGAAAAACTAGATTTAATATAAGCAACAAAATTAAATAAATTATTTAAATTAGAAATGAGAAAAATAAATAATAGAGTTAAGAAAAATAATAAACAATTAAAAAAAAATAGTGCACGGTACGGATACATATAGAACGAAAAAAACAAAAAAACTTTCACCTTTTAAACAATGTAATTAGTATTCGCCATAAAAAAAAATGTAATTAGTAGTCAGAAGGTTTAAAATAAAATAATAATATCAATAAAAATATCAGTCAGGAATACAGGTGTACCACAAAGCACACAAATCAAAACATTTCACTTGTCACATTTGACTGTTTGAATTTTGAGTGTACAGTATACTGCTCTGCGTATGTCTATAGATTGTACAATTTTTTAATTTTTATTTTGAAAAACAAACTGCACAAGTTAACATACCCATTGTTTTTTGGAATCCCCAGGGGGTGGTCCCCTATCGTGCAATGATGGGTCCACTCCTGAGGGCATTTCTATATCATTCAAACTCACTCTTCCTTTTGTATATAAATACTTTCTGATTATATATGTTATACAAAATATATATATATATATATATTCTCATCTCTAATGTAATTATTGAAAACAAAATATATACATATGCATTTTATGACCAATCACTATGATATATATGTCACTCTCTCTCCACTTGAAGAGAGTTTTTCAATTGAGAAAATTATTTCCATATTTTCTAAAAACTTTATTGCCACATTAGCTCAATATGTGGGTTACACATGTGTACACAAATTTGGTGTACACATGTTTCAATTCTGGATATAAAAAACTAAAAATACCCATTCAATACCAGATGTGACTTCAATACTGGATATAAGATAAAAGCTAGAACATTTAAAAAAAAAAAAGGATAAAAGCTAGAACAGTAACTAAATCAACAAAATCGCCACCACATAACTCATAAATCACAAGTAGTGCATGCCCTTAAATATCATAAATGTACGTCTTGAGAACACTTTTAGTGCAAAATTAATATGCAATACCAAAATATAAATTCACAATATCCCAGCTAATATTCTGGATAGCACTTTAATAGAAAAAATTTATATGTTTGCACATGAAAGTTAAATGAACTAAGAAGTTAAATGTACGTTATCAAACACTTTGATGGTACATGTTCAAGATGCAAGATTTATAGCCACTGCAGGAGTTCATCAACAGTTATGACAACATTTGCATGACCCATATGAAAAAAATAAAGAAAAAATTTCAAAGTATAAGAGATAAATTAATGACAATTCCCATCATAATTCAATTGATATTAACTCTTTCATGATATAATTTGAATCCAGTGCTCAAATTATTTTTATTGATGTTTTAAAAATTCCTTGAATAAATAAGATTAATTTATTTTTTAGTTTTTTCTCTCTTCTGCCTTTAAACGCAATCTTTTTTTATTTTTCTCATATTTCACATCAAAACATCAACCAAAAAAAAGAAAAATCAGATCAGTATTGGATCCAAATCCATCTCAAGACTATCAAGACTCGCTCATTTATCTTGAAAGTAGCTTTAGTAAGAAATTATTATTAAATAAAACCCCACTCAGTTTTGTATAAGTTTGGAGCAGACCCCATAAAAATTCTTGGTGCCGGTACCATCTATGTAGCTCTCTCTGTATGATGAGCTAACCCACATACTTGCCAACAATCTTCTCATTTTCTAGTATTTGTGCAATTAAAGAGCATGAGGCAACTAATAGTATGTGAAAAAATGAAGCAGTTGCAGTGTTGTTAATTATTTTGGTTGTGATGGACGTCTAGGTGGTGCAATTACAGATTAGGGATAGCGGTTGGTAGGGTCAGAATCAAGGAATTTGTTTTAGTTATTTAAATATATCTTGGGTGAACCGGGTAGGTAGGTGCTTGCTCCGATCTTGACTCGATAACCTCGTTGAATCAAGATTTGCCCCAAACCTATCCTATAACCTACTATCCATGATCCAAATGGGTCAGGGCCCATTTGCTATCCTGAGGTGACACAACACAAACATGACAGAAAATTAGAGGATTTAGGTTATATCTTATTGGATTCGGGTTAATAGTGAGTTAATATATTAATCCCGTCAAGTAAATGGATTGTGTTTGGGTTACATATCCTTAAACCACTAACTTATTTAACACAATTAAATACAAAACATATTATTTTAAATTTTTTTTATAGAATAGTTGTTTCTTTTTATTGGTTAAATATGTTTAGTGAATTGAATTATCTAACTAAATTTTGAAATTTTAAATCTCAAAGTTTTAAGGGAAAAATTAAAAACAAACCAAAATCCAAATGTCAAATTCGTTTTTAGTCCAAAAAACTTATTTGAAGTCATTTTCGCTTTACAAACAAAATTAATTATAACATATATAAATAACTCAGCAACTACAATATGCTTGAATTGTTTACCAACACGAGACACGTGTCATCTCTTATTACTTATCATGTTATTCTTCATGCTTAGCATTACACTTGTCATTCATTTTTTTTAATACAAAATTTGTCTGCCAAATCTCATCCTTACCCGATCACCAAAATTAGTCTCAACTTTAACTTTTAAATATCATTAAATGATTTATAATTATGTAAAAAATTAAAAATTTTTAACTAATTTTTTCAATTATTTTTAGGTAATTTTAAATGATTTGATTATTTAACAAAATAAATAAATATAACTTAATAGATATAACTCAGTACTATTAAATCTTAAGTGAAAAAAACAAACGTCCGTAGCTTGAACTTTAACTTGCTCATGTCCGTTCCATTGACCTCCTCCACAGCAATTACTTTTCTATTATTATTTCATTTGAGGTGTATTGATTTTAAATATTACATAAAATAAATAACTCAAAAGCCATTCTTCTCTATTATTATTTTATTTTTATATATTTACTTTTAATTAAATTTTACACAGTAATTACTTGACTTACAGCACATTAGACTTATCAATCTTTTTCTTACTACTCTTTTGAATGAAGAACAAATAATAATATTAATTAAATTATGTGTGCAATGTTTAATCTAAGTAAATTTTAATATATTTTATAAATCTGATAGCAGCATTGATTTAAAATAAATTCATAATAGTAATAATTATATAATGATATATTATCATGCAAGGATAGGAATAATAATAAAGAGCAACAAGTGTGAGGTAGCGAGAGAGAAAGAGCTATACGATTGTAACTGATACATTAATATTTTTTCGCGAACTTTAATTCTCGTGGTTGTTGTCGACGAAATTTCCTTGCACCTTCCATTGCCAGACTTATTTGCCCAGTTTTTCTTTTAAAAAGGATGGCGTCCAGCTAAAGTTATTAATTTAGGCCGCTATTCGATTGATTGGATATCTTCGTTTGAGCCAGGACAATGACAACAAGAAATTAATATGAGCTAACGTGGCGGCATCAACAATGACGAAGCGCAATGAAATTTCTACCAATCTGTGTATCCCTTCCCCACCACCGGGTCATGATGTTCGATTGCACAATCTTTTGCACTAATGATGTCGGCTGGCAAGTGTCAGCATTTGCGTGCCATCAACTTTTTGAGTGGGTGAAGGATACACCAACACGAGTACAACCCAACTACCCCACCAACTCAGCGTACCATCAAATTCTTCAATAAAATATTTTTTATTATCAAATAGAAGTGAAACCTGGGTTGGATTCCACAACCATTGACGCTACTTTGACACGCAAAATTCAAATTAAAGATAAAGAACATAATTAAAAGAAATTAAGATTAGATTAGATTAAAAATTACTGTTATATATTTGATAAAAACTAAAATTGAATTAAAATTATACTACATTATATTTGATTAAGATTTAATTAAAATAAAATTAATATCCAATATCTTCATCAAATCACTGTCAACCACAAATCACAAACCAAGAAAAAAACAAACCAGCCCAACCACAAAACTTATCAAGAACCCAAAAAAAACAAAAAAAACCAAAAAGAGAAAGCAAAAAATAATGGAAATATGGAAACACCTCTAGTCAAGTTCAATACATAATTTAAAATCAGAAAAATTAAAAATTCATATCATATCACATGTTAATATTTCCAAATGTATAATTAGAAATAAGAAGAGACATGCAATTGAAAGTTGGGTATCTGAATAGATGGTATCTTAGAAAGGACATGAAAGTCTTCTCCTTCAACCCATTTTTTCTAATTGAGTCTGCTTTTTGTCAAAAAAAAAAAAAAAAATCATTATGTCCACCGATAATGCTGAAAAATTGGCTTTAATAAAATTAAAAAAGATGTCCTAGACATCAAAGTCACTTTTTTTATCAAGACCAGTCAATCTCTCTTCAAATTAATCAGAATTTTATGATAGATTTAAAGAATGCACATAGAAATTTCAATTTTATCTATCTAAAGTATTTAACGGTGGATCCAAAAAAATTATTTAGGGATAACACATGAATAAAGTAATAAAAATATCAAAAATTAAAAACATATTAAATATATAATATTTTTATGTAAAATAATATTTAATAATACTATACAGTTTAAATAAAATAAAATATATATAATATTTAAACAAAATAAATAGTACCATGTTTAAAAATCTTAATAAAATCATTAAAATAAATGAAAATTAAAAAATATATATATATATAAATTTATAATGTTCCTTGATAAGGTTTAATATTTTGAAATCGTTTAATTAATTAGTAAATTAATAATTAATTTGGAGTAGAAAAATATTAGAAGTAGAAAAAGTAGATTTAAAATAAACAATAAAATTGAAGGAAATTATTTAAATTAGAAATGGAAAAAATAAATCATAGAGTTAAGAAAAATAATAAACAACTAAAAAAAAATAGTGCACGTATGGAGAAAAAAAAATCTTTTACCTTTTAAACAATGTAATTAGTAGTCGCCATAAAAAAAAGAAAAAACAAATGTAATTAGTAGTCAGAGGTTTAAAATAAAATAATAATAATCAATAAAATAACAGTCAGCCACAAAACACACAAATCAAAATATTTCACTTGTCACATTTGACTGTTTGAATTTTCAGTGTACAGTACACAGCTCTGTACATGTCTGCGGATTGTACAATCTTTTAATTTTTATTTTGAAAAGCAAACTGTACAAGTGAACGTGCTCTTTTTTGTTTGGAATCCCCAAGGGGGGTGGTCCCCTACCGTGCAATGATGGGTCCACTCTTGAGGGCATTTCCATATTAATAGTCTTCCTAATCTCCAATCGGTAATCATGAAATTGGATGAACAGTTGACTCACTGTTCCTAAGTACACAAAGCATCAAATGTATATATAAAAGGTCATCTTAATTAGGGAGAATCTGAAGAATTTCAGTCTTGACAGGTAATTTTAGTGTAATATTCGTTGGTTTAATTTGGACTGAGTACTCATTAAATTAAACGAATACTTTTCAAATAAATTTGTTTCATAAAACCTATCTGAACCAAATACTCTTCGAGTTGGTTGAGTTTGGCTAACCTGGTGAGTACTCACTAGAGGTAAGTGGATTCCTTGATTTGGGACAATTCATGTTATATGTATGCATTTATTAATCCTTTTATGGGTAACATACCTCACTTATTTTATTTTCATGAAAGACTTCTACATATGAAATACTAAATGAATATAATTTTTTTTTTCTTCTTTAAAGTTTCTTAAAGACTTAATAAAATGAAGTATCTATGTAGTTTCTCCTTTAGGTCAATGAGAAGGTGACCTAGAAACTCTCTCATTAAAGTATCTTGACTGATGCTGCTTGTTTGCTTTTAGTTCCCAATTGGTACTCCACAAATTTATGATTTCCAAGTTGGGAATATTGAAAGAGAAAGTAATTGAAAATTATCAAAATTAATAAAATAATATACTACTTGATTGATTAGATCCCAGAGAAGGATAAATAATAATAGATCTGTTAAAATTAAAGTGCCTCGCAATGGTGGGGTGAAAATACAGTGTTTTTTTCTTTTTCACATGCTACCCGATCGATTAAATTAATTGCTTTGATAAAGTTTGTGGGCCATACAATAAAGTTTTTCCACGATTACTTATGTTTCCTTAATAAAGTTTCTCATGATATATGTATGTAATTGGTAGGCTTGAGGAAGTAGTTAGAGCATATATATCAAAAAGTCTCCATTTCCTACCGCCCAATGCCATGTGGTAGTAGAGAGGACTTATTTTTCTACTTGATTTAATGTATTTGTTGCTTCATAAGAAGCTCCGGTGAAACTTTTTCGAATATAAAGTCCCATTAAAAGAGTTCTAGTATATATGGTGAAAGAATTTGGCTCTTTATATTCCTAACCACTTATTCTCTACAGCTACTCCATATCTCATCTCAACATCAGTTATGGAATTAAGTTTGAATTCTTCTTCTTCTTCTTCTGTTCCTCACCAAATAAAACATGATGTTTTCATCAGTTTTAGAGGTAAGGATACTCGTAAAAGTTTCACAAGCCATCTTCACAAAGCTTTGCGAGACAAACAAATTCAAGCTTTCATTGATGACGAACTTAACAGAGGGAAAGAAATTTCCGCATCTCTTGTCAAAGCAATTGAAGAGTCACAGATTTCTATCATCATTTTCTCAAAAAACTATGCGTCTTCCAAATGGTGTCTTGAAGAACTTGTAAAGATCTTGGAATGCAAAACGAGGTATGAGCAAACTATAATACCTGTTTTTTATAAGGTAGATCCATCTGATGTCAGAAATCAGACTGGAACTTTTGGGGATGCATTTACAAAGCTTGAAGACCGTTTTAAGAAGAACTTAGACAAAGTGCAGAGATGGAAGGATGCTCTCAACGAAGCAGCCAATCTTGCTGGGTGGCATTCGAGTGCTAAGAAGTAAGTGTTCAGTTTCTCTAAAAACAACTATATATTTAAATGAAGTTTTACGGTTGCTAGAATACATGAAGTGTTCAGTTCCACTAACAACACCACTTAACCTACCAACACACTTCACTCCACCTGCACCACCACTCAACCCGCCTCAGTCCCCGCAGTCCTCTTTCTTTTCCCTCTCCACCCGCCGTTGTCCCTTTTTTTTTCCTCTCCACCCTCCATCGACGCTCTCTCTTTCTTCTCTACCCATCGTCATCGCTCTCTCTTCCCTCTCCACTCTTCAATGTCGCTCCCTCTTGGCTCGATCTCCAGACCCTCAAGGTCTTCAACACCAGTTGTTGGTGGCCTATCAGATTTGGGTCTTCAACTTCAAGATAGAGACCTTCTGGTTTCTCCCGCTCTCTTTCTAGAGAGTTTTTAAACCCCAACCTTCTGGTTTCATTTTTTTTTGGGTCTTTTTGTATGGTGGTGATGAGGGTGAGAGGGGATGATGAGGGTGTGATGTGATAGAGGGTTATGCTGGAAGTGTGATGGATGGTGGTGATGGATGGTTGTAATGAATGGTTGTGATTATGATGAATGGTTAATGAAACGAGATAAGAGCCATGAATTTTCTTTAGAGAACCCTGACCTATTTTTATCTTTTTATTTTTTATTTTTTTATTTATTTGTTAGGGTTATTATTAATTATTATTATTTTTTGAATATAAATTTGTACCCCGTCCATCAATGGATGGAAGGTGGAGATTGATGTATTTAATTTTAAATTATTTGAAAATATTTATTTATTTATTTTTTATTTTGATGATGTAAGGGTAGTTTGGTAATTGAATATTTTGATTGTTTTTTTTCTAATTTTTAATTTTTTTGTATATTATAATACAACATTTAATATCCAAGGGTATTTTTGTATTTTCCATATTTGTGTCTCAAATCACTCATTTTTTAGATTAAACCATTATTTCATTAAC
>CM037998.1:19524195-19607772 GCA_021234005.1 Nephelium lappaceum
CTTATCTTGTTCTGCATATTTTTTTACAATGTAAGTCTCAATAGTAAAAATCATTTTCACATTACATTTTTGTAAATTAATAAGATGACACACACACATATATACTTGACTCAAAATAACCAAATTATTTTTGAAAATGAAGATGTAAAATTGAAATTTACTAAATATTTTGAACGCACCGTCACCAAAAAAAGGGGTTAAATAATTCTCATCATATTGAGTAATTGTAGGTTGATTTGATTAAAAATTTTGATTTAATTTCAAGAAAATATCCTTATTTTTAAAAAACAATTCAAATATAAGTGGTACAACTCTTTTTCAAAATGTTATGTATTTTATGTTGGAAATTTAAATATAACTGTCACAGAAATTTAAGTTTTTGGGTTCAATAATTTCAAACAATTCTAACAAATAACAACCAAATTTCCATATGCACAAGTAAAACAAGGGAAGAATAGTGCAAACTTGACATTCAAACTATATATAAGTAATTGTATTTATTTTTAGTAATTAAATGGGAGCATTTTCTAATATTTTTACAAATTCCTAATGTTCCACTAAATTGCAACACACAAATGCAAAATTTTAATCAAAAACTTAAAAAATAGGTGTTCACCAAAAAATACAAAAAAAAAACACCTTAAATTATATAATTATTTTTTACCCAATCTTCACCTATACCAAACAAGAGATGATATTATTTTTAATCTAGTCCAACTGTATGAAACACAACTAAGTATTAATTTCACATCTTAAAAATAGTTCAATTCAATCATGTACATCAAACTTTTATTGAAATAGTAATTTAACTTAAAACCATTTTGTTTATTTTTATTTAAATATATAAATTTAATTTAAATAACTATAATAATTAATCATATCTTAATTATAAATAAAAATATTATTAACATATACATAAAAGTGTTTTAGTTTTTGTTAAATAGTTTAATTAAGGTTACTATATATTGAGAGGTAAAGAAGGGGAAAAAAAAACAAATTAATATGTCATTTAAATTTCAGACTTTTATCATCATTCAGTCTTCAATGACTTTCAATACTATTCAATCTTCAGACAAAAAAATAACCGATCCCTCAGTTTATAAAAATAGATATTTAAGTCACAAATAGTATTTGATTCTGATAGTTTCTGACATATCTTTAATTCATTCTATGTAAAGATTTAATGTCTCACACACCATTAGTTGATATGTACAGATTTTTAATCTTGCTATTTAATTAGGGAATCTCCAAGCCAAGTCCTACCAATACAAAGATCGGTTTTTTAAGTGGCATTAAAAACCGAAATCGGTTTCTCCTTTAACTGAAAAACCGATCAGACGTGCATATGGCAGATGAAGCAATGTCGGTTTTATGAGCTATTAAAAACCGATTTCGGTTTTTTATCAATAATGAAAAACCGATCAACTTGAAAAACCGATCAACTTGAAAAACCGATCAACCTGAATCACGAAATTAGTTTCTTTTACCAATTTAGACCTGGTGTATATTATTGCCTGCATATGCTAAATAATGTGTCATATAACTGAGGAAACTTGTGTCATTATAAAAGTTTGAGTTCCCGAAATTTAAACATATGCTAAATAAATAAATGAACATTTACATGCTACATGTGTTCTAATTAATAAAATACTTGCAAGACGTCATTAAACAAAAAATAATATAAGTTTCATTGTACTCTGATGAAGATTAAATCAACATAAACAAGTAAGCATTAAATAACATAATACAATTTGACGTAAATAAAAGCTTCAATTAATTAATGTGTCTAATCATCAATGTTTGGATTATTACCCATCATTTGATTGGGAGGAGGAAACCGTTGCGGGCATCGACGTTGGTTATGTCCAGTCTCATGACAGAGGCGGCATCTTCGTGAGGGCGCAGTATTTGGATGAGCATTTGCACTTGTTCCAACTTCTGCAGTAGCGGCTTCACTAGTTTGGCCTTCTGCACTTGCGGCTCCGCTCGTCCCTCCACTGAAGGATGTTGGAGGGTTAGGGCAACGAAGACGGTTATGTCCCCTCTGACCACATCTTCCACACTTCTTAGTTCGACGAGCTTCCCCAACGGAAGGAATCCGAACCTCTTTCGGCCTACCTGCTTGCCTTTTTCCTATGGGTGGTAGTACAATCATGCTTCTAACTTCCGCGGAAACATTCCAATCAGACAATTTAGGAACGGGATTGATCGGACGTGCATATGCAGCTTTCAGCCACTCTGTGCTATAATAATGACTGCAAAGTGTATCACAACTGACGCCCTTAAACCTGACATGTATCATAAATATTTATTTAAATATAAAATATGATATGACATTAAATATAGAAATTAACATCGTACAATTATGATACCTGGCTACAGCACATGCATGAATACATGGCAACTGATCTAAGTTCCACTTCAAGCAAGTGCATGTGCACGTTTCAATATTAATCACCGCATCGCCTTTGCTAGGATGTAGAACACTGTATGTGATCGGTTCTGTAATAGGATATACAGTACCTTCCGTTGATAAATTTTTGGCCAACATGATTCGATCGTACGCAGCAGTGGTAACAAAAGTCGTGAGTTTTTCAGCAACACCACGTCTATTATTAAACCATCTTTGTAACACATTTCTCACATATTCATGTGCGGTAGTTATTGGCAAACGACGTGCTTGCATCATGCAATTGTTGAGTGATTCTGCAATGTTAGTGGTCATCATGTCATATCTTCTGTTTGGACAATATGCCCGTGACCACCTGCTTACCCCAACCTTAACCAAAGTGTCATATGATTTTGGATGCAACGCCCGAATTTCTTCTAACATTCTATCGCAGTCATATGGCACATGACTGTATGCTGCACTGTAAAATGCTTTTTCCACTACATTCGAATACTTTTTACAGTGTTGCTTCAGGTTTTGCCACAGGTGGAAAAAACACAATATGTGAGGGACTTCGGGAAAAGCTACACTCATCCCATTTGATATGCTTTTGTGACGATCGGATACGATAAGCAAATCGTTTGACACACCGATCGCCTCTCGTAATCTGCTTAAAAACCAAGTCCATGAACGGTCTGACTCTCCATCAGCAAATCCAAAAGCGATGGGATAAATCATCTCCGACCCATCTTTGCAGGCAGCAAAAAAAATCACCCCTTTGTATTCACCTTTCAAATGAGTGGCATCAATAGCAACAACCGGTCTCATGTAAGATCGAAAACCCTCAATACAAGCTCCAAGTGCAACGAACGAATACAAGAACCGGTTGTTTTCATCCCTCTCAATTGCCGTCATGGTGCCGGGGTTTGATACTTTTAACATTTCAAAGTAGGACGGAAGCTGTTGATATGACTCGTCCGCTTGTCCATATGCTAGTTTCTTTGCATATTGTAAAGCCTTCCAAGCTTTACTGTACAAGATCTGCACACCATACTGCTCTAGCATTTCTCCGATCAAACGATTAGGTGTATAAATATCCCTCCCCACCTTTCCCGCATATAATTTTCCGATAACAAAAGCCTTCACACTTTTCATATGTGATTCCATGGCTACTTGACGACACGTGTGTTCCGCCACATACTTCAATACAAACCACATCGAACAACCTGTTCTGCATCTTGCACGAACTATAAAGCTACAACTCTTATCCTTGCAACCAGCTTCAAATCGTTCCGCGTCTGAACGTCTAACACGATATTCAAACTTGGATTTCAGAGCATATTCTCCAATAGCTGTACACATTTCTTGTTTACTATCAAAGAATGCACCTTTATACAAAGTACCACGTTGATAGACAGTTGACATAGCGCTTGAAGTAGCCTCAATATCGCCCAGTTCTACACCGGGAACAATCCAGTATGGTTGTGAAGGATTGTTCTGAAATTGTAAACCCGAAAATCTTATTTCTGGAAACCCTTCATCCTGGTCGACATCATTAATTCCAGCTTCCTCTCCATCACTATCTCCAGTTTCCTCTTCATCACTAGCCTCTGTCCCATCACCATTATCATCTGTGTCTTGCTCTCCATCATCACTAACATCATTCATATCATCATTATTAATGTCATGAATGGGACCTTCCATAGATGTAAATGGGGTGACCGAAGCATCAACCTGATTACTACCAGCACCTGAAGTCAGATAAAATTGACTTTGAACCATATACGGATCTACAGGTCTATTACTATTTGGCATCTCATGTCTTGTGTCTGGTATTGAGTCGGTGACATTTGGACGAACGATATGCCTACTAACTCCAGCTCCAAAATCTCTTACAACCTTATCAATGTAAATCTCTCTAACATCAACATTTCTCACCGCCATCAAACCAACCACACCACGATCGGACATGATACGTATTTTTTTCACTTGACCATTTGTCATGCTTTGTAGTAAATAATATATACGAATATCCCACATTCTTCTATCAATGCTAGTCTCTCTATACACAACATCCACCAACGATGAAAAACTACTATCTTTGGAGACCCCACACATGATCGACTCACCCCCAACGTAGTTAGATCCATTCCACTCTCCATCAAAGTTGATGACGATCGTTTCGTGAGTCATTCCTATAACATTCAAAGAATGTTTAATTAGTCTCACTATATATAACAAAATCTAACACAATAAATCAATGTCCATCATTAAAAACAAAAGATATATCACAATTATGCTAACACTGCCTACGATCATAACTAACCACATATAACACTAAAATTTAATACACGGCATCCAAAACACAACAAATATCGAAAACATCAAAAATTGCTCAAATCGGTTTTTCATATACATGAAAAACCGATTTCGGTTTTTAAGTGGCATGAAAAACCGATCAAAATAGAGAATCGGTTTTACACCTCTGTAAAAACCGAAATCGGTTTTTAAATTACCTAAAAAACCGATTTCGTCGCAGATTTTGCAGAAACTGCAAATCTACAAATCTATCTTTCGGATGGTATTTATCACAACCAAATCACTCTTAAAGCCTTTACCTTACAATTTGAACAAAATAACCTAAAAACCAACCAACAAAAACACATACATTACCTTCGAAACTCAAATCACTTGAAATGAAAGAAGAAGCTTCAAAACGGATCACACTTGAATGGATCAAAAACCTTCAATGGACAAAGAAGCTCAAATGAAGAATCCCTTACTAGGAGGTTTGACTTTCGGCTATAATGGTGAATGGAAGAGAACAAAAACCATGAATAGAGTAAAGAGAAAGAGAAGAGAGAGGTTTGGATGCTAGGAGGAAGTAGGAGGAAGAAGAAGGCTATTTTGGTAATTTCGCTTAGGGCAATTGGGTGATTTTAATTTGAAGGGTAATTTAGTAATCTTGGGTATAGAATGGAAATAATTTGTTTGAGAGGCTAACAACAAATTTGTATAAAATATTGGGTAAAAACAAAAATTTCCTTTTTGTTTGGCTGAAAATGATAAATCTCCCTTATTATAATTACTATGAAATTATGGTTTTATTTTCACTGTAAAGTTATTTTATAAAATTATAATACATTTTTCTGATTTTATATACTATATCATAATGTATAATGTTTACCTCTTAAATTAATGACACATTTCTCGTCTCTACTATTTTTATAGACTAGTATGTCTTATTTTATCTTAGAAGATGATTTTAAATTATTGGTGTCACTTAAAAGAGAATTTTAATTATATTATTATGGTTATATCTCTTTATATTATTAAAGAACCATTTAAATATAACGAATTGATTTTGAATGATCATCAATTTAAGTTGATTGAAACTTCCATTGATGCGGAGACGGGTTTACGACATGGAATTAGATAGTTCATAGATACCTCCACACCCACACAACCGTGATGTTGACCATCACTCTGTCTCTCAAGAAATTGCAACCTTCTCCTCAAATCACCTAACACTCTCTCTACATCAAAAACAACCTCTCCTTCAATGTCAAATTCTCCTCTTCCAGATATACCCAGATTTCCCAATCTACGCTTATCGTTCGTGATCTTCTTCCCCTTCCAGTTATTATTAGGGTTAGCAGTTCTGTTTATGGAAGAACCAAAATTTCAAATCTTTTCAGGCCAAGATTTGTTATTGTTATTGTTATTGCTACTACCAGGCCAGGAACAGCATCCCCAATTTAGGTTCAATTAGCATCTTCTTTTGAAGTTTCCTGATTGTATTCATGTACACTTTGTTATTTTCAGTTAATTTGTAGTTAAAATTTGAAAGATTTTGAAATGGGGCATGCGTATAGTTGACTATGATGTTCGTGTTATGCATTGTGTGAGGTTGCAGATGACATTTGTGGGAGTTGACTTCTTTAGTGTGTTTCAAGAGATAAGTCTTTGGACAAATGATCCGCGTGTAACTAATGTTGTAAAGTTCTCCGAAGCAATAGGGAGCTAAAAGTAGAGGTATGACTATGTTTCCTTTAAATCTTGAACTTTTTTATTCATAAATCATAAATGTAGAAGGATTGTATTCTTGCAATTGGAATTGGGTGTGACAACTCTAAGATGTCCATTGTTTTAACATTTGTGTATCGTATTTCATTCTGTTACTTGGTGCGGTGTTGAGTAGTCATATGTTTTCTGCGAACACAGATTCTACTGTAAATTTGGTCATGTATCTTGGAGGGCAAATAGGCTTCTGGAAGAAAGTGTTCTTTTGTATGGGGCTGTCATTTTGGTTGGAAACCTCCGTATATCAAGAGGAAATACGGTAAATATGCCACTGTTGGCCCCCAAAAAAAACTTGAACGCTTGTGTTGTTGCCATCTCAGTTACTAATAGAAGCAGCTCTTAATAGTTAAATATGCTATGGACGTTTAGTGATGTATCTGTAGTGCAGGGCACCACATTTGTGCTGCTGAAGAAAACTGAACCGAGACAAAGACTACTAACAGCCATTTCCATGGGAACGGGAGTTAGGGAGGTAAACTAGTTGATTCGATTGTTTATATGTTGAGAAGATAATTTGTTGCTGATGTATGTTCCTGCTACTAATTTCTCATAACATGGACTACACAGGCAATCGATGAGTTTATCTCCTTAAATCGAAATGTAGCTCAAGATGAACACGAACTCATGGAGGGAGAATGGCAGATGATATGGATTTCACAGGTAATTCTTTGCTAAACTAGCTTTTGTTTTGAGTTTTTGGTATCTTCATCAAAGGTACTAGACAAACATAGAGATTGTCTATAGCATCAACTATATAGAAGGTAGATGTGAAAATAGCCACATTTTGTATTGTGTTAAGCTAGACGAAGCAAGATTATTCTCTAGAAGTAAATACAGCCAAGAGACAACCTGAATGGGATTACAAAAAGAAAAATGAACATAATGGATGTCTGCTAAACAATGTAGAAGTAGCCAACATAGGAGGCCAATTAAGGAAAATCAGTGGACCACAATTTTGAGTGAGATGCTAACAGATTTAAAGTTAATAACTCTGTGTGCTGCAGGTAGAGACAGATGGTTGGTTAGAGAATGCCAATTGCCTTATGGACAAACAGGCAGGTAAAATTGTATAAAAAATGTTTTCAAGACCGCTCGTTGTTGTTCCCTACTGAATTATTGCAATCAACTAATTTGCTTACTCATCTGATGCATTAGATCGTCAAGAAGAATGGAAAAATGAAGTTTCTGGTTGATGTTGTCCTTGGTACTCAAGATACTTCATGACAAGCACATTTGTGTAAGTTGGCTTTTATTTATAATTATCAAACATCTGAAGGTCTTTACATCCATTCCATGAAGCAACTCTTCAACAATGTAGTTTAAGTTAGTGCTTGAAGAATTCCTAGCTCTTAGTCACAATTGAAGGTTGTAAGTAACATAAAAGGTTGCCTAGTGCCTATTCTTATGGCCATATTAGAACAATAATGAAGGTTCAAATTAATGACTCCAAAAGCACTAATGGCCCTCAAATATGAGGAACGATGATATGTCAATGCCTTACATGTAGCTAGATTGGAGAAAATATATAGACCTCTTTCAAGATATTATGAGATTTGCTGACTGAAACCTCCTGAGCAGAACCATTCAAGAGTTCAATTGACTAGAGCATACATTGTGACCTGAAGTTACATCATGTACTAGGGACAACAATATAGCAGTTATCTATATTTCCTCTTTTAACATTTTCACATGCTTGTAACTGAGCTATCTATCTTCATTATGACTCAAAATATCTTATTCTTCATAGACCAACAGAAATAGTTCATGAGGACCAATCTAAGAAACCATCAGAGAACCATATCTTATGATTTTGGAACCCATTTGCAGGAAATCTGGTGACGTTACAATGTATGCTGCAGCATCATTGCTTGGCCATTCGGATATCCCATAGAGATGGAAGCAAAGATCAACCTTCAGCTGTCGTAAGATCTTTGATTCTTATTTCTTTAATTAGTTTATATAAACAGAATTTTACACATTCCCTCTTAACTAAGGTGTTATGTACCTCCGCATTTATCTTGGTGGGTACGTGTTCAAGTCTTATTATATCTATTTTAGTTATCTTAGTTGCATAAATAGTTATTATTCTTAACAGGTTATAACAGTG
Source organism: Nephelium lappaceum (assembly GCA_021234005.1). Lineage (NCBI taxonomy): Eukaryota > Viridiplantae > Streptophyta > Magnoliopsida > Sapindales > Sapindaceae > Nephelium > Nephelium lappaceum. Next base: position 19,532,775 of record CM037998.1, read on the forward strand.
AAAAGTTTTTTTTCAAAAAAAATAACAGGTATAAGATTAAGTTGCCTTTTTCTTTCCTTCTCATAACAACTTTGTATTAAAAGCAGCAGTGTACCAAAATGACTTTATTTTTATGGTACAGGGATGTAATGATGTACCAAGTGCTTGCATAAGTTTTCCTGGAGGTGAAATGCCAAGGTGGTTTGGCTTTCAAAATGCAGGATCATTTGTACATCCCAATCTGTCATCGAGTTGGTTCAATAATAACTTTGTTGGTTTTGGCTTGTGCACAATTGTGGCATTTTGAGACCATCAAGACGATGGTAGGGGCTTGGATGTTTCCTATGAATGCAGACTCAAATCTAAAGAAGGGCACTGCTTTGTTGTTAATGGCAGTTTGGATGGTTGGGCCAATGGTTATCGTGGACCTCATTATGTTGGGTCAGATCATGTGTTCATGTGGCTTTGTTTTCCTGCGCGTCCCCATGATAACAATGGATTATGTTGTAGTAGTGTCTCTATGCAATTCTATCTTCAAGATCGTTATGGTGATTGGATAGAATGTTGCTAGGTGAAAAGTTGTGGGGTTCATTTAATGTACACTCAAGATCTTGGAGAATCCAGTGGTAATTACACTCTGATTAGGAAGAAGATTGGACGTTATTGAATCCCTTCGAGAAATACAGATTATGCAATTAATCAAGGTAATTGAAATGCTTCTATCCACATCAGCAGCCTTTAATTAAATGAACTCTGTTTTCTTATATATTTCATTTAGTTTTTATTCCTTTTTGATACAAACCTTAAATGTGGGAAGTCCTTCACATTGAAACTTTTCTCTCCTTCCACGTATCAAAAGTTCAGACCATTTGTGTTAATTATTTTAAAGAAAAAATATTGGACTTCATCTTCTTTGTTGAAATCATTTCACACTTCAGTCCAATGTAGATACTATCCGCTTTTGACACAATTTTCTTGTTTTTATCTTTAAATTTGACATTATGAAAAACATTTACACCTTCAAAGCTCATACAATAAATAAACCACTCAAAACTCTCATCCTCATGTGAGATTTTTGTTTGTGTTTTTCCCTTTCACTCTCTTTATGTTTGAAATTCTTCAGAGAAAGGCTCTAGTTAAATTGAACAATGCTGCATTGTTGAACATTTCTGCAATTAATGTTTACGACAAGGCTGGGAACAACATTCTGAATTCAAGTTGTCTGGTTCAATATACACTTTTTTAATAGCTGAGACTTGGAAAGATTTTGGAATGGCATGTATTTGGACAATGAAATTGGCAAGAAAGTAGCAAAAATACAATTAGAGAAAGGCAAATCAGGATTTCTCTATTTTGTAATGAAATTGTGAGGCAGTCATATCTTTCGTAGGAGATGATTCTGCTCTACATTCAAATTATATATTACCTGGGAGGTAAATAAAATTCTGAAAGAAAATGTTCTTTCTATATATGGGGCTGTTACTTTGATTGGATCATTTTCTTGAATATTCGTACTTTATATTCTCTTCATCTTGCCAATACAGTTTATACCAATAATCTTAGAACAGATCATACATTTAGTTCAAGGATGATTATCGGATTAAAATGTATTTATGATGGTTGCTATAAGTAAAAAAATCAAGTCTCTCTAGAAACAAAGGTCTTGATCTTACATGGTTGTTCTAAAGTAATTGTTTTTCAATTATTTGCTAGCAGTTGCTTCTTTTTTCTGTGGTTGTCTTAAATCTTGTGGTCTGCAGGAAGAAGCGTGAACTTTGTAGTGCCTAACTTTGTGCAGAAAAATCTTTCTACAGTATAAAATTTTGCCTAACTTTCTGCTACCTGTATGTCCTGATAGTGTCTTTTGTATGGATGTTGGATTGTTGTGGACAAGTATACTCTTCTTTTAGTTACCTTGTGCATTCTTCTCCATTGTACACAGGCAGTAACCTTTTCTTTTAAGTTTTACCATTCATGATTCCTTACTCAGTGACCTTTTAGGCTTCTTGATGATGAAGCAAAGGATTGGCTAGATATTACATATTTGTCTCCTGAAAACCTTCATATATCAAGACAAATAAGGTACAAAGGCACTGCCGCCTCCAATACTTGAGCATTTTTGCTGTTGCCATCTCAACTACTAATAGAAATACTTGATTACGTCTCTTGAGTGCAGGACACTGCATTTGTGCTGCAGAAGAAAATTGAACCAAGGCAAAGACTATTATCAGCCATTTCCATGGGATCGGAAGTCAGACAGGTAAATTAGTTGATTCAATTATTATATGTTGAGAAATTAATTCGCTGCTGATGTAGGTTCCTTCTGCTAATTTCACTTGACAATGGACTATGGAGGCCACTGATGAGGTTTTCTCCTTATATCAAAATATAGCTAAAGATGAATTAGAACTCTTAGAGGACGAATGGCAGATGACAATTGATTTCACAGGTGGTTTTTCAATTAAAGTAACATCTAGTTTTCTTTATGTTTAATCAGATTTGCCAGACTTAAATTCTTTATATCAACTATATAGGAGATGGCTGTGAAAATAACAGCATTTTAGTAATTTGCTAGGCTCATAGGCTAGACAAATTGAGAACATTCCATAGTAGTACGCACAGCTCAGGAAACAGAACCTTGAATGGGATCAAAGAAAATCAGCGAGAACAATTGTATGCTAAACAGCCTTGAGGTAGCCTCAGATAGTAGGCAAATTCAGGAAAATCGGTTGAACATAATTTTGTACAAGAAAGCTAAACATAGGGATTTTGGCAAGAAAAATATATAACAGAGCAATGAATAGTCCAGATAACAAGCAACAACTACTGTATTGTCAAAAAATATTGATTAGACATAGTCTGAATGATGAAGTGATGAATCTAGAGGCAGACTTAAACTCCTTAGATGGAAGTTCTTGATGTCAACTCAGACCAACTAAGTGAAATTTCATTAGATGAATCTATTGTAGCCATCTAGCCTTTCCAATCCCTTATTGGCAATTTATTTTTTATTTATTTTTAACCCACTGCATCATTCTAGCATGAACATGATTATTTGTCTTGTTACTTAAATTATTAGCACTTCTATCCTTAATATGACACATAACTAGAATGTGTCAAATATATTTAGAGACATTAAAGACATTTTGTTAACTCTACCACAATGAGCATATGCATTTAAAAAAAAAAAAACAAACAAACAAAGAATTCAATGGTTAGATGATCTAATTATTCCAGTCCCCATGAAGAGCAATTTAGCTTTGCCGAAAGTAGCCATTAGCTTATTTTGGAAAGTGCCTAAATGAAAATAAATATTACCAAAATAAAAGTACTCATAATTTGTCCTACATCGGAAGAGATAAAAAAGGTGAATCTTCACCGTATAGCTCGCTTGCTTCCAAACTGCATCAAAATTATTGATGTCCTTTATGTTATTCTTCCTTTTCTTGTACGCTAAACTTAACCACTTGTGTGCTTCAGGTAGAGACAGAATTGGTTTGAGAATGCCAATGGCCTCATGGGCAAGCAGGCGAGTGCAAAATTGTATAAATAATTATTTCAAGACCGCTTATGGTTCTTTCCCTATTTAATTGCCCCAATCCAACTAATTTGCTTACTCTTCTTATGTATTAGGTTGCCAAGAAGAACAAAGAATTGAAGGTTTTGTTGATATTGTCGTGGACTCAAGATTCTCCATGACTGGTATAAGTTACATTTTTTAATTTTTTAATTTTTTATATACTGATCAAATAAAACATGAAGAACTATACATCAAATTAGTAGTTGTTCGACCCTTTGCCCTAGCTCGAGATTCTGAACCCAAATTGCTTCGTTTTTGGTAAGCATAAAGAGGTTCTCCTCTCGGAGCTTCCTCAGATGTTCTCCATACGTCTTCATCTAGTCTATCATGGCAGATAACCTTTCTTCGGTCGACTAGTCGACTAACATCTTAACAAGCTCATGTCGTTAATTGGTTTGACCTATACGACTACAAATTACCAAGTCCCCCCAAACGGTGCCAAACTGTAATAGGGTCAATCTACAACATGTTGATGTGGAGAAAGATTCGCTCATCAACTTCCTTGGAACTCGGCAATTCATACCTTGCATAAACCAAACAAATGAGCGAAAATGACTATGACACTGATGTGATGCTAGCCGTAGAAACTTCGACACTCAAGTCAACAAATTATTCAATAAACAAGTAAATAAAGTGTAAACATATAAGAAAGAGCTAATATCATAAGGGACTTAAGACGATAGTCCGACAAGGAAGGCAGATCGTGTCTTAGAATGTTGTTAACTCAAGAAATGACCTTTAGGGAAACTTCAATCGAACATCTGAAAGGAACGTCTCTCTTCTCTCTCTTTCTCTCTCTCTCTCTCTCTCTCTCTCTCTCTCTCTCTCTCTCTCTCTCTCTCTCTCTGTGTCTTATCTATGAACTAAAGGTCCTTTTATAGGCAAAGAAGGTCCTTCTCTTTTGGGTACTTTTCATATCTGATGATACTAGGGAGATCGGATCTTAGAGGATCTAGGAAATCTCGAGTTAATCCCTGGATCTTGGGCCCTAAACTGTAAACTTCCTATTCTCAATGTTTCCATATTACTATCAAGGAAAGATCCTTTCTTGAGAATAAAGGTAATCAAATTGCAAATAAAATTGGAAAGCATGCCTCGAGGCTTGATTTTTGGGCTATGGCTTGAGCTGTGGGCTAACGTATGAAAGTAGATTGGACTTGGTGTGATGGACCGAAATCATAGGCTGGACCATTCGGGCAACACGGTCGATCGACCCATGAGTTATTGGGCTATCCAATTGACGTGCAAACCTAGGTCGTGCAGAGTGATAGAGTCAATTGGGCCATTTGTGAGCTTTGTTGATGGGCTTTTGGCTCTATATGCTTAAGCTGTAATTTTTTACCACTACAAGAAGTATGTCTATATTACCTTTAACTGTAAAGTTTTGCATTTTTTTGAATCATATATGTTAAAGAATTGTATTTTTGCAATGAAATTTAATTGCAAAATTCCGGGATGTCTACTATATAACATTTGCATATTTTTGTTCATCCTATTAATGATTTTGATGTCAGGTAGTCATATCTTTTGTAGGAGATGATTCTGCTTTGCATTCAAATTACATATTACTTGGGAGGTAAATAAAATTTTGAAAGAAAGGGATACTTTGAAAAACTCCCCTAGAAAATAAACTATTCAAGATTAACCCCCGATTTTTTTTATTAGATGAACTGTTCCCTACCGTCTAAAAAACATAACCGGTGTTAAAATTTAAGGGTAAAATGGTAATCTAATAAAATAATTAAAATTTTAAAATGAGAAAATTTGTTAAAATAATTGAACAAATTAAAAAAGATTGTAAAAAATTTAAAAACTAAAAAAATTAATAATTTTCTAAAACCAATTAAGTGATTTCCACCATCCATGTGTAAATCATTTAAAAAAATAAAAACAAGTTTAAAAAAATAAAATAAAATAAAATAACCATTCATCATCATCCAAAAACTCCATCATCTTCATCCAAAAAAGACCCATGCATCTTCATCCAAAGAAAAAAAACCCACTTCCCATTGATTGCAACAGCCCAAACAAAGCTTGTGAACTGGGTCAAGCAAGCCAAAGACGACAAGTGCACCTAGTCTGTCGACAGGGCCCATGAAACTGAAGTCACACTAACTAGTGTTTGGTTACGATCTTAGGTGCTGTGAAGACCCGCCTAGGAACCCCAATTACAAGGTTTTCGGATCGACTGGTGACCGCCTAGCAACCAGGCACCCCCTAGACGATCGACATGGCCCATTTTTAAAACATTGTTCAGTATTTTTAATTTCAGCAGTTGGGCACTTTGTTGAGTTAAGTCCAATAAAGTTATTGGCTAATTGCACTAATTCCCCTGAAGTATTTCAAATTACATAAACTAGCAACTTTTACATGAACTAGCAACTTTTAGATTTATTGCATTAATTGTGCCCTTTAAACATGTTGACTAAAGGCATGACTAACTAATGCTCGCTAATGGCACATTTCACTGTTAATAGGCAAAAAGGCCATTCATCTTCGAATAAGAAAAATATATTATTAAAATTAGTTTGCTAATCAATTGATTATAGTTAAAAAGAAGAATGGATGGAAGAGATCTTATTTACATCCAACACAATCTCAACCATTGAAATTATTATTTTAGAAAATAAACTATTTTTCAAGGAAAACAAAAAACAAACCGAGAGAAAATGAGATTTAGGTAAACATTGAATAAGCTGAAAATATTAAACAATAGAATTTTCTTTTTAAAAATTTTTGGAGAGATCTCTAGATATTTATTTTTTTAGCTCCTCTATAGTATAAAGGAGATGAACAAATGGAGGAGATTTTCATCTCCTTTGTGTTATGGAGAAGGTTGATGCAATGTAGATATCTATTAACAAATGAATAAATGGAGGAGAGGAACAAATGTACATACTTATTTCCAGTATATATATATATATATTTTGGCTAGTCAAACATTAGTTCCAATCAAATTAAATATGTGCTCTCACAAATGGCACTTTTAATGAGTACATGTACATTTTTGTTTCTAGTTTTTCTGTTTCATTGGTGGGAAATGTTAGTCATAATAATTTGTCAGTTGGGTTGAAGATTGGATCTCATACTTAGGGCATGTTTAACTTTTAATTTAATATTGAATGACAATAATGTGTTTCATTCAATTATATTGTTTGATTTTTTAAGTGATAAAATCACTTAATTAGTTCTTGAAATAACCATGGTTCAAAAAATCATTAATCGTTAATTGATCGATGAGGCAAGAATTAACGATTTATCAGTTACTCAATAAATAATCAGTGATTAATTTGTGATTACCGTACTTATAAAAAAATTAAAAAACTTAAAAAATTTTCTATAAGATCAAAATACAATCATATGACTATTGACCAATTGGTTTCATATTTTTGCCTACTGACCATTAGGATTTCAGCAACTCTTTAAAGGTAAGGTCTATTAAGTTTTCGAAATCTCAAGAAATCTATATGTCATTGTGGTCAAAACTCATATATTAGTATAATTTCATTAAATTTGAGGAGGGTTCGTGTAGTTTCATCAGATTTTAGTGCAATTTCATCAAATCTGAGGGACGTTTGTGTAAGTCGCCCTAATATATATAAACTTAAACACAAACCCTTAACGGTCCATGCCTCCCTCACCTCCTCTCTCATTCTCCCCTCTCTCTTTCTTCCTCTAGATTTCTTCCCTCCCTGTGATGGCATCGCATCAAGCGACACTGTTTTCGCCATTTAACCATTTAAAATGAAGAGGAGGAAAAAGAAAAACTGGAAACCTAAACCTAACGGGCCTCCTACATTTTCCACAATCTCGTCTCAGCAGTCACCGCCGCCCTCATCTGCATATATATATATATATATTCTTATTCACTAAACCCTAACTGCTGTCTGTTCGTAGATTTCTCTCTGCTTGGTAACCATCACGAAACCCCTAATTTGTTATCTTCTTTGTTGTGTGTGTCTGTGTCTGTGTTTGTTTGTTTTTTTTTGTTTTTTGTTTTTTAGTTTTTTTTTTTCTTTTGTGTATTATAGAAATGATGTGCCTACATGCTTATGATGGTGTTAAATATACTTTGAGAGTAATTTCCAGGAAAATAATATTGATCTGAGGCATTGAGGCGAATTTGTAGTCTTTTGTTTTCTGGGGTCATTAAAATTTTATAGCTCTTGAATGTTTGAATGATATGCAAGTGATGACAAAATAGACAGGGACATCAGATCTTCCTAAGGGGAAGAAAAGCAATGATGACTTGGTCTAATGGGAATCTCTCTGATGCATTCATTTCCTTCAAACTGCTCTCCTTTTTCAACTTTATAGTGTAACCATGAGCTGTTAGTAGAATGTTAGAATCAACGAAATTTGCTACTATCACCATGTCTTTGCTTGGTCGGTACTAAGCATTTTGTCCTTATTGTTTTGTGCAAGTGATGAGATAATAAAGTAGACAGGGAATCAGCACTCCATTGGGAGATTGATGAATAGTCTAGTCTATATGGGAATCTTTTTGATGCACATGTTTTATTCATTTTCAAAGATAGTTCATGGTTATCAAGTTTTTCCCATTAAGCGACTTACATGGTTTTCATGTGGTTATTGTATGTATCTTTTCTTGGTGAAATTATATCATGAAACTAGGTTCTGGGTACATAAATTTTTGCCTAAAACAGAGTGTTAATTTGCTTGTGTTGAATTTATTACAATATTTTAAGTAAACAAAACTTATCATGTTGCCTGGTCTCTACATATGGCTTTTAGTAGTATTTTGCTCTTTAATTTTGTTAAATCAGCTCCTGTATCGTTGTTTGGAATGCTTATATTGATGTATTTGTCTGTGATTCTTGACAGAGCTTTAGAAAATATCTGTTTTGCCAATGATGCCTTTGAATTGTATGTGTTATCAGATAAGATATAGTTGTGATGATATCTAATTGTCACTACCTCTGAGGCAAAATGTGGAAAACTTGTAGACTTTATTTTGATTTTACAGGAATGTGTTGTTCGCATCTGTCTAAGTTTCCTTTTGTCTTCTAACACAATGTCGAAGCTGTAGATTGGAAAAAGGGAGTAAACATCTGTGAACTTTATTTAGTTTATATTAAAACTTGATAGGAGGCTACTCCTTAATATTTTAAAAGGTTTTAATTCTCAGTCTTACGTAGACATGTTTACTTTCCGGAAATTTTAGTCAAGTGAACCATTATTATAATCTAGAAAAGCAGTGTTTTGTTACTTAGCTGGTTTTGAAATTTGCTTCTACCATAAAAGTTGAAATGTTTGACGTTTGTAGTATGTTATTGATATGAAAATTGAAATGTCTTATGTTTTGGTAATTATGGTAATGCTGAAGTTGATTTTGTAGAATTTCGGACAAGTTTTTATTTGATAATAGTGTTATCGATAAAGAATTTTGTAAACAAAGAAATGCTTAATTTTAGTTGGTTAGTTTGTGATTTCAATTTTGTTTCGTGCTGACCGTTTGGGATATATTTATGTGTAATGCTTGTGGAGGACGTTTAGTTAGTCAATAAATTAGTACTTGGCTAGGCTTCTTTAGAAACTTATTTGTATTTTTTCATTCAAATGTGACTTTAAGTTCAAGTTTAGATAGACAATGAGCATGTTTCAACCCTAGAAAGTCTGTGTACAAATTCTTTCTGCTTGGTAACCATTGTGAATACCCCTAATTTTATATCCTTTAGCTACTTGTTTCTTCATTTGTTTGATAACTGTTTTATTTTTAATTTTTATATGCTAGAAATCATATGCTCTTGCCCATGATGGCGTTAAATATACCCTGAGAGTAATTTCCATGAAAACGACATTAATCTGAGGCACTGGCGCCAAGTTGTAGTTTGTTGTTTTAGTGGTCTTTAAAGTTTTTTGAAATTGTTTTGCAAGCTTCCTAGGTCTTGAATCTTTGAATGGATAAGAAGCAAGTGAGGACAAAAATAGACAGGGACATCAGATCTGTCCAAGGGAATGATGACTTGGTCTAATGGGATCTCTGATGCATACAGATATTTCATTCTGTTTGCCTTTTTCAAGTTTTATAGAAGCTATGGCATTTTAGTTGTGGTTTTTGTTTTTTAAACCCAAAAACCCCTGCCTGGTTATTGAATGTGTGTTATTTTGCTGTTTTTTATCCTTTGATGTTGTGTTCATTATGAATCATTAACTGTTGTTGCTATGAATGTCTCTGCTTGTTAATAAGTACTCTTCCTTTTCTCATTACCCTGCTTTTTAATTTTGTTTGCTTCCTATTTTGTGCAAGTGATGAGATAATAAAGTAGACAGGGAATCAGCACTCCATTGGGAGATTGATGAATAGTCTAGTCTATTTGGGAATCTCTTTGATGCACGTGTTATTCATTTTGAAAAATAGTGAGATTTCGGTATATATTTATGCTTAATTAGCTACAGTCTAGCTTTTTCTTATTGAGAGACTTGCATGGTTTTCATGTGATTATTATATACATCTTTTCTTGGTGAAATGATATCGTGACGTTAGGTTCTGGGTGTATAAAATTTTGCCTAAAATAGATAGTGTTAATTTGCTTGTGTTAAATTTAATACATTATTTTAAGTGAACAAAACTTATCATGTAACCTGGTCTCTAGATATGGCTTTTAGTAGTATTTTGCTGTTTAATTTTGTTAATTCGGTTCTTGTGTTGTCATTTGGAACACTTATGTTGATTTATTTGTCTATGATTCTTGACGTAGCAGTAGAAAATTTCTGTTTTGCCAATGATGCATTTGAAATGTATGTGTTATCAGATAAGATATAGTTGTGATGATATCTAATTGTCATTACCTCTGAGGCAAAATGTGGAAAACTTGTAGACTTTATTTTGATTTTACAGGAATGTGTTGTTCGCATCTGTCTAAGTTTCCTTTTGTCTTCTAACACAATGTCGAAGCTGTAGATTGGAAAAAGGGAGTAAACATCTGTGAACTTTATTAAGTTTATATTAAAACTTGATAGGAGGCTACTCATTAATATTTTCAGGTTTTAATTCTCAGTCTTACGTAGACATGTTTACTTTCAGGAAATTTTAGTCAAGTGAACCATTATTACAATCTAGAAAAGCAGTGTTTTGTTACTTAGCTGGTTTTGAAATTTGCTTCTACCATAAAAGTTGAAATGTTTGACGTTTGTAGTATGTTATTGATATGAAAGTTGAAATGTCTTATGTTTTTGTAATTATGGTAATGCTGAAGTTGATTTTGTAGAATTTCGGACAAGTTTTTATTTGATAATAGTGTTATCGTTAAAGAATTTTATAGACCAAGAAATGCTTAATTTTAGTTGGTTAGTTTGTGATTTCAATTTTGTTTCGTGCTGACCGTTTGGGATATATTTATGTGTAATGCTTGTGGAGGACGTTTAGTTAGTCAATAAATTAGTGCTTGGCTAGGCTTCTTTAGAAACTTACTTGTATTTTTTCATTCAAATGTGACTTTAAGTTCAAGTTTAGATAGACAATGAGCATGTTTCAACCCTAGCAGTTGTCTGTGTACAAATTCTTTCTGCTTGGTAACCATTGTGAATACCCCTAATTTTATATCCTTTAGCTACTTGTTTCTTCATTTTGTTTGATAACTGTTTTATTTTTAATTTTTATATGCTAGAAATCATATGCTCTTGCCCATGATGGCGTTAAATATACCTTGAGAGTAATTTCCATGAAAACAACATTAATCTGAGGCACTGGCGCCAAGTTGTAGTTTGTTGTTTTAGTGGTCTTTAAAGTTTTTTGAAATTGTTTTGCAAGCTTCCTAGGTCTTGAATCTTTGAATGGATAAGATGCAGGTGAGTACAAAAATAGACAGGGACATCAGATCTGTCTAAGGGAATGATGACTTGGTCTAATGGGATCTCTGATGCATACAGATATTTCATTCTGTTTGCCTTTTTCAAGTTTTATAGAAGCTATGGCATTTTAGTTGTGGTTTTTGTTTTTTAAACCCAAAAACCCCTGCCTGGTTATTGAATGTGTGTTATTTTGCTGTTTTCTATCCTTTGATGTTGTGTTCATTATGAATCATTAACTGTTGTTGCTATGAATGTCTCTACTTGTTAATAAGTACTCTTCCTTTTCTCATTACCCTGCTTTTTAATTTTGTTTGCTTCCTATTTTGTGCAAGTGATGATGACAATAAAGTAGACACGGAATCAGCACTCCGTTGGAGAATGATGAATATGTCTATGGGAATCTCTTTGATGCACATGCATTATTATTAAATTTGAGTAATAGTTAGATTATGGTTTATATCTTTGTGGCAAAATTAGGTTCTGTGTATGATATTTTGCTTGAAACACATTGGTAATATATGCTTTTGCTTACTAAAATACACTTCTAAACAAAACAAAACATTTGTAGTCTTTTGCTCTTTCGTGTCATAATGCATTATAAAACATCCCATTTTGCCAATGATGCATTTAAAATGCACGTACTATCAGATATATTTGTGATGATATATGATTGTCGCTACCTCTGAGACAAAATGTGGAAAACTTCTCTATTGCCACTTTCTTTTTAGCAAACATTGTGACTCCGATTTTCCTTTTATTTTCTATCATCATGTAGAAGAAGCTTGGAAAGAGGAAGTAAACAACTGCAACAGTTATCTTAGAACTTGGTAAAAGGCTATTTTTAAATTTTGTAAACAGCTCTAATTCGTAGTTTTTAATGAATCAGAAAGTTTAATGTAAATAAATTGTTATTGTGATCTAAAAAAGTTTTGATCCTTGTTACTTACGTGGTTTTGAAAATTGTGTCTACCCCAAAAGTAAGTTGAAGTTGAACATGTTTTTTTTTTTTTTTTTTGAAATAGAACATATTTTTATTGTATCGTAGAAGATGATTAACTGGTTTTACCTGTGTTATTTGAAATGTAGATTGTTAGGGTTGCAAATCATGATATATGTAGTGTTATACGGCTTGTACGTCTTCTCTTCCTAATTATGGTGTTGAATGTTCTATGTGCATATGTTATAAGTAGAATTTAATCTGATGTGCTCTCCTTAAAGATTGGATTAGTAAATATTATATGAGAATGACTAGTTTTTGGCAGTTGGTTGGAAGCAGTTGTACCCTCAATTTTCTTGCTCATCTTTATTAGACCGATATTAGGAGCCCCAGAATTTTCCATCAGGTGATTACCATCTTCTTTAATGGTTGCCAGTGATGCATATAAATGTACGTTATATCGGATATTTGTAATTTTAACAACCGTTTTGATATGTACCAATTATGTTAAGGTATGTACATATCATTCCCATTTTGTTTACTTGTTATAAACATTTTCATCAGTTGTATTTTAAATTTTGTTGTTTTGTTTTGGTAATTACAGTGGCCTGGTGATTGTCGCATAAGAACGGAGATTTGAACGATGTTCATGTTGTAGTCTGATTATACATCGGGCTCCGTGAATCATTCCATGTGATAAGCTGTTCTGGATGAAATATGAAGGCCACAAGTAACTAGTCATTGTAAATCTGCCCCTTTTTGTCTACCCCGTGTCCGAGTTATTTGTTGTGAATCAAAAGCTTGGCATTCGATGTTGTGAATCAAATGCTTGGCATTATCCGGCTTTGCTTTTTTGGTTTTCTGACACATTTTCAATTTATTGAGCTTCCTGGAAACTGCGACAGAAATTTAATACAAATTTCTCTGCTGCAGATGCCGCTTGAGTCGGCTTGACCTTTCATATTTACGTGCTTTTTTGGTTTTCTGACACATTTTCAATTTAATGAGCTTCCTGGAAACTGCTACAGAAATTTAATACAAATTTCTTTGCTATATTTTAAAACTTTTGAATTTGATAGACTTATTAAGAAAGAGAACAAATATTAGCATTTAACTTAGAATGAAAAATAAAATAACAAAAACTCGAGCACAAATTGAAGTCATAGGTTGTGAAAATTGGAAAAGTGTTTTGATTTGTTTAATTTAATTTATTTTTATTTTTTGTTTCTTATTTTTATGTCAGGGCTCTTATTTTTTTAGTTACTGACATGTAAAGATAGTTTTGATATTTTGATGGGTGTAGAAAGTAAAAAATTAATTTTTAATTTTTTACTATGGATGCAAAAGAGAATTGGGTATGACAAGAACATAATGTCACCCTCAAAAATATTATTTTATTTTTAATGAAATCAAAATAAATATTAAAAAGATAGAATTTTTGTTTGAATAATATATTAAAAGGATAGACTTATTGACAAAAAAAGAAAAAAGAAAAAGAAAAAGAAAGACATATACAAATAAAGTTGAAACAGTTTTACAATCTATATTTTTAAAATATTATATTACAATAAACACAACCCACAACCCTTTTCAACGAGAAGTACTTGTACCTAACACCCCTTGGAAGGACGAGATATTTTACCAATCAAATTAACCAATATCTTCATCAAACCACCGTCAACCACGAATCACAAATCAAGAGAAAGCAAATCAGTCCAACCACAAAACTTATGAAGAACCAAAAAGAGAAAGCAAAAAATAATGGAAATATGGAAACACCTCTAGTCAAGTTCAATACATAATTTAAAATCAGAAAAATTAAAAATTCATATCATAGCACATGTTAACATTTCCAAATGTATAATTAGAAATAAGAAGAGACTTGCAATTGAAAGTTGGATATTTGAACAGAGGGTATCTTTGAAAGGACATGAAAGTCTTCTCCTTCAACCCATTTTTTCTAATTGAGTCTGTTTTTTGTCAGAAGAAAAAAAAAAAATCATCATGTCCACCGATATTGCTGAAAAATTGGCTTTAATAAAGTAAAAAAGATATCCTAGGCATCAAAGTCACTATTTCTTCTACTGTTCCTTAATAATTTGTGTACATGTAGGCCCATTTTTCTCATGATATAGTTTCCTGATAAACCAGGCATCGTGCCGTGTTGGTAGATTTAAAATAGACTTTGATGAAATTTTAAAATCAATATTTTGTAATGTAGGTCTGTCAGTTTCTTGATAAATGTAATAATACATCCTTCCTAGCGCCAAATTTTTATGGTATAGTATCACACACCACTTTTAAGTAAAAGTGGTTGGGTAACCACCTTAATCCTAACCTTATTTGTTTTAAGGGATTGAATTGAAAATGGATAAATTTCAATCCAATCTCATGCAACCATTTTATCCCATGTTAGTGGTTGGTGAGTTAAATTTATACCACCGACATGGGATACTTTCTTTTTTTATTTTTTGACTTTTTATTTTTTTCTTTTCTTACATTAATTATATAAAGCATTAAATTTATCTTTAATATTAATTTTGTATATTTTATTAAAAAATTAAAAATAATATAACTATTATTTTAAAATTAATTTTAAAGAATTAGATTTTATTTTTTTTTAAAAATATATTAAAACATTTTTAGTTTTATTTTATAAAAAATAATACAACACATAATTATTTTTTGTTCAATCCATAATAGATCAAATAATGGACAGTACTATTTTTAATCCAATCTTATACAGTATCAAACACATCACAACATTAATTTATCCAATTCAATCCAATCCAATCATATCCTATCGTGTCCATTCCAATCCAATCAAAACAATTCAATCCAATCTCGCATGCTAAACGAGGTCTAAGAGATCAAGGGTTTAAGTCTCACCCGTGTCCTTTAAAACACAAGTTATGGGTTATGAGTCTCTTTTTTATAAGAGTTATCATCTTCTTAATTATGAAGGTAATAATTCGAAGTACATTATTAGTGATCTATCTTAACAGATTCTGATAATTATTTAATTCGTAAGGTGTCAACATTTAAAAAAAAAAAAAAAACATATTTTGCTTTCAAAAAAGAAAATTGATACAACCTTCGACCAAGCCAATAAGTCACAAGTCTATTGTAGGCCAATTGGTGCCTTGACGAAGAGGCGGCAAAACATCATACACAATGACATATTTGAGAAATATCAACGCAGAGCGAAATAAAAGCTAGCAGAACCGTGTTATTTGGTTTATAGACTTCACCAAATTTTAAAATCAACGTATTGTGGGTCCATTGGTGCAATGGCAAAAACACAACAAAACATCTTTGATAATGCAAAATCTTCAAGATCAGGCAGGAAAAGACGTATGTGGGTTGGCTTAGGCTGATTTAATTTTAAATTATTATTTTTATTGTTCCTTTTTAAATTTTAAAGTTTGTAATAATTCATTGAGATTAAATATTTATTTATATGATTTAATTATTTATTTTTATAAATAAAAAATAATTAAACCTATAATAAAATAAAAAAATAATAATAATTCACATAAGTTGTGTAATATCAATTTAATGAGAATTAAATCTAAATCTATTAGAGAATACGGAGGAACACAATGACATATGCTTAGAGATGGTAAGTTTATATATATATATATATATATATATATTATGTATTCATTCGTACATAACAGATATTCTCAATTAGAAAAGAATATGAATAATTTCAATTTCGTCTAGAAAAACAATTCATATAATGTATATGCATAGATTAGTCTTTCTATCCGTAATGAAACGTTTCACATACGTCACTTGTTTTATTTACACAAAAGACTTCTACAATCGAAATGTTATATGAATATTATTTTTTTGCTTCTTCTTTGAAGTTTCTTGAAGACTTAATCAAATGAAGCATCCATGTAGTTTCTCCTTCATGTCAATGAGGAGGTGATCTAGCCCTCATTAAAGTATTTTCACTGATACAGTTAGTTCCCTTTTTATGCTTTCTCCAATTGGTTTTTCTGCTTAAAATAATTGTTTTGATAAAGTTTGTGGACCTTACTTGTTTTGATATGACTATATGCATAATGCACTTCCTGTCGCTATCTCTATGTAAGTCTTGCTTTTCGATTTCCAAGTCAACTGACGTGGAAGAAACAGTGAAGAAGAAAACAAAACTAATGCGACAAGAGTCATGAAAATCACATGCTTATGTTATTGTTAGAGCAAGAGTCTGATGCTTGCTTTGAAAGAAAAGAAGCCACTTTAATTGGAAACGCTTACTTGAAAGATCGAAAATATAATATTGCCCTTTAATCAACTACCAATTACACACACACACACACACACATATATATATATATATATATATATACACACACACTAACAGAAACAATGGCATGAATGATCCATAAAACAAGTAATGCAAACACTTGTTAATACTGAATTAGGTAATCCTTCCTTGAGTTAGTATTGAGAATTTAACTTTAGATCCAACAAGTCTATTTTACCTCCAATTACATACCATAATCAAGATAGAATGCGAATCAATTGACCAATAGAATTGGATTAATTGACTCTATAATCAAATCACCAAATTGATTTAAACTCTAGTCCAAGTGATTCCAATTATATCTACCAAGAATAGTCGAAAATCACAGCACTTTTGCCTCACTAATTCATCTAGAAAAAACATAATAACCTCTCTAAAGTCACTTATTTGTAGCCTCACAACCCCTAATCTATTTAGGAAAAATAAACTGATAGCTCTACTTCTAATTATCTAAAGAATAATTAAAGATAAATCTAATCCTAAATTATCACATGAATTAAATACAAGATAACTATAATAAAAGATAATCCAAAACATGATAAATCTAACGATAACTTTTATAAAAGATAATCCTAAGTTAATAGAAACTATAACACTGCTGAAGCTGATGACGTAAAAAATAAATTTTTTTGTAGTTGCAACCATGATCAATTCCATAACAAAGTTGGATATGTTTGTTACATGTCAACCTCAAGTGTTAAATAATATAGTTGAACCCTTTCTTATCAATTTAAGTTTTTGGCTTTGATGATAACTAATATGGTATTAGAGCTTGAAAGTTTATAGTTCAAACCCTTTATCCCCTCTTTATCTTGAATTCTTATGGTAGAGGGCGTTTAACATGTTTCCGACATTTGTCTTTTGTCTACGTTACACGTGAAGATGTGTGTCACTTATCAATCTCAAGTCTTAATTATTATATTTGGATAATTTCCCATCAGCTTAACCTTTTGGATTTAATGATAATTGACAGTGTTGATGTAGATTAAATTAATTTCTCCATTAGTAGTTTGAGTTAGACATCAATGCCAGAATCTTAATGAACTGGTTTAGGTGTATGTAAGAGCAAAATAGTATCTATATATAATTAATGCAACAAAATATCAAGCAAAAGGTTGGGATTATTTTATTTAAAGGCTGCATTCATGATTTTCTGTTAAGATTAGGTCAATCTATCTTCAAATTAATCAGAATTCTGTGATAGATTTAAAGAATGCACATAGACATTTCAATTTTATCTATCTAGGGTATTCAACGGTGGATCCAGAAAATTTATTTAGGAATGACACATAAATAAAGTAATAAAAACATCGAAAATTAAAAATATACTAAATATATAATGTTTTTATGCAAAACAATGTTTAATAACACTTTACAGTTTAAATAAAATAAACATATATAATATTTAGACAAAACAAATAGTATCATGTTTAAAAATCTTAATAAAATCATTAAAATAAATGAAAATTAAAAAAAATAATAAATTACATAAATTTATAATGTTCCTTGATAAGGTTTCATATTTTGAAATCGTTTAATTAATTAGTAAATTAATAATTAATTTGGAGTAGAAAAATATTAGAAGTAGAAAAAGTAGATTTAAAATAAACAATAAAATTGAAGGAAATTATTTAAATTAGAAATGGAAAAAATAAATCATAGAGTTAAGAAAAATAATAAACAACTAAAAAAAATAGTGCGCGTATGGAGAAAAAAAAAAAAAGTTTTACCTTTTAAACAATGTAATTAGTAGTCGCCATAAAAAAAAAAGAAAAAAAATGTAATTAGTAGTCAGAAGGTTTAAAATAAAATAATAATAATCAATAAAATAACAGCCAGCCACAGAGCACACAAATCAAAATGTTTCACTTGTCACATTTGACTGTTTGAATTTTCAGTGTACAGTACACTGCTTTGTACATGTCTGCGGATTGTACAATCTTTTAATTTTTATTTTGAAAAGCAAACTGCACAAGTTAACGTGCCCTTTTTTGTTTGGAATCCCCAACCGTGCAATGATGGGTCCACTCCTAAGGGCATTTCCATATTAATAGTCTTCCTAATCTCCAATCGGTAATGATGAAATTGGATGAATAGTTGACTCACTCTTCTTAAGTACACAAAGCATCAAATGTATATATAAAAAGGTAATCTTAATTAGGGGAGAATATGAAGAATTTCAATCTTAATAGGTAATTTTAGTATAATATTCGTTGGGTTAATTTGGACTGAGTACTCATTAAATTAAACGAATACTTTTCGAATAAATTTGTTTCATAAAACCTATCTAAGCCAAATACTCTTCAAGTTGGTCGAGTTTGGCTAACTTGGTGAGTACTTGCCGGAGGCAAGTGGATTCCTCGATTTGGGACAATTCATGTTATATGTATGCATTTATTAATCCTTTTATGGGTAACATACCTCACTTATTTTATTTTTACAAAAGACTTTTACATATGAAATACTAAATGAATATCACTTTTTTTCTTCTTCTTTGAAGTTTCTTAAAGACTTAATAAAATGAAGTATCTATATAGTTTCTCCTTCAGGTCAATGAGAAGGTGACCTAGAAACTCTCTCATTAAAGTATCTTGACTGATACTGCTTGTTTGCTTTTTATACAGTCCCCAATTGGTACTTCATAAATTTATGATTTTCAAATTGAGAATATCGAAGAGAAAGTAATTGAAAATTATCAAAATTAATAAAATAACATGCTACCTGATTAATTAGACCCCAGAGAAGAGAAGGAAAAATAATAATAGATCTGTTAAAATTAAAGTGCCTCCCAATGGTGGGTGAAAATACAGTGTTTTGTTCTTTTCACATGCTACCCGATCGATTAAATTAATTGCTTTGATAAAGTTTGTGGACCATACAATAAAGTTTTTCCACGATTACTTATGTTTCCTTAATAAAGTTTCTCATGATATATGTATGTAATTGGTAGGCTTGAGGAAGTAGTTAGAGCATATTTATATCAAAAAGTCTCCATTTGCCACCGCCCAATGCCATGTGGTAGTAGAGAGGACTTATTTTTCTACTTGATTTAATTTATTTGTATGCTACATAAGAAGCTCCGGTGAAACTTCTTCGAATATAAAGTCCCATTAAAAGAGTTCTAGTATATATGGTGAAAGAATTTGGCTCTTTATATCCCTAACCACTTATTCTCTACAGCTACTCCATATCTCATCTCAACATCAGTTATGCAATCAAGTTTGATTTCTTCTTCTCCTTTTTCTTTTTCTTCTTCTTCTTCTTCTATTCCTCACCAAATAAAACATGATGTTTTCATCAGTTTTAGAGGTAAGGATACTCGTAAAAATTTCACAAGCCATCTTCACAAAGCTTTGCGAGACAAACAAATTCAAGTTTTCATTGATGACGAACTTAACAGAGGGAAAGAAATTTCCTCATCTCTTGTCAAAGCAATTGAAGAGTCACAGATTTCTATCATCATTTTCTCAAAAAACTACGCATCTTCCAAATGGTGTCTTGAAGAACTTGTGAAGATCTTGGAATGCAAAAGGAGGTATGGGCAAACTATAATACCTGTTTTTTATAAGGTAGATCCATTTGATGTCAGAAATCAGACTGGAACTTTTGGGGATGCATTTACAAAGCATGAAGATCGTTTTAAGGAGAATTTAGACAAAGTGCAGAGATGGAAGGATGCTCTCAACGAAGCAGCCAATCTTGCTGGGTGGCATTCAAGTGCTAAGAAGTAAGTGTTCAGTTTCTCTTAAAACAACCATATATTTCAATGAAGTTTAACTGTTACTAGAATACATGAAGCGTTCAGTTCCACCAACACCACAACTCAACCTACCAACACACTTCACTCCACCAGCACCACCACTCAACTCGTCGTAGTCCTCTTTCTTTTCCTTCTCCACCCATCGCTGTCCCTCTTTTTTCCCTCTCCACCCTCCGTCGACGCTCTCTCTTTCTTCTCCACCCTCCGTCGTCGCTCTCTCTTCCCTCTCCACCCTCCAATGTCTCTATCTCTTGCCTCGATCTCTAGACCTTCAAGGTCTTCAACACCACCTGTTGGTGGCCTATCCGATCTGGGTCTCCATCTTGAAGATGGAGACCTTCTAGTTTTTCTCGCTTTCTTTCTAGAGAGTTTTTAAACCCCAACCTTTTGGTTTCATTTTTTTTTTTGGATCTTTTTGTGTGGTGGTGATGAGGGTGAGAGGGGATGATAGGTGTGTGATGTGATGGAGGGTTATGCTGGAAGTGTGATGGATGGTTGTGATTGTGATGAATGGTTGATGAAATGAGATAAGAGCCACGAATTTTCTTTAGAGAACCATGACCTATTTTTATGTTTTTATATTTATTTGTTAGAGTTATTATTAATTATTATTATTATTTTTAATACAAATTTGTCTCCCTGTCCATCAATTGATGGAAGGTGGAGATTGATCTATTAAATTTTAAATTATTTGAAAATTTATTTTTATTTATTTATTTTGGTGATGTAAGCGTAGTTTGGTAATTGAATAATCTGATTATATTTTTTTTCTAATTTTTAATTTTTTAGTATATTATAATATGACTTTTAATATCCAACGGCATTTTTGTATTTTTTATATTTATGTCCAAAATCACTCATCTTTTGAATTAAACCACTATTTCATTAATGGCAGGAGGCTTTTTTTTTTTTTATTTTTTTATATCATCCCTTTATTATATAATAGCTCACAATTTATTGTTTAACATATTTGATAGGCTTGAGTCTGTACTTATAGAGGACATTGTCGAAGATATTTTAAAGAGGTTGTACAATATGTCCCCTAGTGATAACAAGGATTTAATTGGTATTGATACAAGAATCGAAGAAATTATATCACTGTTAAACATTGGGACAAAGGATGCTCAAAGACTAGGAATTTGGGGTTTCGGTGGTGTAGGCAAGACAACTCTTGCTGGAGCTGTATTTGACAAGATCTCTAAGCATTTTGAAGATTCTTGTTTTATTTCCAATGTTAGGGAACGATCAGAAAAAGTTGGACTAGATTGCTTGCGAGGAGAACTTCTTTCAACAGTATTGGGGGATCGAAACATGAATATAGGTACTTTCACTGTGAGACACCCCTTCACAATGAATAGGCTTAGACGTAAGAATATTCTAATTGTTTTTGATGATGTGTCTGATTTTAGACAAATAGAATCTTTGGTTGGAAATCTTAATTATCTCAGTCCAGAAAGTCGAATTATTGTAACAACAAGAGACAAACAAGTTCTTAGAAATTGTGGGGTGGATCGATGGTATGAAGTTAAAGAATTGTTTCATCATGAGGCTCTTGAGCTTTTTTGTCGCCATGCCTTCAAAGGAAAAAATCCAATGAAAGATTATATCAAACTATCAAAAAGGGTAGCAAGGTATGCTGGAGGCATTCCTTTGGCTTTAAAAATTTTGGGGTCCTCTTTACTTGACAAGAGCAAAGAAGTTTGGGATGATACAATTGAGAAACTAGAAAGAATTATTGATAGGGATATCCAAAAGGTGTTGGAAATAAGTTACGATGAACTTGAAGATGAAGTGAAGAAGATATTTTTGGATATTGCAATTTTTTTCAATAGCAGTGATGTTGGAGTTGTAAAACAGTTCTTTGAGGCTTGTGGCTTTGTTCGCAAAGAGCGTGCAATAAGTATTCTCATTGATAAGTGTTTAATAACTATATCATACAACAGAATACTAGTGCATGATTTGCTACAAGCAATGGCTAAGGAAATTGTTCGCAAAGAATCTGTAGGAGATCCTGGAAAGCGTAGTAGATTGTGGGATCATGAGGATATCTACTCTGTTTTGACAAAAAATACGGTAAGATTTAATTAAGTATTAATTACCTTTTGGTGCTAACCTATAAGATTTTGGTGGATATTTATTTTTTGCGCTGGAACAACATCAGGGATCTCTTAAATTGGTGTAAATGTAAACATTTTTGTTTTATTATTATTATTTACAATATAATTCATTTAAACATACTAATTTGTTAATTTAAAAAAAAATAGAGTTTGGCACTACTGTATTCTTTTTTTTGAACTTGAGTTTGGCAGTACTATTAAATTATCTTATAAATGTATGTATTTGATTCTAATTTTTTGTTATTTTCTTTTTTTAATTTTTAGGGTACTGGAACCATTGAAGGGATCTCTTTAGATTTGTCTAAAGTAAAAGCTATGAAGTTGACTCCACTTGCTTTTTCAAAGATGCTGAAACTGAGAGTGCTCAAATTCTATAATTCATGGGAGAATGGTAGAGTGCATGTCGTAAATGGCATGCGATTGGATTTTACTGAGCTAAGGTATCTTCGTTGGGACGAGTACCCGCTTACATCATTAACATCAAATATTTGTTCACCAAACCTCACGGTACTTAAAATGCGGCGCAGCAATGTTACCCGACTTTGGGACGGTGTTCAGGTATATTGTATTATTTTGAATTATTATTATTACATAATAAATATTAAAAATAATAATTAAAACTGTCCAATCGTGGTTAGTGATTTCTATTTCAAAGATAACAGAACTGTTGGGGTGTAAGGGTGTTTAGATAATTGCATTTAAAAAATAAATTGTATCATATTTTCAGATATTAATAAATTAAAAAAAATAATTGAACAAATTAAAAGAGACGCGTTTAACTCATCCCATCACAATGACTCTCTTCCCACCGTCTCTCTCTGTCGTCACCACCCGCCCACCACCAAAACCTAATTCCATCACACCACTCAACACACCACCCTCCTCCTCCGCTGCCGCCATAGGCAGACTCTTCTTCTTCACCTTTGGTTCCTCTTCCTGCGTCGCCTCTGGCTCCTCTGCCTCTACCGCAGGGAGACTCTTCTTCGTCGCCCCTAGTGGTGGTTTGGGTTTTTTTCTGGTTTCGTTGTTGGTGGTGGGATGGGTTTTTTGTTTCTCTATATGTTGAAAAAAACCTAAATTTTTTTTGGGTTGGTTGTTGGTGGTGCCTCCTCTATATCTTGAAAAAAATGTGAATTTTCTGTTTTTTTTACATTGAACCCAGATGTTGATGGTGTTTATGGTTGATATTGTTTTTGTTGAAGACTATGTGTTTGATGAATTGTGTGTGAGAGGAACAAAAAAGTGGTTATGGCTTGTTTGTTGAAGATTATGCGTTTTATTTATTTTTTTTTTAAATTTGTCAATTTATTTTTTAGATTTTGATTCTGGATGATGATTTGGTTGAAGATTATATGTTTGATTCTGGAATTTTTTTATTTAACTTTTTAATATTTTTTCTAATTAATGTGGAGATCTAATGCAAATTTTTTATTTAATTTATTTAATTTTTATTTAATAGTAATTATTATTTCAATTATTTAAAATTTTAATTTATTTATTTCTTTTTATATAAATTTAATTGTAAATTCTAAAAATATTTATTTTTTATTTAATTTTCAATTTGTTTTATTTTGGATATGAAAGGGTAGTTTGGTAATTGATTAATTTTTTTTTGTTTTTTATTTTTAAAATTTTTCAATTTAACAAGGATATTTTGATATTTTACTGTTTTTACACAAAACCGTAAAAAGTTGGATAGAAACTGATTTTGACTGACGAAAAGGGATTTTTTTATTAATATTTTGAAAAGTTAGAGCTAACTAACATGATTTATTATTTCGGGGCGTTTTAGATTTTTTCTATTATTTATAAACCAACATTTTTAGATTGAGTTTATTTTTTATCTGAACACTAAATTGTAATGGAAAACTAAAAGCTCTACTAAATATTTTGTTTGTTTTCTTTTAAATGGAAAACCTATTGCCACCCAAAAAATTGTTACCCACACCCATTTTCAAAGTGAATTTTTTTATCACTAAAATATCCTTATATTAAAGTACTTAAAAGTCCATAACTAACTATAAAAACAACTTAAAAAAAAAAAAAATACTTTGTATGCCTACTCAATCACAAACCCTAATATTGACGTTCACATTTAAAATTGAATTTTATTGTAGTTAAATTTACTTTTGATATAGATTTGAAGAAAGAAACAAAACCATTGTTTAAAAGTTTGAGTAGATTTTAATGTTTTTGTAAAATTCTTTTCATGTGAAAAGAAGGGTTTGTTTTTGTTTTTCCTAACAAAAAATGGTTGGATTTTTTCTCTGTCTGTATACTGCATATGTCAACTATATTTGACAACTATTGACGTAGAAATTTGAGTTAACCACCAACTTCAATTTTAAATTAGCCATCAACTTCGATCCCAATAATTCTACCATATATATATATATTAATTTGCATCAAGTAGATGAATGATTGCATTTTTTAATTAAAGTTATCTGCTGTTTTTGGGAACTTGATGGATTAAAGAAAAAAAAAAAGTTTAAACATTTTTTTGTTTTACAGATTTGGGTTTAAACTTGGAAAGGAAAAAGATATAATTAAAGAAATTATAATATTTAGGATTAGTTTTGATATTTAGAAAAGATGTATTTTTAAAAGTTTTTTAATATGGATATGAAAAGTAATGCTGTGAGTAGAACTATTTTGGGTGGTAATAGCGCCACCATTAATTAATAAAATATACAAATTTAATTCTATTAAAGTGAAAATTAAATTTAACGGTTTTAGAAGTTATTTAAGTGATCTTATTGCTAAAAAAAAATCAAACAAAACAATTTAACGAAACTCTTAAGTGACAATAAGTGAAAATTGAAAAAATAAAACAGGCCACGGTGTTACAAACTCATATCGCATATGTTTTAACCTTGTGTTGGTTAATCATGGATTGTTTCAATTTTCTTTTCATTACAGGTTTTTCCCAACTTAAAAAGATGGACTTCAGTGGCTCTAGACACCTAACCTGTATCCCTGACCTCTCACGGGCTACAAATCTTGAGAGATTGATCTTACAAGGCTGTACTAGTTTGACTGAGATTCCCTCATCTATTCAACACCTCGTAAAGCTAGTTTCCTTGGATCTAAGCTTGTGTGCAAACCTCAGGAAATTTCTAGCCAGCAGTGATTCAATTAAGGAACTTTATCTATCTGGCTGCTCAAAACTCAAGGCCTTCCCGATCTCAAGTAGTATGGAATGGTTAGTTTTATGTGACACTGCAGTGGAAGTACTGCCTTCAAATTTTGAGAGACTTTCAAGACTACGTGCATTGTTTCTTGGTGGCTGTTCAAGGCTTACTTGTCTTCCTGACAGGATTTGTAGGTTGACATCTCTTGAAGCACTTGATATTTCTGGTTGCTTAAAACTTGACAGATTGCCTGAGGAGTTGGGCAATTTAGAAAATTTGCAGAGACTCCATGCGAGCATAGTTCCCCTAAAAAAAATGCCATCATCAATGTCACGGTTGAAAAAACTTCGTTTCTTAATTATTCAAAGACCTGAGCGTCAAGGACAGCCGAGTCTGCAACTGCCTCCTTTATCAGAGTTTCACCAGCTGCGTAGTTTATCTCTATATAACTGTGGTTTCACAGAGTTACCTGAGGGCCTCAGCTTATTATCATCATTAGAATGGTTATCACTATGTGGAAACAACTTGGAGAACATTCCAGAAAGTATTACACATCTTTCCAGGTTACGTAATCTCGACATTAGCTATTGTGAGAGGTTGCAATCCTTACCAGAAAGTATTACACATCTTTCCAGGTTACGTGAT
Source organism: Nephelium lappaceum (assembly GCA_021234005.1). NCBI lineage: Eukaryota > Viridiplantae > Streptophyta > Magnoliopsida > Sapindales > Sapindaceae > Nephelium > Nephelium lappaceum. Next base: position 19,559,057 of record CM037998.1, read on the forward strand.
CTCGACATTAGCTATTGTGAGAGGTTGCAATCCTTACCAGAGCTTCCTATGAGTTTAGAATGTCTTTATGCATTAAATTGCAAATCATTGCAAGGATTGTCAAATTTGTCAACTCTACCTACAAATCTGACAAGCAATTTAAGGGAAGTAAGCTTCATCTATTGCTTCAATTTGAATCGAAATGCAATCAGAGACATTATGATAAATATTATACAAAAAATTTTAAACAAGGTAACTTCTTCACCGGAAGAACATGGTAATGTTTTTCTGGTTTCCCTTTCGTATGTTGAATTATTTTCTGTTTTTACTTTTATAAACAATATATTACTTAAAGTCAAGCATGTTTACAGATGATGATTCTGATAATACAGGAATGTGCTCACGATAAAAGAAAAGATCGCAGTTATATACGTTTTCCGGGAGATGAAATTCCAAAATGGTTTAGATATCAAGGTTTGGGATCTTTTATACTTTTCAAGCTCCCACCAGATTGGTTCAATGATGCTTTCTTTGGTTTTGCTCTACGCATCATTGTAGCATTCTGCGACCATCATGATAATGATTGGGGTTTGGATGTTGCGGTTGAAGGCAGAGTAAAATTACCAGATGGTGAATCGTTATTGTTGATTAAGCATTGTTTAGCTGTTTCTTCTGCAATGTATTATGGACCCAACTATGATGGAGCGGATCATGTGTTCTTGAAGTTTTTCAAAGTGCAACGTGGTGACTTTTGTGGAAAATATTTCGGCGATGAGATTTCTTTTCGATTCTATCTTGAGGCTCTGGGGTTTGCTGCTAAAAAACCTATAAATTGTTGTAAGGTGAAAAAGTGTGGAGTCAGTTTAATATACAAGCAAGATTCTGTAGATTATGGTGAAAGTTTCAATTTTGATGGTAACCGTTTGTGGAAATCAATAGAAGAATCAAGCACAAGCAGAAGATTTAGATTTGAGGAGGAGGGGCAAAAGGAACCAGCCCCTAAGAGGTTGAAACTCATTGAACTTTCTTAAACAATGATCACACATCATGCTAAATCAATAAGGTGTTTCTAGGCATGAGTGACGGTGGCCCAACAACATAGCTTTAGGATGCAAAATAATGCAAGGTGCATCTTCCATTCCGGCATATATAATTTGCTTAATAACATCCATGTTGTATAGCTCATTTTGCTTGGTTGTGTTGTGTTGTCTAGTGTGCCTTTTGTACTGATATAAATTGTATTGGATTGTTTTAAAAATGTAATTTTGTGCGTCATACTATATTTGGTGATGAGTCTTAATTATATTATTGAAATTTACTAAAAATGACCACACTTGAATAAAAATTCGTTTTTAGCTCAAAAGAAATTTAAAATTGTTGTTGACCCACAAACAAAATTAATTCAAATGAGTTCTCTCAATTACTTAAATACTCCTGCTATCAATTACCTACATACCCTTTCAAATTAAAAACAAAACACAAAGTAAAATTATCAAGTTGCATTCCTTAATTTCTCATGGAACATCTCTTTTTCCACCCAACACATCCCAACCATCGCCGAATGACCTCACATTGCTCGACCGTCGAAGACGATCACTTGATGACCAAAGTAGGCAGTAGCTCAGCCTCCAAACACTATAGCTTCATCACACAAATCCACCAACCTATCAACCATTCAACTCTCGAACCCATCTCGTGAACCCACCCTACTTCTTCAACCCCAGCCTCGCTCGAGAACGATGCTGAAACAATCCATCCACATCAATTGAACAGCACACCCTATGGTAGATTTTTGTGATTTTTTCTTGCAATTGTCATCTGTTTTTGCGTGTGTGTGTGTGTTTTTTTTAATGTGCATTTTTAGTGAGAATTAGGGTGATAAATAGACTAGAAATTTAGGTAAAACTGAGGTTTTGAAGTTGACATGTGCTAAAGGAATATTTTTCTAGAAATCATGATCCTCATTATCATCACCATCTTCATTACTATGATCACTATTCTCGTCAACATTCTCTTTATTTTAATTCTCTTTATCATCATGATTCTCTTCAATTTTATCTTGATTTTCATTGTTATCAAGGTCATCATCTGAATAGCCAACATACTCAATAACATCATAATACCTTTCTTCATTTGATGCATCTCCATGAATATCATCATCTTCGTCTTCAAACAGAGAATCCACAAAATGTGGCTCGGCTGCAACCACAAATTTTGAATTAGTGTTTAAAATATGTTGAACATGTTCACAACAATATTCCTTGGCATCAAAGTAACATGATCCCTTTCTTCCTCAACTCGTTGCATCTTTGCTATCTTGCAAATTAATCCTCCAAAGCGTAGTAGAGTTTCTTTGTCTCTTGTTGATGCAACCTCTATAATAGTTGCACAAATGAAGCATATAATATCAGTAGACTTGAGATTCCTAATAGCATACGTTAACATGGCTCAATCATATTGAACTTGATTAGTATAGTTCTCTGGATCCAAGTTTGTTGACATAATGTTATTCAACACCTTTTATTCAAATTTCAAAGTCAACGAACACAATCAACCTGTCAATACCAGTATATAAAACATCTTTTTATTCATCCAATATACAATAATGTTTGTTGGAAACACTAGCTTTACAACTCTTCCAACTCTAATAGCTTATGTGATCACAAAAGAATCAAATTCTATCTCTTTTCCCCTAAAATAATTTGTTCCACTTCTTCCAAAAAGTCTACTTAAATTTGAGTAAAATTCCCTTATAAGTTCACTAGAAACCAACTTGCATATTGTTCTTCAATCCTTGAAAGTTGTGCATGATGCATCACTATCCTTTCAACACCAACATCATAATATCCAACACTTCATCATATAATCTTTGAGAAAAACTTCCTTGAAGCTTGTCAATTGTCATCCATCTCTGAGACGTTCAACAAATTGATTAGATTCAATTGGTAATAAAATCGGCATTATTTCCAATAACACTTGACACCAATAAACTTTGAATTTCACTAATTCCATAAAATTAAAGCACTACTTTTGTTGTAAGCAAATTATACTTAAGAATTAAAACCCAAATCGAAAGCAATGATGGTTAGAAGGACATTGCACTAGTAATTCTGACAATAATATATACCTTGGGTGCACTTGAGATATTGATAAACTTGATAAAAAAAAAGAAGTGACTGTATTATAAAATTACTGATTATAATTTATTATATCTTTGTTATATTTGGTTAAAATTAAACAAGTCAGATCATAGTTATAATAATCGACAGATAGAATCACATTATTGATTGTAATTTTATCTGTCGATTGTTGTAAATATGATTTGACTCATTTGGTTGTAGTCAAATACAATAAAAATATAGTAAATTATAATTAGTAATTTTAAAATGTAATAATTCAATTTTTTGTCAAATGTATCCAAGAGGGCCCATATATGGCACAACACCCCTCGAGGTATGCCTAAAATTAGAGGTGGCAATATAGGTCACGACATGATGGGTCGACACAAATTCGCAAAAAAATAAATGGGTGTGAGTTTGAGTTAAATGAATTCATGTCGTAGTCGTGTTAACCCGCTTAACTTGTTTATTAAACGAATCGAATTAGATTTACTTAAATGAATCGTGGATTGACACGATTAAATTAGGGATAAAAGTGTAATGTTAACATATTATAGGGGTTAGTGTGTAATTATGCACATATATAAATACATTTAACCAAACCCTAAACCTAACCCATTTCAAATTCATTTTCATTTTTTGATAGCCATGCCTATACCACACCACCCATTCTACCAAATCCACCCTTTCTGGACTTTTCCCTCACACTTTCACGCATGGTCATCATGGCACCGGAGCACTACCCTTTCTCGGCTTCTCCCTCATGCATGGTCACTGTGGCATTGCTGCACCGCTTTTTCTCCCTCACGGTTGCCACTCATTGTCCATCACAGTTACCCCTTCTCCACCACTCCACAACCATATCTACCATCTCTACCACTAGATCAGATCTGATTGGCAACCGATGTTGCCACAAAACAACCTCTGTCTCTGAAAACGATCTTGATTAGCTTCAGGTGTTCTTCTCTTTCATTTTCTTTTGTGTTTTCTGTATTTCCATTCTTGTTTTCATTTTTTTTTTTTTTTGTTTTCTTTGGTTTTTTGTGTAATATAATTGTTAAAAGAAAGTAAATGTTCTATCTCCATCAAGTTAAGTTTTCCACGTTCATAATTATATATGTTTATTTACATTGAATTAGTATTTCGATTCTTGTAATTTTTCTAGTTTTCTGCATTGTTTATGTTTATTTAATTTTGTAATATTTTTATATTTCATAAATAGCATGCAAATGAATTTGAAATATACATATTCTAAACAAATATTGAAGATTGAAGAATGTTGCATTATATATGTATGTAAATGAATTAATTAATAAAAGTAGAAGAGACATGAAGCTTAAGCTTGTTGAAGCAGTGGTTGAATGGGTTAAGTGAATTAAATAAGTTAAACGAATTAAACGAGTTAAACGAATTAAATGGGTTAAACAGATTAAATAAATTAACGAGTTGACCGGTTAATAGATTTGGATTCTTTATGATCCAAGTAATAAAAGAATTAGTTGTGTCATGTTGTGTCATTTGTTTATAAATGAATTCGTGTTGAATACAAAAATCTTGACCTGCTTTGTAAATGAATTTATGTTGTGTTGGTCAAATTCATAAACAAATCGAATCAAATTCAGCTCAACCTGACACGCCAACCTGTTTTGCCACCTCTACCTAAAATCAAGCAGAAATACATTTACCATTTTATTACACCAAATTGCATGTTGTTAGTCAATTTTCGTCAACTTTAACAATTGACCAAAACTTTTGATCAAATGACCATTTTGACCATGAATAAGACAAAATCCTAAACATCACCAATAATATTTTAAAAAATAAAAATTTCTAAAAATCATGACAATTTTTAGAAAAGGGTAAAAAAAAAAAAATAGATGGATCACTACCATCCATCTGTAAGATAGACAACGGAGATCAACTGTTAAAAAAAAAAGAAGTTGAAACCAAAACCAAAAGAAATTAAGAACACAAACCATTCAGATATGGCTCTAGAGATCCATCCCTGAATTCCTTTCTCCATTGCTGACATCTGTTGTCAGTGATGGAGACCCATCTCCGTCATCTCCATCACGTGACCATCTGACTAGCATTAGCCATAATCTTCATCAGCCAACATCAGCAATCCTCTTCATCATTTTCATTTTTTTTTTCTAAATATATTATTGGGCTCAACTGGGTCGATGAACCCAGATGAAGAATTTATTTTCTTTAGAAAAAAGAAAGTTGAAATATAAGTTTTGTTGTGGTTTGTTATTGTTGGGTATGAAGTTGTTGATTTATTGTCGATTTGTTGTTGTTGGGTTTCAAGCTTTGAACTGGTATAGAGGTTTTGGGTTTGAAGTTGAAGTTGAAGCTTTGACTGAGGCAGTGAGTTTGTTGTTGATTTCAAGTTGAAGTTTTGGGTTTGTTACTAATTCGAAGTTGAAATTTCAAAATTTTTTACAACATTTTTTTTTCTTTATTTTAGTTTTTAAATTAATCTTCATCATCTATCATGTGATGGATGATAGAGATCTCTATTTTTTTTTTTGGAAAAATTATTATTTTTTATTTTCTAAAATTTTCTTTTTTACAACAGTTTTTAATTTTTATTTTTAAATTAATCTCTACCGTCCATCACGTGATGCGCGATGGAGATTTTTCTTTTTTAATTCTAAATCATTTTCATGATGGACAATGAAGATTTTTTTTTTTAATTTCTAAATTATTTTTAAATTCTTTTTTATCATCTATAATTTTAAAATTTAAAAGAAAATTTAAAAAAGTAAAAGATAAAATTACCCTTGAGTCATACAAATTCGATTAACTCTAATAAAAATTAAGTGATGGTGTAAGAGCTTTATGTAATAAGAGGATAAATGTAATAAGAGAATAAATGTGTGTCAGCTTGGTTTTTAGGCATACCTCGATGGGTGTTTTGTAATTCGGTCTATTTTAAAAAATTTCAATTCCCCTCTTTATCCATTTCATATTGCGTTGGGTTGGGCCAGGCAACCCAACCGATTTTACCATTTAAAACAAAGAGGAGAAATAAAAATAAAAACTGGAAACCTGAACCTAATGGGCCTCATCCACTTTCCATGATCTCGTCTCAGCGGTCACCGCTGCCCTCATCTGTATGTATATATTCTTATTCACTGAACCCTAACTGCCGTCTGTTCATAGATATCTCTATCCTTGGTACCCATCACGAAACCCCTAATTTGTTATCTTCTTTGTTGTGTGTGTCTCTGTGTCTGTGTGTGTGTGTGTGTTTTGTTTTTTTTTTTGTGTGTGTGTATGTATTATAGAAATGATATGCCTACATGCCTATGATGGTGTTAAATATACTTTGAGAGTAATTTCCAGGGAAATAATATTGATCTGAGGCATTGAGGCCAATTTGTAGTCCTTTTGTTTTTTGGGGTCATTAAAATTTTGCAGTTCTTGGATGTTTGAATGATAATATGCAAGTGATGACAAAATAGACAGGGACATCAGATCTTCTTAAGGGGAAGAAAAGCAATGATGACTTGGTCTAATGGGAATCTCTCTGATGCATTTTATAGTGTACCATGAGCTGTTAGTAGAATGTTGAATCAATAAAATTTGCTACTATCACCATGTCTGCTTGGTGCTAAGTGTTTTGTAGAGTTTTATTTTTTATTTTTTGCTTTTTTGGTCTTATTGTTTTGTACAAGTGATGAGATAATAAAGTAGACAGGGAATCAGCACTCCGTTGGGAGATTGATGAATAGTCTAGTCTATATGGGAATCTCTTTGATGCACATGTGTTATACATTTTGAAAAACAGTGAGATTTTGGTTTATATTTCTGCTTAATTAGATACAGTTCTAGCTTTTTCTTATTAAGAGACTTGCATGGTTTTCATGTGATTATTATATGTATCTTTTCTTGGTGAAACGATATTGTGAAATTAGGTTCTGGGTGTATAGAAACAGATAGAGTTAATTTGCTTGTTTTAAATTTAATACATTATTTTAAGTGAATAAAACTTATCATGTAACCTGGTCTCTAGATATGGCTTTTAGTAGTACTTTGCTGTTTAATTTTGTTAATTTGGTTCTTGTATCGTCATTTGGAACACTGACGTTGATTTATTTGTCTATGATTCTTGATGTAGCAGCAGAAAATATCTGTTTTGCCAATGATGCATTTGAAATGTATGTGTTATCAGATAAGATATAGTTGTGATGATATCTAATTGTCACTACCTCTGAGGCAAAATGTGAAAAACTTGTAGACTTAATTTTGATTTACAGGAATATGTTCCCATCTGTCTAATTTTCCTTTTGTCTTCAAACATAAATGTTTGATGTTTGTAGTATGTTATTGATATGAAAGTTGAAATGTTTAATGTTTATGTAATTTTGGCAATGATGATGTTGATTTTGTTTGGTTTGTGATTTTGTCAAATTCGGAGAAGTTTTATATGATAATAGTGTTATTGATAAAGAGTTTTATAAGCCAAGAAATGCTTAATGTTTGTTGATTAGTTTGTGATTTCGATTTTGTATCATGCTGACTGTTTGGGATATATTTATGTTTAATGCTTGTGAGGTACATTTAGTTAACTTAGTGCTCTGCTAGGCTTCTTTAGAAACTTATTTGTATTTTTTTCATTCGAATGTGACTTTATGTTCAATTTTAGATAGGCAATGAGCATGTTTAAACCCTAGCAGTTGTCTATGTACAAATTCTTTCTGCTTGGTGACCATTGTAGAAACCCCTAATTACATATCTTTTAGCTACTTGTTTCTTCATTTTGTTTGATTACTGTTTTATTTTTCATTTTTATATGCTAGAAATCATATGCTCTTGCCTATGATGGTGTTAAATATACTCTGAGAGTAATTTCCATGAAAACGACATTAATCTAAGGCACTGGGGCCAAGTTGTAGTTCGAGGTTTTGTTGTTTTACCGATCTTTAAAGCATTTTGAAATTTTTTTGCAAGTTTTCTAGGTCTTGAATCTTTGAATGGATAATATGCAAGTGATGACAAAATAGACAGGGACATCAGATATCTTTTAAGGGAATGATGACTAGGTCTAATGGGAATCTCTCTGATGCATACAAATATTTCATTCTGTTTGCCTTTTCAAGTTTTATAGAACTCTAGCATTTAAGTTGTGGTTCTTCTTTTTCAAGTCCGAAAGTCGCCGTCCGATTACTGAATCCGTGTTATTTTGCAGTTTTCTATCCTTTGATGCTATGTTCATTACTTCATTATGAATCATTAAATGTTCTTGCTATGAATCTCTCTGCTTGTTAATAAGTACTCTTCCTTTTCTCGTAACTTTTTAAGTTTTTTGCTTCCTATTTTGGGCAAGTGATGATGATTATAAAGTAGGCAGGGAATTAGCACTTCATTCGAGAATGATGAATATGTCTATGGGAATCTCCTTGATGCACATGCATTATTATTAGATTTGAATAATAGCGAGATTATGGTTTATATTTTCTTTGCAAAAGTAGATTCTCTGGATAATATTTTGCCTAAAACACATTGTTAATTAGCTGTTGCTAACTGAAATACACTTTTAAGTAAAACAAAACATTTGTAGCCTCTTCTTTATATATGGTCCTGTTGTATTCTTTTGCTCTTTCGTGTCATAATTCATTATAAGACATATCCCCTTTTGCCAATGATGCATTTGAAATCCATGTATTATCAGATATAATTGTGATGATATATGATTGTCACTACCTTTGAGGCAAAATGTGGAAAGCTTATCTATAGCTACTGTCTTTATAACAAACATTATGACTCCAATTTTCCTTTTATTTTCTATCTTCATGCAGAAGTAGCTTGGAAATAGGGAGTAAACAACTGTGACGGTTATCTTAGAACTTGATAAAACACTACTTCTAAATTTTGTAAACAGTTTTAATTCCTAGTTTTTAATGAATTAGAAAGTTTAATGTAAATAATTGATTATTATGATCTAAAAAAGGTTTGATCCTTGTTATTTAAGTAGTTTCGAAATTTCCGTCTACCCCAAAAGTAAGTTGAACATGTTTTTTATTGTATCGTAGGAGATGATTAACTGGTTTTTTCCGTGTTATTTGAAATATAGATGTTTAGGGTTGCAAATCACGATACATGTAGTGTTATACGTCTTGTATGTCTTCTCTGCCTAATTATGGTGTTGAATGTTCTATGTGCATATGTTATGAGTAGAATTTAATCTGAGGCTGTCTCTTCAAATATTGGATTAGTAAACATTATACGAGAATGACTACTTTTTTGCAGTTGGTTGGAAGCAGTTGTACCCTCAATTTTCTTGCTAATGTTTATTAGACCAATACTGGGAGCTACAGAATTTTCCATCAGGTGATTAAAATCTTCTTTAATGGTTGCCACTGATGCATATAAATGTATGTTATATTGGATATTTGTAATTTTAACTACCGTTTTGATATTTCACCAATTATGTTTAAGGTGTGTACGTATCATTCCCATTTTATTTACTTGTTATAATCATTTTCATCTGTTGTCTTTTTACATCCTGATGTTTTATTTTGGTAATTACAATGGCCTGGCGATTGTCACATAAGAACGGAGATTCGAATGATGGTCATGTTGTAGCCTGATTTTACATTGGGCTCCATGAATCATTCCATGTGAAAAGCTGTTCTGGATGAAATATGAAGGCCACAAATAACTAGTCATTGTAATCTGCCCCTTTTTGTCGTCCCTTTGTCCGAGTTATTTGTTGTGTATCAAAAGCTTGGCATTAAATGTTGTATATCAAAGACTTGGCATTAAATGTTGTATATCAAAGGCTTGGCATTATCCGGTTTTTTGTTTCATATGGGGATGAAGATATTTCAACTTTGGATCCTGTGTTAACTATTGCTTTGAGTCCTTTCAATTGGAATTACAAATCTATTGGGAACTTTATTGGTTGATGAAATTATAGGAGTATATGATTTGCCATACGATGGGATGGTAGCTACTCTTTCTTGTGTAATATGATTATTAGTGTGTTGATAATTGTTGTCACAATCTGGTGAAATTAGCGATGGTAGGCAACGGGTGACAAAAATATTCGATCTGATCCAAATCCGGGAAAACCCGGTTTATTCAAGGCAGGTTTGGAGTAGAAAACAATGACCTGTTTGGGGTATGAGTCAGGTTTGGGGCATTCTTTAAAATTCCGGATTGGGTTTGGGGCATCCCTAAAAAATTATAGATTGGGGTGGGTTGACATAGATTCGACCAGACCCGTTGCTATCCCTCTGTAATAGTAATATTTTGGATTGTGTAATGAAACTTTATGACAATTCCCATCATAATTCAAATGATATTTAACTCTTTCAAGATATAATTTGAATCCAGCTCTCAAATGATTTTTATTGATGTTTTAAAAATTCCACTGACATATAAATAATTTTATAAATAAATGAATAAGATTAATCTATTTTTTTGCTTTTTCTCTCTCCTATTTTTATATTCAATGTTTTTTACTTTTTTCATCTCTCACATCATAACATCAGCAAAAATAAAAGATCAGATCAGCATAGGATCCAAATACATTTGAAGAGGCGGAGGTTCTGTGTATGCTATCAAGACTCTCATTTGTCTTAAAAGTAGTTTTAATAAGAAATTATTATTAAATAAAACTCATCTTAGTTTGGTATAAGTAGCTTTAATAAGACTCTCTCAGTCCTGTGTGTACTATCGAAATCTTGCGATGTTGCCCACATTTCAAGGTGGTAAATTAAAAAAAAAATCCTCAAAAATATCAAATTAATGAAATTTGACTCAAGGTAGCAGAACCCGAAAAAACAAAATCTAAGCCGTTGTCACTAGAGGGGGCTTATTAGGTTTTTTCAATTGAAAGAGTATTTTGATAAATTAGGGATTCCCATTGTAAAAATTCTATTTGCAGGCCAAAAATGATTTTGAATTTATTTAGGGCTAAAAACGAATTTTAATTTTAAATGTGCTTAATTTTAGTAATTTTCGTAAGTTTCAAATAGGTAATTGAAATAATCGAATTGCATTTTCTCATATAATTGACATGACCTAATATTGATAGGTTAAACGTGTTTCATTAGGTGGATTGTTAATTTCATGGGTCATGTTTGGATTTAGATTGATGATCAATAAGCTTAACTAGTGGAGTTTCAGTTGTACAAAAAATTAGTATGTCATATTAGGGTTGATGCAAACTCAACATGATGGTCTACATTGCCACCCTTAATTATTATTCAATCAATTGGTTTGTTTAAGGCGTTTTCCCATAGTTCATAGTATCATTTATTTTAAAAAGCATAAAAATCATCTTAGCCAATAACTGCCTTAAGTACTAATTTCACCCAAGGCTTTGCAACTTTGGGTTTGTTAACCAAAATGTACCAATTCGGAGTAGTAGTACCTGCTCTCCAAGTTTAGGTATGATGCCTATGAGTATAATGTTATTAGGCAATGTAGCACGTAATTGTAACATCATTTACATTGAATAAATGTGCACTATAACAATGAGCTCAGTTTTGTAAAATTTTGCTTGGTCAGTTTCAATGTTATAAAGGCGCTAGGTGCCAGGCGCCAAGCGGTGAAAATCATCCTCTCATAAACCCTCAAACCTCACTAACTATGTCACTCAACATCTATTTATGAGTAATGCTACACCATTAAAACATTTATTTAAATTCATTATCTAAATAATATAACAAATTTATGTGTAATTACCACATTATCAATATATCATTTTAAAATTAAATTGTAACTACAAATCATTTTGTCATATCATTTGGACAAAGTTTTGAGAAATGTAGTATTATTCTTTACATATTATTATTATTTTATATAAAAACTATAAAACCCCATTAACTCTCTCATCAGTACCACTAACTCTCTGGCACATTTTCTTGTTTTTCTTCTCATCTTTGGCTTTACTCTCTTTCTCTACACTGTCTCTCTCCAGAAACCAGATGCTTCTAGATTTCTTGTTGACTCTCCAAACAGGGGTCTGGAAGTCATTCAACACCTTACCTTCCCACTAATCCCCTTCCTTAGCCACAATCCATATGATAACTTTGCCATCCTTTGAGGCACTTGCAATGGTAGATTTTGGGAGCCCAAGTAAAGTCTCTGACCCAATCCGCGTGCACATGAAGAGCAGGAAAGCAGTCTCTCTTCCACACCTCGTTGTATAGTTTCCACACCTTGACAGTATTATGACAACCACCCAAACAAAAAAATATTAACACTAATTCCCCTTAAGTATTTTGAATTGCATAAATTGATAATCTTTAGATTTATTGCATTAATAACACCCTTGAAACATATTGACTAAAGGCATGACTAACTACACTAATGGCACATCTCACTGTTAATATCTTTCAATGAAAAAAAATATTATTAAAATTAGTTTCTTAATCAATTGATTATAGTTAAAAAGAAGAATGGATGGAAGAGATCTCATTTTCATCCAACACAATCCCAGCCACTGAAATTATTATCTTAGAAAGCAAACTATTTTTCAAGGAATAGAAAAAAGAGCTTGAGAGAAAATGAGATTTGGATAAACATTGAATAAGCTGAAAATGCCAAACAAATTCTTCTTTTTAAAAATTTCCGGAGAGATCTCAAGATCTTTATTTTTTGATCTCTTCCATGGTATGGAGGCGATTTGTTTATCTCCTTTGTGTTATGGATGAGGTCGATGCAATGTAGATATCTATTAACAAATGAATAAATGGTGAAGAGGAACAAATGTACATAGTTAGATCTCTATTTTTTTAAAATGAATTTTATATTTTTTTTTATTGCCATTCCTAGCCTCGTTTGTAAATTTAACTAAATTTGGGTCACTTGCAATAATATTTTGAAGATTGCCAAAACTTACATGACATCAGGTCACGGACTTAACATATAATTAAAACAATGTCTGTATAACTTGGTTTTGATAATGCACTGATAGCATCCCTAATGCTATTATGAATTTTTCAGTTTCCATTAGTGACACATCAACAATTTATTTATTTATTTTTTAATATAAACCCACTTTGATAGAAAAAGAAAAAATGAAATATATGTTCTCAACTCTAATGCAATTATAAAAAACAAAATATGTATCCATATTATGACCAATCACCATAATATTTGTCACTCTCTCTCCACTTGAAGAGAGTTTCTTATGGGAACCAAGGAAGCAACCCTATGGATCCTTTAAGCATCAATGGAGAACCTATGATAAGAGCTCGAACTAAAAGGATGAAGAAAACTTTAAATGAGCTCGTTCAAGAAATTTGGGTTAAGAGTCTTGCACAATATGACTTGGACAACTTGAAGGGAATACCAAGTGATACGAACCCCGTATATAAAGATATGACACTCACGATCGAATTGAAACATAACCCCAAGAAAGATTAAAATAGGTTTACAATAAAACCTTTAACCCATTGATTATTGTATTCAAAAACCAAAATTATAAAGAATTTTGACCCATTGAATATATGATAATCAAGAACCAAAGTTATTACAAGAATGGTATTGACGGCACTCCCAAGACATAGATGAGAAGGTGGGAGATAAGTCATGGTTTGGATCACCACAAGTATAGCTTGATAAGATCACATGTTCATGAATGAACAAAAGATAAACAAATCTCTCAATTAAACATAATTGGCTGCATTTCCATTAATCATATCTATTTGCTTAGGGTTTACAAACCTTTTTATAGGCAAAGAAATAAAACTTAGCATAAAACCCTAGCCCCCTAACAACTAGACTCAACTATACACACCCATGAGCTTAAATTAAATTAAATGTTTCATCCCAAATAACATTAGTTAAAATAAAATAACTAATTTAATTTAAAACCCATTATAATTAAAATGCACTTAGCCTAAATTATTTAAAGTCCAATTAACTTCAGTTTGTCTCCAATTGCCTCTAATTAGCATCCAAAGCCTTCAAGATTAAGTTCAATTACCTTCAATTGTCTCGTTGTCTAATTGTCTCATTATCCTCCATGATTACTATCGTGGTTTCCATCATTCTCTCTTTCCTCAAAATGATTTGTTCTCAAATCATGAAATCTGTAATGTTGTCCAAGGACTTGATTGAAACCTGAAAAGAATGTTAGAGAAAGAACCTCAGATAGTCTCTCACGTGTTTTACTTTACTCACTCATGTGTTTATTACTCAAGAAACCCTAAACTATGTGAATCTTGCAAATCAAGTAAGAATTATGAATCAAAATATATGACAACAAGAAATCAAGAAAATCTAGGTGTTAATTTGCCTTAAGAATAATTCAATCAAGAGTCCTAATTGATTCGATTCAAGATTGATATAATTCAGGCAAAGATTCGACCACAATTAATCAAGATTGATGATTATTTGATGCAAACAAGATTCGACTAGCCAAGAATTCAAGCACCAAAAAGAATTGACAATATTTGGCCAATGAAAAATGAAAACAATATGAAAGAATGAGTAACCAGTAACCGGATGCGGATAGACCAGAAACAAAGACACAGATGAGAAGGTCGGAGATAAGTCATGGTTTCGATCATCACGAGCATAGCTTGATAAGATCACATGTTCATAAATGAACAAAACATAAACAAATCTCTCAATTAAACATAATTGGTTGCATCTCCATTCATTATATCTGTTTGCTTAGGGTTTACAAGCCTCTTTATACGCAAAGAAATAAAACCTAGCATATAGCCCTAGCCCCCTAACAACTAGGCTCAACTAAACACACTCATGGGCTTAAATTAAATTAAATGTTTTAGCCCAAATAACATTAGTTAAAATAAAATAACTAATTTAATTTAAAACCCATTACAATTAAAATACACTTAGCCTAAATTATTTAAAGTTCAATTAACTTCAATTTGTCTCAAATTGCTTTTAATTAGCGTCCAAAGTCTTCAAGATTAAGCTCAGCTACCTTTAATTGTCTCGTTGTCTAATTGTCTCATTGTCCTCCATGATTGCTAACTTGGTTTCCATCACCAAGGCTTTAAAGTATTATTCAAGTCCAAGAGCATCATTCTTGAGGCTTGAGTAGCAATTTTAATGCAAGTTAGGTTGTCATTTATTTGTTTTTATTAATTTGGTCCTAATTTGTATTATGGGTTGAGTTATAATTTCTCGATTGGTTGAATTCATTAATTGGGATTAATTTTCTTGTCAGCAAAAATCTGATTAATTAAAAATAATATACATTGATGCAAAAATGTTTCCACTTAAATATAATAATAATGTATTTTGGTCATCATCATGTAGCTCTTCTCACGATATGCAAAAATTTATATGAATGTACGGTGAATATCTGAAAAAATGGATTTTATAAAAAAGTGAACATTAACGACCAGTAAGTGGATATAACTTTTAAAAACTAGATAAAATAGTTTCCTCTAAATAATAACTAAAACAAAATAATGCAAGTAATAAAAATAAAATCTTAATAATCCATATTCAATCATATCTGAAAACAATACTGAAATCACATTTGTATCATTTCGTACTATAATAAACTGAAAACATCTATATGAATCATTTTTGTACATTTATAAAATTTCAATCTACATCTATCTAATACCCAGGGGAATCTAGTCATACATGGTGAAGATACTCAATACACATATAACACACACACAAAACGAGAGATAACATCTGGCTTACATGTGCTGGGCAACTATATGACTCCCCAAACATCTGTTATACACGTGCTGGGTGACTGACTCTCTAAGACTTATATACTTGAAGTTTGTTTGACCGTTAGAGGAGAGGATACAACCTTGATGTTTTAAAAACATTTTTATTTTTCCTTTCTCAAATCTTTTCTGAATATACATATAATTCTGAATAACTACTTTTCTCAAAACATAATCAATATTCTTTCTCAAAACATAAAATCATATTATTTAAAACGTTCTGAAATCTTTCTAAAAATAACTCAAGTTGAAAATATAAAATTCTTATTGAAATTTCTTATACATATACATATATACGAATTCGTAATAAATTCTCATTTCAAGCGTAAAACATAACTTATCATCTATAAAATTAATTAACTAAACAAATTATTTACTCCAAATAAATAATAAAAGTTGAAATATAAATCAACATAATTATATCAACTTAATTAAAAATAAAACTATTTACTCACAGAACTTCTTTGCTCAAATCTGAATCTAAAACAAGTTCTTATCTAATTCTTCATAATCTTGAATCTACTCCAAAATTATATAAAACTCAATTTAGAACTTATAAAAAAATTAAAATTTTATGGATTCCAAATCCCATTAAAACAAAATAATTTATCTAAATAAATCAGATACCCAAATATTCCATTCACCCATCCATTTTTTTCTTTTCTTTTTATTTTTCTTCTATTTTCTTCTCAGCTTCAAATCATTTTTCTACTTTATTCTTGCCGTCTCTTTTCATTTTTCTGTTCTGGTGAACTCATCCTCTTAGTCTGTTATGGCTACCATATATAATGCAAACACAGCTGCTTCACACCACCATTTCATATGTATATATATATATATATATTATATAAAGGGTTATTATCAATTTACCCTTTGGAATTGAAAATAATATCAAACCACCACTGATTTTTAAAATATCAACTATAAAGATCCGATTGTCAATTGAAATAGTAAAACAATCTAGAAAGTAACAGTTCTGTGAATTCTGAGAGTAAAGGGTAATTGGGGCTTGATGAGAGTGGTGGAATACAGCTGGAAGATAACATGTAATTTTTTAATTTAAAAAAGGAAAAGAAAAATAAAAACCACTTGAAAACAAATTAAAAGAAAAGAAGACAAAAACTCACTCACCATTTTTCTTTCTCTCTATCACTCACCCTTTCTCTTTCTCTCTCTCTATCACTCCATCTCAGTCTCTTTATCTCTTCGGGTCACTCACCCTCTCTTTTTCTCTCCGTCACACACCATCTATCTTTCTCTCTCCCTATCACTCCATCTCAGCCGATTCTCTTTCTCTTTTTATGCCACCGGTGACCTGTCGATGATGGACCATTGCGAACCAATGCGAGATGGAAGCGAAAGAAGAGGAGATCGTTAGAGGAAGCCGGTTAAGGACCAGTGCAGACCAGTCGGCGATGGAAGCAAAAGAAGCTCCTACCTCGCCTTCAGGTGGGACCCTCTAATGGCTAGCACATACGATGTTGTCAACCGAAAAGACAAGGAAGTCGATGACTTGAAATCTTGGAATCTTCGATGCACAAGAACGGCCTCCCTCCTTGTAAAGTTGTTCATTAATGGTGAAGCTTAAGGAGTGTTGGGAATGAGAGTGTTGGTAATGTGCATTAACTGTTAATTAGATTGTGCATTGTTTGTTTTAAGTCAATCTTGAAAATTAAAGTGTTTTTTTTTTTTTTTGTTATCTTAATGTGAAATGATGTATTTACTTGAGATGCTCGTTGTGGCTTGTGTGTGTATGATGATTGGCTTACCTGACAGGTAGCCTACAAAGGTATTTTGCTTGTCTAATTAGTTGTTGAAAGATGGATGTTGGTGATTCAGTGTCAAATGGTTCGAAAGGGTTTACTCTAATTTTTGGGTTTCTAGGTGGTTGACTTCTAGGTTGTTGGGTTGATTTCTGGAAGATTTCTGTGTGTATTTGATTCTGTGTGTAGAAGATTTCTGTGTGATTAATTCTAGCAATGAAAAGGGCTTGTATTTGATTCTATGTGTGGAAGATTTCTCGGTTGTTGAACACAATGGAGATAGTGGGGAAGAATTTTTTTAATTTAATTTTTATTTCAATTTAGTTTGATTAAAATTTTTAATTATTTATTTTTTAAAATTAATCTCCATCATCCATCTTAAGATGGACAATGAAGATATGATGAAAATTTTTTTACTTAATTTTTTTTTTTTATTTCGTCCTTCAACCAACAGAGTTGCTAGGTTTTTTTTTTTTTTTTTTACTTTCTATTTTGGCAAATTTATTTAATTTTGTATTTTTCTTAAATTAATTTTCACTGTTTATATTTAGATGGATGGTAGAGATTTGATATTTTTTTTAATTTAATTTTTTTATTTTTTAAGTGAATCTTTATCATTCATCTTAACATGAACAATGTAGATATTGATGGAAATTTTTTTATTTAATTTATTTAATTTTTATTTAATAATATTTCTTATTTCAATTTAATTAATTTTTTAATTTTGGTTATCAAATAATAGCTTGGTAATTGATTAATTGTTTATTTTTTATTTTTAATTTTTTAATATAGTAAGGGTATTTTGGTATTTTATTATTTTTATCATAAAACCATTAAAAATTTGGAATGAAAACCACTTTTGAGAGACGGTAAGGAGATTTTTTGACTAATATTTCTAAATTAGTGGGTAAATTGAGGTTATTTTCATTTTTAGAGGGTTTTTTTTGGATTTTTCCCTTATATAAATAAGTCAAACACTTCAATTTGCTTGAACTGCTTCCCATGCACGAGACACATGTCATCTCTTATTGCTTATCATGTTATTCTTCATGCTTATACGTATGACACTTGTCATTCATTTTTTTATATAAAGTTTGTTCGCTAGTCTGAACTTTAACTTTAACTTTGACCTCCTCCACAACAATTACTTTTCTATTATTATTTCATTTTTAACATTCAATTCAGCTGAAATTGAGGTGTATTGATTTTAAATATTACATAAAGTAAATAACTCATGAGCCATTCTTCTCTATTATTATTTTATTTTTATATATTTATTTTTAATTAAATTTTACATAGCAATTACATGACTTGCAGCACATTAGACTTATTAGTCTTTTTCTTACTACTCTTTTGAATGAAGAACAAATAATAATATTAATTAAACTATGTTTGTAATGTTTAATCTAAGTAAATTTTAACATATTTTATAAATCTGATAGTAGTATTAACTTAAAATAAATTCATAATAGTAATAATTATATAATGATATATTATAATGCAAGGATAGGAATAATAATAAGGGATAATCCCAATGTCCCCCTCTAGTTTAAAATAATGCACTAATTACCCTCTATAGTTTTTAGAAATCCCATTTTACCTCTTCTGTTAGTGAGAATTGGTTTCTGACCATGATAGTAAGTAAAAAGACCAAACTACCCCTTAATACTATAACATCGTAACCATGAAGAACACCATCATCATCCATTCATCCAACCCAAACATTTTCACTCATGTCCGTTCAACCAAACCATTATCAACAGCAAACACCATCACCATCAAATCTCTTAACATTGTAACAACAACATCAAACGCTACAGCAACAAAACACAAACCTCTCAACACTATAACAACAACATCAAAATACAACAGTAACATAACCAAAAAAAAAAATTCTAGGTTGTTAGAAATCCAAAGATTTCTGGATTTTAGACGTGGAAACCCAGAGATCTCTGGCTTTCCGATCGAAAACCCAGAGATCTAAGGGTTTTCGGCACTGAAAACCCAGAGATCTCTGGGTTTTTGATCGAAAATCTGTAGATCTACGGGTTTCAACTCGGAAACTCGTAGGTCTATGGGTTTTCGACGGAAACCTAGTTTAGGGTCTCCATCGATGGAGATCGAAAATCGTCAAGAGAGAAAGAGAGGTATCCGTCAAGAAAGAGAGAGAATAAGAAGAAGAAGAAAAGAAGAGAGAGAAGAGAGAGAAAGAGAGAGGAAGAAGAAGGAAAAAAAAGAGAAAGAATGAGAAGTAGAGAGAGAGTGTATGTAGTTGAGTTTTTTTTTTTCTTCACTTTTTTGAATTATTAATATTTTAAAAATTTAAAATTTTTTAATAGTTTTGATCACCATTGTCCATTTTAAAGATGGACAATGGAGATCTTTTTTTCAATTTTTTTAAATATTAAATTATCAATTTATTAAATATTTATATTTTTTTATATATTATTTTGCTTGGATAGTTTTGCCTTTTCACATTAACGGTCAACTGTTAACTTTTAACGTTCAAATTGACGATAGAGGGTTTTTTGGATAGTTTAATAAACTATAGGGGATTTTTTAATCCATTTTGTAAATCAAGAAGAGAGAATATTAGCGATTTTTAAAAGCAAGAAGAGATTTTGACTATTTTATCAAACTGTAGGGGGGCAATTAGGATTGTCCCTAATAATAAAGAGCAACAAGTGTGAGGTAGAGAGAGAGAAAGAGAACTAAAATTGTAACCGATACATTAATATTTGCTGACCAAAATAATTAATGATTATTAAATTGAGTCTACTTTCCTTCCAAAGATTTCATTATGAGTCATGACTCATTATCTATGTCCATCAATAATCTTGAAAAAGTGCCATTAATTAACAACGGTAATATATTAGACAGTTTCAAAAATATATATATACATATATTAATTAGACAGTTTCTTTGTTGCTCAATTGGCAACGCCTATTTGTAATTTACATTTTAAGAGGTTGAGAATTCTACACCCTTTTATGTTTTCGCACATTGAACTCAATTTTTAGATTACTTTTCCATGTTCTGTCCTTCTAGGAAATTTCTAGTTGTGTACTTGTGTTTATGGATTTTCTTTGGGATTGTATTATACAAAGTTCTGTTTTAAACTTAGGAGTCAAGCCTAGTTGTGTTTTATTAGTTGATTCCTTAATACTTGTATTGACAATTAGTAAAATATAAACAAAGTAACATTATTGTGACAAATTCTATTATTACAAATGCATACTCATAGACATCGGATATTATATAAAATTAAAATAATGGAAGTATGGAAACATCTCTAGTCAAGTTCAATACATAATTTAAAATCAGAAAAATTAAAAATTCGGATCATAGCACATGTTAACATATCCAAATATATATTAGAAATAAGAAAAGACTAGCAATTGAAAGTTGGATAATTGAACAGAGGGTATCTTTGAAAGGACATGAAAGTCTTCTCCTTCAACCCATTTTTATAAATTAGGTCTGCTTTTTGTCCCAAAAAAAAAAAATAAAACAATCATCATCATGTCCACCAATAATGCTGAAAAATTGGCTTTAATGAAGTAAAAAATATATCCTAGACATCAAAGTCACTTTTTCTCCTACTGTTCCTTAATAATTTGTGTACATGTAGGCCCATTTTTCTCAAGATATATTTTCTTGCCAAACCAAGCATCGTACCGTGTTGGTAGATTTAAAATAGACTTATTAAATTAATTGTTTTGACGAAGTTTGTGAACCATACAATAAAGTTTTCCCACGATTACTTATATATTTTCCTTAATAAAGTTTCTCATGATATATGTATGTAATTGGTAGGTTTGAGGAAGTAGTTCAAACGTCTCCATTTGCCATTGCCCAATGTCATGTGGTAGTGTAGAATATTTATTTTTCTATATGATTTAATATATTCATACGCTATATAAGAACCTTCAGTGAAGCATCTTTGAACATAAAGTCACATTAAAAGAGTTTTAGTATATATGGTGAAAGAATTTGGCTCATTGCCTAACCACTTAATCTCTATAGCTACTCCATATCTCATCGCAACATCACCTCTTGAAGTAGTTTCTACACAGCTTTACAACATTAATAAGTTTAGAGGATTAAAATACTTGTTTGTGTTAGGTAAAAGACACTTATTTATTCAATTTAGCCAACAATTTTAAGTCAAAGTCAATAAATCCAACAGTCATTATGTTAGATTATTATTTTAGTAGGTCTCCATTTGCCACTGTCCAATGTCATGTGGTGGTAGAAGCTAGTTTTTATATATGATTTAATATATTTGTATGCTATATAAGAAGCTCCGGTGAAACTTCTTTGAATATAAAGTCCCATTAAAAGAGTTCTAGTATATATGGTGAAAGAATTTGGCTCTTTATATCCCTAACCACTTATTCTCTACAGCTACTCCATATCTCATCTCAACATCATTTATGGAATTAAGTTTGATTTCTTCTTCTTCTTCTTCTTCTATTCCTCACCAAATAAAACATGATGTTTTCATCAGTTTTAGAGGTAAGGATACTCGTAAAAATTTCACAAGCCATCTTCACAAAGCTTTGCGAGACAAACAAATTCAAGCTTTCATTGATGACAAACTTAACAGAGGGAAAGAAATTTCCTCATCTCTTGTCAAAGCAATTGAAGAGTCACAGATTTCTATCATCATTTTCTTAAAAAACTATGCGTCTTCCAAATGGTGTCTTGAAGAACTTGTGAAGATCTTGGAATGCAAAAGGAGGTATAGGCAAATTATAACACCTATTTTTTATAAGGTAGATCCATCAGATGTCAGAAATCAGACTGGAACTTTTGGGGATGCATTTACAAAGCATGAAGACCGTTTTAAGGAGAATTTAGACAAAGTGCAGAGATGGAAGAATGCTCTCAATGAGGCAGCCAATCTTGCTGGGTGGCATTTGAGTGCTAAGAAGTAAGTGTTCAGATTCTCTTAAAACAACAATATATTTAAATGAAGTTTTACTGTTACTAGAATACATGCTGAAGCATTCAGTTCCACCAACACCACCACTTAACTCAACCCACAAACACACTTCACTCCATAAACACCACCACTCAACTCGCCGCCGTCCGTCTTCCCTCTCCACCCTCTACCGACACTCTCTCTTCCTTCTCTACCCATTGTCGTCGCTCTCTCTTCCCTCTCCGCCTCTATCGTCGCTCTCTCTTCCCTCTCCACCCTCTCCACCCTCCATCATCGCTCTCTCTTGGCTCGATCTTCAAACCTTCAAGGTCTCCAACACCACCTTATGGAGGCCTATCAGATCTGGGTCTCCATCTTAAAGATGGAGACCTTCTGGTTTCTCCCTCTCTCTTTCTGAAGAGTATTTTTAACCCTAACCTTTTGGTTTCATTTTTATTTTTATTATTTTTTTTAAATTTTCTGGATCTTTTTGCATGGTGGTGATGAGGGTTGAGGAAGGGTGATAGGGGTGTGTTATGATGGAGGGTTATGATGGAGGTGTGGTGGACGGTCGTGTTGGACGGTTGTGTGGGACAGTTGTGATGAATGGTTGATGAAGTGAGATAAAAGCCATGAATTTTCTTTAGAGAACCATGACCCTTTTTATTTTTATTTTTTTTAATTTTTAATTTTTAATTTATTATATTTATTTGTTAGGGTTATTATGAATTATTATTATTTTTTATTTAGTAATTTATTTTTAATAAAAATTTATCTCCCCCATCCATCAAGATTGATGGATGGTGGGGATTCATCTATTTAATTTTAATTTTTTTTAAATTTCTATTTTTTACTTATTTTTTCATTTTTTTGACGTAAAGGTAGTTTGGTAATTGAATAATGTGATTGTTTTCTATAATTTTAATTTTTTAATATATTATAATATGATTTTTAATATCCAAGGGTGTTTTTGTATTTTTCATATTTGTGTCCAAAACTACTTATCTTTTGGATGAAACTACCATTCCACTAAAGATAGAGGGTTTTTTGATGATATCCTTTTATTATATTACATCTCATAATTTATTATTTTACATGTTTGATAGGCTTGAGTCTGTACTTATAAAGGACATTGTCAAAGATATTTTGAAGATGTTGAACTATATTTCCCCAAGTGATAACAAGGATTTAATTGGTATTGATACAAGAATCAAAGAAATTATATCAATGTTAAACATTGGGACAAAGGATCCTTACATACTAGGAATTTGGGGCATTGGTGGCATAGGCAAGACAACTCTTGCTGAAGCTGTTTATAGCAAGATCTCTTGGCACTTTGAAGGTCATTCTTTCATTCCTAATGTTAGGGAATAGTCAGAACAAGGTGGACTAAATCGCTTGCAAGGACAACTTCTTTCAACAGTATTGGAGGACGAAAATGTGAATCTAGATACTTGCATTGTGAGACACACCTTCACAATGAATAGACTTAGACGTAAGAATATTCTAATTGTTTTTGATGATGTGTCTGATTTTAGACAAATAGAATCTTTGATTGGAAATCTTAATTATTTCAGTCCAAAAAGTCGAATTATTATAACAACAAGAGACAAACAAGTTCTTAGAAATTGTGGGGTGGATCATTGTTATGAAGTTAAAGAATTGTTTCATCATGAGGCTTTTGAGCTTTTTTGCTGCTATGCCTTCAAAGAAAAAATTGAAACGAAAGATTATATCGAACTATCAGAAAGGGTAGCAAGATATGCTGGAGGCATTCCTTTGGCTCTAAAAATTTTGGGGTCCTCTTTACTTGACAAGAGCAAAGAAGTTTGGGATGATGCAGTTCGAAAACTAGAAAAAATTATTGATAGGAATATCCAAAAGGTGTTGGAAATAAGTTATAATGAACTTGATGATGAAGTGAAGAAGATATTTTTGGATATCGCAATTGTTTTCAATAGAAGTCATGTTGGAGTTGTAAAACGGTTCTTTGAGGCTTGTGGCTTTTTTGGCAAAGAGCTTGCAATAAGTATTCTCATTGATAAGTGTTTAATAGCTATATCATACGACATAATACTAGTGCATGATTTACTACAAGCAATGGCTAAGGAAATTGTTCGCAAAGAATCTATAGGAGATCCTAGAAAGCGTAGTAGATTGTGGGATCATGAGGATATCTACTCTGTTTTGACAAAAAATACGGTAAGATTTAATTAAGTATTAATTACCTTTTGGTGCTAATCTATAAGGTTTTGGTGGATATTTATTTTTTGCGCTGGAAAAACAAAGAAGGATCTCTTAAATTGGTGTAGATGTAAATATTTTTTTTCTACAATATAATTCATTTAAACATACTAATTTGTTAACTTTAAAAAAATAGCTCTTGGCACTATTATATTCCTTTTTTTGAACTTAAGTTTGGCAGTACTATTAAATTATCTTATAAATTTATGTATTTGATTCTAATTTTTTGTTATTTCTTTTTAATTTTTAGAGTACTGAAACCATTAAAGGTATCTCATTGGATGTGTCTAAAGTAAAAGCTATAAAGTTGAATCCACTTGCTTTTTCAAAGATGCAGAAACTTAGAGTGCTCAATTTCTATATTTCACGGGGCAACAAGACGAGTAGAGTGCATGTGGTAAATGACATGGAATCGGTTTTTACTAAGCTAAAGTATCTTCATTGGCACGAGTACTCGTTTACATCATTATCATCAAATTTTTGTCCACAAACCCTTACTGTACTTGAAATGCCCTATAGCAACATTACCCAACTCTGGGACGGTGTTCAGGTATATTGTATTATTTTGAATTATTATTATTAAATAATAAATATTAAAAATAATAATTAAAACAGTGCAACCGTGGTGAGCGATTTTCGTTTTAAAGATAACGAAACTGTTAGGGTGTAAGGGTACTTAGATAATTGCATTTAAAAAATAAATTGGGACAGCTGGATCCAATTTTATCATATTTTCAGATATTAAAAAATTAAAAAAGAGACGCGTTTAACTCATGCCATCACCGTTACTCTCTCCCCACCGTCTCTCTTTGTCATCACCACCCACCCACCGCCAGTACCTAATCCCATCACACCACCGCTCGTCTTCTTCTCTTCCTCCTCGTCTTCGTATCGGCTACCATCGAGGACAGAACGAGCGGTTCCTGGTTCCTCTTCCTCTCTAACCGTGGTTCCTGGATCCTCGACAAACGAACGGAACCTCGGCTACCTACCACCGCCTTTGGTTCCTAGTTCCTCCTCCTCCGCTGCCGCCGTAGGGAGACTCTTCTTCGTCACCTTTGGTTCCTCTTCCTCCACCGCTGCAGCCGGTTCCTTTGGTTCCTCTTCCTCCGTCGCCTCTGGTTCCTCTTCCTCTGCCGCAGGGAGACTCTTCTTCGTCTCCTCTAGTGGTGGGTTGGGTTTTTTTCTGGTTCGTTGTTGGTGGTGGGATGCGTTTTTGGTTTCTCTATATGTTAAAAAACCTAAATTTTTTTTGGGGTGGTTGTTGGTGGTGCCTCTATATCTTTAAAAAAATTGTGAATTTTCCGTGTTTTTACATTGAACCAAGATGTTGATGGTGTTTATGGCTGATATTGTTTTTGTTGAAGACTATGTGTTTGATGAATTGTGTGTGAGAGGAACAAAAAAGTGGTCACGGCTTGTTTGTTGAAGATTATGTGTTTTATTTTTTTGTTTTTTAGATTTTGATTCTAGATGATGATTTTGGTTGAAGATTGTATGTGTGATTCTGGAAATTTTTTTAATTTAACTTATTTAATTTTTTCCAAATTAATGTGGAGATCTAATGCAAAATTTTTTTATTTAATTTATTTAATTATTATTTAATAATAATTATTATTTCAATTTTTTAAAATTTTAATTTATTTATTTCTTTTTATATAAATTTAATTGTAAATTCTAAAAATATTCATTTTTTATTTAATTTTCAATTTGTTTTATTTTGGATATGAAAGGGTAATTTGGTAATTGATAGATTTACTTTGTCTTTTATTTTTTAATTTTCAATTTAGTAAGGGATTTTTTTATTAATATTTTGAAAAGTTAGGGGAAATTGACATGCTTTATTATTTCGGGGGTGTTTTAGATTTTTTTTATTATTTATAAAATAATATTTTTAGATTGAGTTTATTTTTTATCTGAAAACAAAATATGTTGAATTTTATTAAACACTAAATAGTAATGGAAAACCAAAAACTCCACTAAATATTTTGTTTGTTTTCTTTTAAATTGAAAACCTATTGCCACCCAAAAAATTTTTACCCACGCCCATTTTATAAGTGAATTTTTTAATAACTAAAATATCCTTATATTAAATTACTTAAAAGTCCATAACTAGCTATAAAAACAAATTTGAAAAAAAAAAAAAGATTACTTTGTATACCAACTTAATCACAAACCCTAATATTTTCGTTCACATTCAAAATTGAATTTTATTGTAGTTAAATTTACTTTTGATATAGATTTGAAGAAAGAAACAAAACCATTGTTTAAAAGTTTGAGTAGATTTTAATGTTTTTGTAAAATTCTTTCTATGTGAAAAGAAGGGTTTGTTTTGTTTTTTCCTAACAAAAAACGATTAGATTTCTTCTTTGTTTATATAATTGCATATATCAACTATATTTGACTTTTGATAGGAGAGAGATTTTGTATTAATCAGTATCCCAACTATTGATGTAGAAATTTGAGTTAACCGCCAACTTCAATTTTAAATTAACCATCAACTTCGATCCCAATAATTCTACCTTTTATATATATATTTTTTAATTTGCATGAAGTAGATGAATGATTGCACTTTTTAATTAAAGTTATCTGCTGTTTTTGGGAACTCAATGGATTAAAGAAAAAAAAAAGTTTAAACATTTTTTTGTAATTTGGAAATGAAAAGTAATTGTGTGAGTAGAATTATTTTGGGTGGTAATAGCACCACCATTAATTAATAACATATACAAATTTAATTCTATTAAAGTGAAAATTAAATTTAATGGTTTTAGAAGTTATTTAAGTGATCTTATTACTAAAAAAAATCAAACAAAACAATTTAACGAAACTCTTAAGTGTCATTAAGTGAAAATTGAAAAAATCAAACAAGCCATGGTGTTATAGCATATGTTTTAACCTTTTGTTGGTTAATCGTGAATTTTTCCCATTTTCTTTTCATTACAGGTTCTTCCCAACCTAAAAAAGATGAACTTCAGTTTCTCTAGACACCTAACCTGTATCCCTGACCTCTCACGGGTTACAAATCTTGAGAGATTGATCTTACAAGGCTGTACTAGTTTGATTGAGATTCTCTCATCTATTCAACACCTCGTAAAGCTAGTTTCCTTAGATCTACAATTCTGTGCAAACCTCAGGAAATTTCCAGCCATAAGTGATTCAATTAGGGGCCTTCTTCTAGATGACTGCTCAAAACTCAAGGCCTTCCCGATCTCAAGTAGTATGGGAGCATTAGGTTTAAGTGGCACTGCAGTGAAAGTACTGCCCTCAAATTTGGAGAGACTTACAAGACTAAATTTATTGGATCTTGGTGGCTGTTCAAGGCTTACTTGTCTTCCTGACAGCATTAGTAGGTTGACATCTCTTAAAACACTTGATATTTCTGGTTGCTCAAAACTTGACAGATTGCCTGAGGAGTTGGGCAATTTAGAAGATTTGCGGACACTCTATGCGAGCGGAGTTCCCATAAAAAAAATACCATCATCAATGTCACGGTTGAAAAACCTTCGTTCCTTAATTATTGGAAGACCTAAGTGTGAAGGACAGCCGAGTCTGCAGCTGCCTCCTTTATTAGAGTTTCACCATCTGCGTAATTTATATCTAAATAACTGTGGTTTCACAGAGTTACCTGAGGGCCTCAGCTTGTTATCATCAGTAGAAATTTTAACACTGTGTGGAAACAACTTGGAGAACATTCCAGAAAGTATTACACATCTTTCCAGGTTATCTCATCTCGACATTAGCTATCGTGAGAGGTTGCAATCCTTACCAGAAAGTATTACACATCTTTCCAGGTTATATCATCTCAACATTAGCTATTGTGAGAGGTTGCAATCCTTACCTGAGCTTCCTAGGAGTTTAGGTTCTTTAAGGGCAGTAAATTGCAAATCATTGCAAGCAGTGTCAAATTTGTCAACTCTACCTGCAAATCTGACATTCAATGCAATGGAATTAAGCTTCATCAATTGCGTCAATTTGAATCGAAATGCAATCGGAGACATTGTGAAAAATGTTCTACTAAAAATTTTAAGTAAGGTAACTTCTTCAACGGAAGAACATGGTAATGTTTTTCTGGTTTCTCTTTCGTATGATGAATTATTTTCTGTTTTTACTTTTATAAACAATATATTACTTAAAGTCAAGCATGTTTACAGATGATGATTCTCATGGTACAGGAATGTGCTCATGATAAAAGAAGACATCGTAGTTATATAAAGTTTCCGGGAGATGAAATTCTAGAATGGTTTAGATATCAAGGTTTGGGATCTTTTATACTTTTCAAGCTGCCACCAGATTGGTTCAATGATATTTTCTTTGGTTTTGCCCTATGCATCGTTGTAGCATGTTGTGACCATCATGATAATTGTGGTTTGAATGCTATGTTTGAATGCAAAGTAAAATTGCCAAATGGTGAATCGTTTTTGTTGATTGACAATGATTGTTTATGTGATTGGAATTCTCCAAAGGGTAATGGACCCAACTATGTTGGAGTGGACCATGTGTTCCTGAACTTTTTTGAAGTGCAACGTAGTGACTTTTGTGGAAAATATTTCAGTGATGAAATTTCTTTTCGATTCAATCTTAAGACTCGGTATGGTGCTACTAGAAAACCTACAAATTGTTCGGAGGTGAAAAAGTGTGGAGTCAGTTTAATGTACAAGCAAGATTTTGTAACTTCCGGTGAAAGTTTCAACTTTGATGATAACTGTTTTTGGAAATCAACAGAAAAATCTGGCACAAGCAGAAGATTTAGATTTGAGGAGGAGCAAAAGGAACAAGACCCCAAGAGGTTGAAACTCATTGAATTGTTTTGAACAACAATCACAGATCATGCTCAATCAATAAGGCGTTTCTAGGCATGAGTGACAACGGTCCAACAATTCAGCATCGGGATGCGTTATAATGCACGATGCGTCTTCCATTTCAACATATTTAATTTGCTTAATAACATTTGTGTTGTATAGCTTGTTTTGCTTGGTTGTGTTGTGTTGTCTAGTGTGCGTTTAGTGACATAAATTGTATTGGATTGTATTAAATATTCCTTTAGGATTAAAGATCATCCTACTACAACTTCAAATCCTTTCATCCTTATCATTTAAGATACTTGATACTAATAACTAATAAATCCCTTTTGCTTTTACCAGCAGATTGACCACTTCTATTTTGAGAATTTATGGTTTGAATTAACTTCTCTGTCCACTTTTTGATTCCCAAATTGTGAACTATATATATATATCATATATTTTCTCACTTCTATTCAAAAAGGGTATGTTACTGACTCAATTTGTGTTTTTTTAGCACTGCTATATTAAAAAGTTTGTGCATGTTTCAGGTTTATTTTTTATATGTAACATGCTTGGATTCTATTTTCCACTTAGATATACAAGTTAATCACAGTAATATATATATTCTATTTTAGTAAACATATGATCAGGAATGGATAAATTTTTGTTCATAGGCAATTGGGCATACTCTGTTTGGTTTGTGTCCTGATCTGTTTCGGTACTTGGTACTCCACTCAGACAACTAGCTTAGATTATATGCTACAGTTCATGGCCCTGACAGTTATATTCTAATTTAATAATTAGAAAAAATGGCGCCGTTGTTTTTATAGATACTTTAATAAGGGTGGTTCGACTGCAACCACTGTATTTTGAATTAGTGTTTTAAATAAGTTAATCACAACAATATTCCTTGGCATCAAAGTAAAATGATCCCTTTCTCCCTCAACTCATTGCATATTTGCCATCTTGAAAATTAATCCTCCAAAGGATAGTAGAGTTTTTCTGTCCCTTGTTAATGCAGCCTCTATAATAGTTGCATAGATGTAGCTTACAATGCAATAGATTTCACAGTCCCAATAGCATATGTTAATATAACCATAGTTTTAAAAGGTGCAAGGCGCACTGAGGCGCAAAGGGGCTGTGGAGCCTGAGGCGCAAGGCGCAAGACGCGCCTTTTCAAGGCAAGGCGCACTTAAAAAAAAAACTTCAAAATATTATAAATTCATAAACAACAAACAATAATAAGATAAAATTCAACAAAATAAAGATCCAATAATTAATTATAATCAAAATCATCATCATAAGTCATTATCAAAGTTCAACAACTAAGTATCCTAGGCAAACAACAAAAATCATCATCAAAGTTCAACTAAGAACTAACTAAATGTCCTAGCCTAGGGCCTAGGGAAACAACATCAAGCATAAGTGATCATCAAAATGCAATTATGCAAACAAAAACTAATGACTAGCACTAGTCACAAAAAAAGTTCATTCATAATGTTCAATCAATCATTATCCTCCAAGTCCAAGTCATCATCAAGATCCCCATCCTCCTCTCCCATCTCTTCATCTTCTCCTTCTTCCCCTGGAAATCCTTCTCCCTCTCTCTCTTCTTTTGAAATTGGCTCTTGATGTTCCTCTTCTTCTTCCTCAACAATTGACTGCCTTGTACTTGTTTTTATTGACCGTCTTGATGAAGAACCCGATTTTGATCTAAATCTATAATTAGGCTCTCCAACTCCTGTAGCCATAGCAACATTGCTTCATGTCAACCCATCATCATCCGAAAAAACATTCTCATCATCCTCCTGATCAAGCTTTCCCATTAACCATTCATTGCTTTCATCAATGTTGGTCAACATGATAGGATCAATTGTATCACATATTTCATATCGACGCCTCAAGGCTCTATTGTATTTCACAAATACCAAGTCGTTTAAACGACTTTGAGCAAGCCTATTTCTCCGTTTAGTATGAAGCTGCAAAAATTTTTGTAAAAAAAAAAATATCAAGGAATGATAAAAGATACATTTAATAAACGAACTGCTTAAAAAAATTATAAGAACATATACTTACATTTTCAAATACACTCCAATTATGTTCACACCCAGAAGAACTACAAGTGAGGCTAAGAATTTTGATTGCAAATTTCTTCAATGTAGGTGCTGAATCTCCATATGCATTCCACCATTCAGCTGTCTATCAAAATTCATAGATTAATAAATAATTATTAATCTTTAATATTATGTTTATTTGATTTAATTTAATGAGATGTGATATATATACCTGGTGATTTCTCGGCTCTCTTTCTGATGGTCATGTAGTTTTCGAATAACCCCTCCGCATTCCAATACTTCGGAAGCTCATGATCAATTTGGTCTTGAATCTTAGGATCTGGAACCAACCTTCTTATGCATTCATAGAAGCCTATTTTCACCTCTTCATGAATTTCATCTTTAGACTTATAATAAAATTCCAGGTTCAAGTACCATCCGGCAGCGTGCAAAGGGCGATGAAGCTAAACATCCCATCTATTATCAATGATTCGAAAGATAGTCTCACACTTAGACTCATCCCCATGCAAAGAGGCAACAATAGCTTCTTTAGCTTTATCTATGGCCTCATAAATATATCCCATAGCCGGCTTCCTCTCACCATCCATTAAGCGAAGTACACGCATCAGTGGACCACCTTGAGAGCAAACACCACATTACTCCAAAAAGTAGGCATCAAAATCACTTCTAACGCCCTTTTACCGCCCGCTTCTTTTCCCCACTTGCTTGTACTCCATTCATCAGAGGTAAACATTTTTTTAAGGTTATTTTGCAGCTTGTGCATCCTGCCCAAAGTGATAAAGGCAGTTGCAAACCTTGTTTTTGCTGGCCTAAGCAACTCTTTGTTGTTGGTAAACTTTCTTAACATGTTTACCAAACCAGGACGGGTGTAGATATAGCTGCTCACCATTACTGCTCTCTCAAATGTTTTCTTCAAATTGGGCACCTTGAAAATATCTTCAAACATCAAATCAATACAATGAGCTGCACATGATGTCCAAAAAAGTGTAGGATATTTTACCTCCAATAATTTTCCTATTATCATTTACCAAAAAAATATTAGTTAGTACTTAGTAGTAATAGTAATACACATCTAATTTAAATTCAAATTATTTTATTCATAATCATAATACAAAAATAAATTACATACCTGCTAAAACATTATTTGAAGCACTATCCGTCACCACTTGAATGACATTGCTTACACCAATCTCTTCTACAACGCCACATAATAATTCGAACATCTTCTCATCAGTTTTTGCATAGGCAGAGGCATCAACAGACTTGTAAAACATACTTCCTTTAGGAGAATTGATTAAAAAGTTGATCAATGTCCTCTCTCTCTTATCCTTCCAACCGTCTGATAACACTGAGCATTCATATTGAGCCCACGCCTGTTCATGATCTTTCATAATCTTACGGGTGTTTTCCACCTCTTGCTTCAAAAGAGGAACCCTAACTTCAAGAGGAGTAGGTGGCTTCATACCTGGACCATATTGGCCCACTGCTTCGACAAAAGCCTTAAAGCTATCATATGATGCAGCATTAAATGGAATGCATGCATCATACATCCATCTAGCAAAAAGCATACAAGCTCGACCTCTCAACTTCTTTCTAGCTATATTGTCCATCTCATTCAACTTTAATTGTTTTCCTTTGGCTTTCCTTACAGTTTCTTCTGGATTGGGGGCATAGAAGACATCCAATGGACCATTTTGTTTTGTCCCCTTAAAACTAGCTCCACCACTACCAAATGTACCATGGTTTCTTCTTTTACTTA
The DNA here is from genome assembly GCA_021234005.1 of Nephelium lappaceum. Taxonomy (NCBI): domain Eukaryota; kingdom Viridiplantae; phylum Streptophyta; class Magnoliopsida; order Sapindales; family Sapindaceae; genus Nephelium; species Nephelium lappaceum. Next base: position 19,592,393 of record CM037998.1, read on the forward strand.
TAGTCGGTTCTACTGGCGGCTCATCATCATAACTTTCTCCTATTTCAAACTCAAGTGGCGGTTCCATATTCTGCTCATGATCGTTATCATTCTTTCTTTTTTGCAAGTAGTCTCTTATCTCTTGTTTTATCGATTCCGGGCAATGTGCACAACTTTTAGCATTCCTAAACCCCCTCGCTAAATGTTGTTTTGCTCGATATATCTCTCCTTTTGTGACTTTCCCACAAAGTTTACATTTTATAGCATTTTTGTCCTTCGGATCCGGCAACTCAATATAATTCCATGCAGGATCGGATGATTTGGTACTACTTGACATTGTGTTTGAGCAAGAGTTAGCTGCTGAAAAGAAAACAAACATACATTCATATTTCATACATTAAACTTCAATCTAACAATAAAAACAAACATACATAACAGTGAATAACAGCCCATTCACATTATTATTCAACTTCAAACTTTCAAAATTCAACCACATGATGCAACTTCAAGTCTTTAATAATAACAGTAGTAGCATGATGGAGCAAACGGAAAAACAAAACAAAAACAGTAGCAGCATGATGGGGCAAACGGAAAAAAAAAAAAAAAAAAAAAAAAAAAAAACCAAAAACAGAGGCAGCATGATGGAGCAAAGTTGTAAACAGAAAAAACAAACAAAACCAGTAGAGGATGATGGAGTAAATGGAAAAAAAAAAAAACAAAAACAGTAGTAGGCTAGCAACATGATGGAGCAAACGGAAAAAAAAAAAAACAAAAAAAAAAACAAAAACAGAGGCAGCAAAGCACTCACAAACATAACAGTGTATAACAGCCCATGAAACCCAAGAAAATCATACAAATAAACCAAGAAGAAAACAAAAAACATCATCCAAGCATACAAACATACAAACCAACAATAACCCATGAAGAAATTGAAGAAATTAAAGAAAAGATTGAAGAAAAGATGAGAGAGAAGAGAAAAATGACTTACATGAGGTCATTTGGTGTGGAAAAAGCTGAAACTATTGAGAGGAGAAGAGAGGACTGTCATCGGTGGTCGAAAAAGGTAGATCGACGGTCGGACATGGTGGATCGGCGGGCGGATGGCGGCTGGAGGATGGTCGGAGAACAGAATGGATGGCTTTGGGTCGGGGTGAGGTCGTGAAGAGAGGGAGGCTGGTTAGGGCAGAAATGGGAGAGAAAAAAATATTGTTGTCACTTATAAGGGCGCCTGATACAGCCCACGGACGCCTTGCGAGTCTGCGCCTAGGCGCTCCAGGCGCGCGCCTCTTTGAGGTCGCTGCGCCTGGCCACTGTGCAGGTGCCGGAACGGCGCCTCTCGTCTCCCGGCGCTCAGGGGCGCCTTTTAAAACAATGAATATGACTCAGTCATATTGAACTTGATAAGCATACTTCTTTGGATCCAAGTTTGTTGGTATAATGTTTTTCAACACCTTGTATTCACACTTTAAAGTCAATGAACACAATCCACTTGTCAATACCGGCATGTAAAACATCTTTGTGTAGACAATCATGTTTGTCGAAAACACTAGCTTTACAACTCTTCAAACTCCAATAGCTTCTGTGATCACAAAAGAATCAAATTCTATCTCTTTTCCTCTAAGATAATTCGTCTACTTCTCCTAAAAAGTTAATCGAATTTGAGTAAAATTCCCTCACAAGTTCATTAATTAGATACGAACTTGCATTGCTTTAGCTATGTATTTCATCTATCCTATTCCTTTCAAGATAAATTGATCTTCAATCCTTGAAAATTGTGCATGATACACTGTCCTTTCAACACCAAGATGATATCTAACGCTTCATCATATAATCTTTGAGACAAACTTCCTTGAAACCTGTCAATTGTCATCCATCTCTGAAACATTCAACAAATCAATTACATTCAATTGATAATAAAATCGACATTATTTCCAATAACACTTGATACCAATAAACTTAAATTTCACTAATTCCATATAAAACCCTACTTTTGTTGTAAGGAAATTGTACTTAAGAATTAAAACCCAAATCGAAAGCAATGATGGTCAAAAGGACATTGCGCTAATAATTCTGACAATAATATATATATATATGTATATATGGTGCTTTTAAAATGAGGTTTCCTTAACTTTAAAATGTTGGGAAAAATCAATCAAATTCATCCACTACATTTGAATTAAATATGAGAGATAATTTGTTTTAAACGAGAGAATGCAATAATGAATTTGATTGGCTTTCCCTAACTTTTTAAAGTTAGAGAATTCTCATTTTGAAAGCACTGTATATATATATATATATAACATCTTGCTAGCGTTTTTGTTATTTTATTGTAAGTGCTTTTCAATCCCAAATTGCTCATAAAATTATTATCATATTTGGATTTTATGATTGAGACATCTAGTTTTATGCAAAATTTTTTAGAATATACATGTTTTATCCAAAAGGTTTTCGGATATTATATTCATGGTTATAAAACTTAGAAATAACACAAAGCATAACGAATGTTTTTCTTTTTGAAATGTTTTTATTGTTTTCATGAAAATGAAAACTGTGATCATTACAAATCGTTTTCTTATTCCAAGAAGAGATTATCATGTAAGTATAATATAATAGAAGTAGAGTAAAAATTTTGTAGTTTTAGTTAAGTTACGGTTGGAACAAAAATGTACTTGAAAAATGTATTTGAATAGTTTTAGTTCATCTGTAATCTTCTCAATATTTTTTTTTTTATTTTTTCAAAATCATTAAAAATTTAGTAAATTTTTTTTTATAAAACTTATTACAAACCTTTCCAAACATAAAAGCTATTGATGCAAAAATTGTCCACAAGGTTATATCAATAGTAAAATCAAGATCCAAAGATTGAATACGATTTAGAGGATAAATCCCCAAGTTAATTTCATAAGATAACTTAGAGTATTAAGCCCCTAAGGCAGATGTTACAAACTATTATCAATAAAATATCTAAGCTCTTAGGATGCTTTACGGATGCTAATTGGCGATAACTATTTAGGTGAGTGTGCCATCCCCCTTATTAAAGTGGTTGTTTTTTTTTTTTACTCCAACAAATGACAATTATGGTGGGCCTGGCATTACGGTGAAAGCAAGTTTTAAGAGCAGTAATTTGTATATTCATCAACTAGCCTAGTTATTTGTAAGTCCTATAATTTGAATTGAGTTTGTGTTAAAATATGTGTTATTGTGTTCTACAATGGTAAAATTTTCACAAGTGTTAGTATATTAAACCTATTATTATTATTATTATTTGAATATCATTATGATGTAATAATATTATCAAGTTGAATAAGCGTTGTTATACTACCATCCTATTCTATTAAAAGAGAAATTTTAATTATTATCTAACATGATTTTTTGAAAGCACGGCAGAAGAATTTCTAAGAGTTAACTTTCTCTCTTCCCAGTCATTTGAAATTGAGGAGAATTGTTAATATATCATAAACTTAAATTTTAAATATTATAATTAGGTCATTTTTTATCAGCTTAAATTTTTGGGTCTGATGGTAATTAATATAGTATCAAAGTTTGGACGTTTCTAGTTCAAACCCTCTCTTCCCTTTTTATATGAAAATTTTCTCATCACACATGTTATACGGAAAAAAAAAATATATATATATATTCTCATCTCTAATGCAATTATGAAAAACAAAATATATATGTATGCATATTATGACCAATCACCATAATATATATTTCACGCTCTCTCCGCTTGAAGAGAGTTTATCAATTGAAAAACTTATTTCCATATTTTCTAAAAACTTTATCGCCACATTAGCTCCATATGTGGGTTAAACAATTGCATTGCGTTTGTTTTTTGTGTTTTGTTTTATTTTATCATTTTATTTTAATTTATCCATTCTATGTGGTAAGAAAATTCTATCCAAATAGATAATTATATTTTAGATGCCCTGATTTTACTACTTTGGCCCATGTTCAATATTGAAATACTTCTCTTGCATTGTCTGTTATGTATATGTTACTTTATATCATACTTATTTCCAAGATTATCTGATTTTTTTTGCAAGTCAAATATCAGTTTAAATCAAATTAAACATGTGCTCTCGCTATTGGCACATTTAATGAGTGCAACTACATTTTTGTTTTTAGTTTTTCTATTTGATTGGTGGGAAATGTTGTTCTTAGTCATAATAATTTGTCAGCTAAGTTGAAGATTGGGTCTCATACTTAGGGCCTATTTAACTTTCAACTTAATATTGAATTGCAAGTAATGTGTTCCATTCAATTATATTGTTTGATTTTTTAAGTGATAAAATCACTTAATCAATTCTTGAAATAACTATAGTTTCAAAAATCGCTCATCGCTAATTAATCGATGAGGTAGCAGTTAACGATTCATCAATTACTCGACGAATAATCGGTGATTAATAGACAAGTACTGTACCTGTAAAAAAAACTTACAAATTTTTCAAGGTACGGTCCGTGAAGTTTTCGAAATCTCGAGGAAGATTCATATCATTATAGTCAAAACTCAGATATTAGTATAATTTCATTAAATTTGAGGGAGTTTGTGTAATTTTATCAGATTTTAGTAAAATTTCATCAAATCTGAGGAGAATTTGTGTGATTCGACCTAGTATATATATAAACTTAAACATTAAATTTGAGGGAGATTGATGAATAGTCTAGTCTATTTGGGAATCTCTTTGATGCACATGTGTTACTCATTTTGAAAAATAGTGAGACTTCGGTATATATTTATGCTTAATTAGCTACAGTTCTAGCTTTTTCTTATTGAGAGACTTGCATGATTTTCATGTGATTATTATATGTATCTTTTCTTGGTGAAATGATATCGTGAAATTAGGTTCTGGGTGTTTAAAATTTTGCCCAAAACAAATAGTGTTAATTTGCTTGTGTTAAATTTAATACATTGTTTTAAGTGAACAAAACTTATCATGTAACCTGGCCTCTAGATATGGCTTTTAGTAGTATGTTGCTGTTTAATTTTGTTAATTCGGTTCTTGTATCGTTATTCGGAACACTTATGTTGATTTATTTGTCTATGATTCTTGACGTAGTAGTAGAAAATTTCTGTTTTGCCAATGATGCATTTGAAATGTATGTGTTATCATATAAGATATAGTTGTGATGATATCTAATTGTCACCACCTCTGAGGAAAAATGTGGAAAACTTGTAGACTTTATTTTGATTTTACAGGAATATGTTGTTCCCATCTGTCTAAGTTTCCTTTTGTCTTCTAACATAATGTCGAAGCTGTAGATTGGAAAAAGGGAGTAAACAACTGTAAACTTTATTAAGTTTATCTTAAAACTTGATAGGAGGCTGCTCCTTAATATTTTAAAGGGTTTTAATTCTCGTTCTTTTGTAGACATGCTTACTTTCAATAAATTTTAATCAAGTGAACCATTATTATAATCTAGAAAAGCAGTGTTTTGTTACTTAGCTGGTTTTGAAATTTGCTTCTACCATAAAAGTTGAAATGTTTGATGTTTGTAGTATGTTATTGATATGAAAGTTGAAATCGCTTATGTTTTTGTAATTATGGTATTGCTGATGTTGATTTTGTAGAATTTCAGACAAGTTTTTATTTGATAATAGTGTTATCGATAAACAATTTTATAAACCAAGAAATGCTTAATGTTAGTTGGTTAGTTTGTGATTTCAGTTTTGTATCATGCTGACCGTTTGGGATATATTTATGTGCAATGCTTGTGGAGGACGTTTAGTTAGTCAATAAATTAGTACTCTGCTAGGCTTCTTTAGAAACTTATTTGTATTTTTTCATTCAAATGTGACTTTATGTTCAATTTTAGATAGACAATGAGCATGTTTCAACTTTCAACCCTAGCAGTTGTCTGTGTACAAATTCTTTCTGCTTGGTAACCATTGTGAATACCCCTAATTTTATATCTTTTAGCTACTTGTTTCTTCATTTTGTTTGATTACTGTTTTATTTTTCATTTTTATATGCTAGAAATCATATGCTCTTGCCCATGATGGTGTTAAATATACTCTGAGAGTAATTTCCATGAAAACAACATTAATCTAAGGCACTGGGGCCAAGTTGTAGTTTTAGGTGTTGTTGTTTTAGTGGTCCTTTTGGTCTACCCTGTGTTCGAGTTATTTGTTGTGAATCAAAAGCCTGGCATTCAATGTTGTACATGAAATGCTTGGCATTATCCGGCTTTGTGTTTTTGGTTTTCTCAAACATTTTCAGTGTCATTTCATCCCCAATTTGAACCTGTTTGTGGGGTAAGGTGTCTCAAATTCGGTCTGTTTTGATGAGGATAATTTTTTATAAAAAGGAAATTCAAATTTTAATTCATACAAAGGATATATATTACAACTAGAGATCAAAATTTAAGATTTAACAAAATTTATTTAGGGGATTATTATTATTATTATTATTATCTTTTTTTTGAGAAATATTTTGGGGATTAGTATATGCACTTAAATCGATCTAATATCTCATTTCACAAATTTGGTGTACACGTGTTTCAATTCTGGATATAAAAAACTAAAAATACCCATTCGATACAAGATGTGGCTTCAATAATACTGGGTATAAGATAAGAGCTGGAACTTCTTTTTTTCTTTTTTCATAAAAAAAGGTGTAAATGTCTTGACGACACTCTTAGTACAAAACTAATATGCAATACCAACATATAAATTCGCAATATCCCAGCTAATATTCTTGATAGCAATTTGATAGAAAAAATTTGTATGTTGGCACAAGAAAGTTAAATGAACTAAGCAGTTAAATGTACTTTATCAAACACTTTGATAGTACATGTTCAAGATGCAAGATTTATAGCCACTGTAGGAGTTCATCAGCAGTTATGAAAATATTTGCATGACCCGTACGAAAAAATTAAAGAAAAAGTTAAAAGTATAAGAGATAAATCAATGACAATTCCCATCATAATTCAATTGATATTAACTCTTTCATGATGTCATTTGAATCCAGTGCTCAAATTATTTTTATGGATGTTTTAATAATTCCATGAATGAATAAGATTAATTTATTTTTTAGTTTTTTCTCTCTTTTACTTTTTAACGCAATCTTTTTTTATTTTTCTCATCTCTCACATCAAAACATCAACAAAAAAAATGAAAAATCATATAAGCATTGGATCCAAATCCATCTCAAGACAATCAAGACTCAGCTCATTTATCTTGAAAGTAGCTTTTATAAGAAATTATTATTCAATAAAACCCCACTCAGTTTTGTATAAGTTTGGAGGAGACCCCATAAAAATTCTTGATACTGATACCATCTATATAGCTCTCTCTGTATAATGAGCTAACCCACATACTTGCCAACAATCTTCTCATTTTTCAGTATTTGTGCAATTAAACAGCATGAGGCAACTAATCGCATGTGAAAAAATGAAGCTTGTTGCAGTGTTGTTAAGTATTTTGGTTGTGATGGAGGTCTAGGTGGTGCAATTGCAGATTAGGGATAGCGGTTGGTAGGGTCAGAATTAAGGAATTTCTTTTAGTTATTTATATATATCTTGGGTGAACCGAGTAGGGAGGCACTTGCCCCGATCTTGACCCGATAACCTGATTGGATCAAGATTTGTCCCAAACCTATCCTGTAACCTACTATCCATGATCCAAACATGATCCAAATGGGTTAGGGCCCATTTGCTATCCTAAGGTGACACAACACAAACAGAAACTTAGAGGATTTAGGTTAGATTTTATTGGGTTCGGGTTAATGGTGAGTTAATACATTAATCCCGTTAAGTAAATGGATTGTGTTTGGGTTACATACCCTTAAACCACTAACTCATTTAACACAATTAAATATAAAACATATTATTTTATATTTTTATTATAGAATAGTTGTTTCTTTTTATTGGTTAAATATGTTTAGTGAATTGAATTATCTAACTAAAGGTTGACATTTTAAATCTCAAAGTTTTAAGGGAAAAATTAAAAACAAACCAAAATCCAAATTTCAAATTCGTTTTTAGTCCAAAACTTATTTGAAGTCATTTTTGGTTTACAAACAAAATTAATTATAACATATATTCCTAAATTATTAAAAACTCTTCCCAAGTCAATTTCCAACATCTCCCGGTCGGAACTTTTATTAGTAATTTACCATTGTAGAATGTGCACTTCTCATGAAAGAGACTTTTTTTTATAATTTTCCACCATGAGATGTAGGCAACATCTCACTAAATCGTGTGATGTTGCCCACATCTGAAGGTGGTAAATTAAAAAGAAAAAAAGAAAAAAAAATTCCTAAAAAGTATCAAATTATTGAAAGTTGACTTGAGGTAACATAGTTATGAAACCCAAAAAAACCCTAAGAACTAAGCCGTCACTGCTCGTCGAATCCTAACACCGAAGACAACTCTTGACATAATCCATCTCGATCCTTCACTCGAGTCTGGGAGAATTTTATGAAAATTAAGGTCTTTCCGATTGAAATTTGGTTAATTTAAAATAATATACATTGATGCAAACATGTTTCCACTTAAATATAATAATAATGTATTTTGGTCATCACCATGTAACCTTTCTCACGATATACAATAATCTACACGAATGTACGACAAATACCTAAAAAAAATGGATTTTATAAAAGAGTGAACGCTAATGCCCAGTAAGTAGATATACTTTTTAAAAACTAGATAAAATCAATTCCTCTTAATAATAGCTAACATAAAATAATACAAGTAATAAAAATAAAATGTTAATGATCCATATTCAATCATATTTGAAAACAATACTAAAATCATATTTGTATCATTTCGTACCATAATAAACTGAAAATATCTGTATGGATCATTTTTGTACATTTATAAAATCTCAATCTATATCTATATAGTACTTAGGGGAATCTAGTCATACATGATTGAGATACTCAACATACACACAAAACGAGGGAGATACTCAAAAGATAAAATCATATTATTTAAAACATTCTGAAACATTTCTAATAATAACTCAAACTGAAAACATAAAATTCCTATCGAAATTTTTGATACATACACATATACATATATATGAATTCGTAAAAGCGTAAAAAATAATTTATAATATATAAAATTAATTAATTAAACAAATTATTTACTCCGAACAAATAATAAAAACTGAAATATAAATAAACATAATTCAATCAATTTAATTAAAAATAAAATTATCCATTCACAGAACTTTTTTGCTCAAATCTAGATCTAAAACGAGTTCTAATTTGATTCCTCATAATTTTGGATTTACCCTAAAATCATATGAAATTTAATTTAAAACTTATGAAAAAATTAATTAATTTTCTGGATTCTAAATCTCATTAAAATAAAATAACTTATTTAAATAAATTAGGTACTCAAATATTTCATTCACCCATCTATATATATATTTTTTTCTATTTTTCTTCTCTTTTCGTCTCGGCTTCAAATAATTTTTCTGCTTTACTCCTGCTGTCTCTTTTCATTTTTCTGTTCTTGTGAACTCGTCCTCTTGGTCTGTTGCCACTACCATATACAATGGCAAACACAGCCGCTTCACGCCACTATTTCATATTATATATTATATAAATAACTCAACCACTTCAATTTGCTTGAATTACCATACACGAGACATATGTCATGTCTTATTACTTATCATGTTATTCTTCATGCTTATATACATGACACTTGTCATTCATTTTTTTTTTTTTTTTATATAAAATATGCATCCTTACTCAACCACCAAAATTAGTCTAAACTTTAACTTTAACTTGCTCGTGTCCATTCCTTTGACCTTCTCCACAACAATTACTTTTCTATTATTATTTTATTTTTAACATTCAATTGATTTTAACATTCAATTGAAATTGAGGCGTATTGATTATAAATATTACATAAAGTACATAACTCATAAGCCATTCTTTTCTATTATTATTTTATTTTTATATATTTACTTTTAATTAAATTTTACACAGCAATTACTTGACTTGCAGCACGTTACACTTATCAGTCTTTTTTTGACTACTCATTTGAATGAAGAACAAATAATAATATTAATTAAACCATGTTTGTAATGTTTAATCTAAGTAAATTTTAACATATTTTATAAACTTGATAGTAGTATTAATTTTAAAATAAATTCATAATAGTAATAATTATATAATGATATATTATAAAGCAAGGATAGGAATAATAATAAAGAGCAATAAGCGTGAGGTAGAGAGAGAGAGAGAGAAAAGGCTCTACAATTGTAACTGATACATTAATATTTGCTTACCAAAACAATTAATGATTATTAAATTGAGCCTACTTTCCTTCCAAAGATTGCATTATGAGTCTTGACTCATGATCTATGTCCATCAATAATCTTGAAAAAGGGACATTAATTAACGAGGGTACAGGACAACATGTTTCCTTTAGGGATGCACTCATGAAGGGCTCGGAGACGGAGGACATGTCCGAATCAGATTCAGATTCTGAAGAGGAATCATCAGAGGAGGAGAGTGAATATAATCCAGGATTGCGTCGCATCCTAGATCCTACAGATTATATGATAGGAGAGAAGGAAGGTTTTCCGGCTATATCTCTGTCTAGAAAATTGAAAGAGGAGATTGCAAAGCCATGGAAGACATCAGTCATTGTGAAGTTATTTGGCAGAAACATTGGCTACAAGACACTTTGTGACAGACTCCATGCACTATGGCATCCTGTAGGACGTTATACAGTGATTGACTTGGAGAATAATTATTTTCTGGTTAAGTTTGTGAAAAGGCAGGATTATGAACATGCACTAGTAGATGGACCATGGATGATTATGGGTCATTATCTAACCGTGCAGTCATGGGAACCAGAGTTCAGTCCATCCGCAGCGGCCATCTCTAGTGTTGTGGTTTGGATTAGATTTTCAGGGATGCCTGTTCAGTATTATGGCAAGGCAGTTTTGGAGTACCTAGGAAATCTTGTGGGTCGAACAATTAAAATAGATGTTAATACAAGCAAAGCTCAGAGATGAAAATTTGCTAGAGTTGCAGTGAGTTTAGATTTATCTAAACCTTTAGTTCCAAAAATCTGGCTTGATGGTAGGTGGCAACGAGTTGAATATGAAGGCTTGCTGCAGATCTGTTTTACTTGTGGAAAAGTAGGTCACTCTTCTTTGGTTTGTCCTGTCAAAAAGGTAATGAACCAAGATCTCTAATAGAATGCAGAAGTTAGACGAGAAGATCTCTCTCAAAATAAAGAACAACAGCCTTCGAAGATGGGGATGGATGAAGTAGACAGTGATTTTGGACCATGGATTGTTGCTCCTCGTCGGAATCGGAGAGTTCCGAAAGGCACCAATATTGGTGGCGAAAAACATGATGGTAAGAGCGAAAATCATGGGTCAAGATACGATGGTTTAGCAATAGAGATTGAGGATGTCTCTACGACAAAGGAAAGCCAAAATACTTTTAGTAAGATTGCCTCTTCTGTTGCAAAAATCTCTCCCCACAAGAGTCCAAATTTGACCAAATCTTCTAGAAACAATTCAAACCGAAAAGAACAACCAAGTAAACAAACTGATAATCAGTTAACCATTGTGGGCCTTGTGAGCCATTTGAACCCAAATAAAGCCCTCTCCACCATGCAAAAGGAAAAAAGCAAAAATACCCAAATAGCCCTTTCCCATGCAAAAATACAAAACACAGATTTTGTACCAATGACTACTCCTGAACCTAAGTCAATTCAAGCTGTCGCTGGAACATCCTCAATGATGGAGATAGAAGAGGATGAACCCCATGATTTTCCACAAATTCTGGGTAAACGGAAAGAGATAGATAACAATGGTGTGGCTAACTTGAATTTGTTGAAGCATATGGAAACTCATGTATCAAAGCAAGCTTCTATAGTGATTGAGGAAGTTGAGAGAACTAGGCGGTAAGCCATATTTCACTTTCTTCTTTAAATTTATGATGAAAAATTATAGTATATTATATTGGAATTGTCAAGGAGCAGGAAGCAAAGTATTTTGCGAACAGTCCGGGATATAATCCGAAACCATAGACCCATGGTAGTGATCCTTGCGGAGACTAGAGTTAGTGGTGCGAAAGCAATAGAGGTGATTTCAAATATTGGGCTTCCAATGTCTTTCAAGGTAGACTGTGATGGCTTTGCGGGAGGAATATGGTTGCAATGGGACCCAAAGATATTGGAAGTTGAGATAATTGAAAGCCATTTTCAATACATCCATACTAGAGCTAGAACGAAGCACCGACCTCAATGGTGGCATCTCACGGCAATTTATGCTAGTCCTCAACCTAGTAAACGTCGTGAATTTTGGCAAGCCTTACCATGACTTGGTAATATATGTCAACTACCTGGGATGGTTATTGGAGACTTCAATTCAATTTTATCACTAGGGGAAAAAAGTGGAGGAAATCTGGTGTGCTTAAGATATTATGAGGAGTTTCGCAGAAGTATGGAACAGGCTAAACTAATGGATTTGGGGTGTAAAGGAAGTTTGTTTACCTAGCAATGAAGGAATGTTCATGAACGACTTGATAGAGCTATTTGTAACTCAGAATGGCGTGTTTGGTGGAATCAGGCAGTAGTGCACCACCTTCCTAGAACGAAATCAGACCACTGTCCAATTCTCATTAAAATGGATGCTGAGGCTAATGGAACTCAAGATCGGCTGTTCCGTTTTCAATTAGCCTAGTTCACTCATGAATCTTTTGGAAGCATAGTAGAACGAAATTGGAAAAGGAGAGGACCAGTAAATGCGTTGATTACAGAGTTTACTAAGGAGTTAAAAATGTGGAATAGAGATGTGGTTGGGAATATTCTCATTAAAAGAAACATCTGTTAGCAAGATTGAAGGGGGTCTAGGCAGCTCTTGGTTGGAAACATTCTCAAAGGCTTGCAATAATAGAAGAGAAGCTTAGAGCAGAGTACAACAAAGTTCTTTTCCAAGAAGAGTTATTATGGTTTCAGAAAGCCAGGAATAAATGGCTTCATTATGGTGATAGAAATACCCGCTACTTCCATACATCTACTATTATCCGCAAGTAGTGTAATAAAATCTTGAAATTGAAGGATATTAAGGGGAATTGGATTGAGGAACCTACACAACTAAAACGTATGGCCAGACAATATTTTATATCTCTGTTTTCGGATAATAGGAATGTTTCGACATCGTATTTTACTGGTTATTTCCCTTCGTTGCATCAAGCCCAACTAGCAAGTTTGAATGCTATGGTATCAGAAGAGGAAATTAGGGAAGCACTTTTCAATATGGGAGGAACGAAAGCCCCTAGTCCAGATGGTCTTCATGTAGCCTTTTATCAGAGACAGTGGGATAATGTTAAACAGGTGGTGTGTGATTTTATCAAAGATATTTTCTTGGGCAAAGTGTCTTGTGCGTGTTTAAATACGACTTTTTTATGCTTGATTCCGAAAGTTCCCTGTCCTGAGCATATGAGTCAATTCCGGCCTATTGGACTCTACAATGTTTTCTTCAAAATTATTACCAAAATGTTGATTCATAGGTTGAAAAAATTAATGCCAGAATTGGTTCATCCTACACAAACTAGTTTTGTGCCAGGTAGACAAATTTCTAGTAATATCATTATAGCCCAGGAGGTGATCCATTCGATGAAGCATAAACAAGGAAGGAAGGGTTATATGGCTATCAAACTTGATCTTGCAAAGGCTTATGATAAACTTCGATGGAGTTTTATTCATGAAACCTTGGTGGATATTGGCTTCCCATAATTTTTAATAAAAATCATTATGGACTGCATTACTTCTTCAACAATGTAGGTTCTATGGAATGGTGAGGCAACAGAATCTTTCAAACCAACTCGTGGTGTGAGACAAGGGGATCCCCTTTCCCCTTATATTTTTGTTCTCTGTCTTGAAAGATTATTGCAACAGATTGTCAAACAGGTGCAGAGTAAAAGATGGCGTCCAATCTTTCTTGGTAAGGGTCCCCCTTTATCGCATTTGTGCTTTGCAGATGACATTTTTCTGTTTGCTGAAGCTTCGATACAGCAAGCAAATGTCATTAAAGATTGTCTCCAAACTTTTTGTGTAACTTCAGGTCAAGAGATCAGTGCCAATAAGACTCTTATTTATTTTTCTAAAAATGTTTCAGAGGATTTGGTGGTGAACATAAGTCACCATTTGGGCTTTTCAAAGACAAATAACTTGGGAGTTTATTTAGGAATGTCTTTACTTCATGGTAGGATGTCAAATGCTACTTATAATTCCCTCATGGACAAAATTAATAAGAAGTTGTCTGGTTGGAAAGTGGAGAAGTTGTCTCTTGTAGGTAGGATTACTTTGGCCAAATTAGTACTCAGCATTATTCCTTCATATGCTATGCAAACTATTAGACTCCCAAAATGGCTTTGTGATGATATTGACAAAAAAATTAGGAATTTTGTGTGGGTTCAACTGTTGATAATAGAAAACCTCACCTAATCAAATGGAGAACTATTTGTACTCCGAAGAGTCAAGGTAGACTTGGTTTTCGTAGTGCAAAAGCGATGAATGAAGCTTGTTTGATGAAATTGGCTTGGAATATATGGATCAAACCAAATGAGTTATGGGTTTAAAGTGCTTAAAGGAAAGTATGGGAGGAATAATTCAGACCTGTGTGAGTTTAAAGCAAAAGGGCACCATTCTAGCACTTGGAAAAGTATTTGTTCTGTGTATCAATGGGTTCGTAAAGGGACTATATGGCGAATTGGTGATGGCAATAGGATCAAGTTCTAGCAGGATAATTGGATTGAAGGAGAAGGACCGCTAGTAAACCAACTTTGTTCCCAACTGGCACCAGAAGATGAAGATCGTACAGTAGCTTCTTATGTTAACTCAGATGGAAATTGGAAATGGGAGGAGTTTCAAGAGTTAATTTCGGTTCAAGTTGGTTTAAAATTGCTGCTACTTTTCCCCCCAAAACAAATGGGGGAAGTGACTGAAGGAGTTGGAGTTTTGAGGAATCTGGGAGGTTAGTGTTAATAGTGCTTATATCTTGACAAGTGGAGATAGTAATGATAATCTACTGGTTTATGGCAACGGATATGGAAGCTAGAGGTTCCACAACGAGTTTGAACTTTTGCCTGGCTGGTCACTAGTGATAAACTCCTCACAAATGAGATGTGATTCAAGCGAAAAATGTGTTTGAGTGCCAATTGTCCATGTTGTTTCCAGGTTGTTGAATCTGAAATCCATATTTTTCGAGATTGTTATGTTGCCAAGCGCATTTGGTATCGACTAGTAAGTTCTAACTTATGGGATCTATTCTTTCAACTTTCTTTACAACAATGGTTGGCCATGAATATGTCAATGTCATGCCATAAAGGAGTCGTATAGATTGGAAACAAATTTTTTAGGTGACTGTTTGGTATCTTTGGAAATGGAGGAATGATTTTGTCTTCAAAGGGAAAGATGTT
>CM037998.1:19608772-19839263 GCA_021234005.1 Nephelium lappaceum
GCATATTTTTTTAAATGTAAGTCTCAATAGTAAAAATCATTTTCACATTACATTTTTGTAAATTAATAAGATGACACAACACATATATACTTGACTCAAAATTTTAAAATTATTTTTGAAATGAAGATGTAAAATTGAAATTTACTAAATATTTTGAACGCACCGTCACCAAAAAAATGGGTTAAATAATTCTCATCATATTGAGTAATCGTAGGTTGATTTGATTAAAAATTTTGATTTAATTTCAAGAAAATATCCTTATTTTTAAAAAACAATTCAAATATAAGTGGTACAACTCTTTTTCAAAATGTTATGTATTTTATGTTGGAAATTTAAATATAACTGTCAAAGAAATTTAAGTTTTTGAGTTCATAATTTCAAACAATTCTAATCAATAATTAAATACCCTTCTCGTTAGTTTTGTATTAAATTTTCATTAGACTTCTGAATTAATAGTCGATTTTTAATAAATTTTGAATATAATAATTTAAATCTTAATTTTCATATTAAATTTACCTTATCTACCTGTTCAACTATATTAACAAATAACAACCAAATTTCCATATGCACAAGTAAAACAAGGGAAGAATAGTGCAAACTTGACATTCAAACTATATATAAGTAATTGTATTTATTTTTAGTAATTAAATGGGAGCATTTTCTAATATTTTTACAAATTCCTAATGTTCCACTAAATTGCAACACACAAATGCAAAATTTTAATCAAAAACTTAAAAAAAGAGGTGTTCACCAAAAAATACAAAAAAAAAAACACCTTAAATTATATAATTATTTTTTTACCCAATCTTAACCTATACCAAACAAGAGATGATATTATTTTTAATCTAGTCCAACTGTATGAAACACAACTAAGTATTAATTTAGTTCAATTTAATTATATCCAATTTCACATCTTAAAAATAGTTCAATTCAATCATGTACATCAAACTTTATTGAAATAGTAATTTAACTTAAAACCATTTTGTTTATTTTTATTTAAATATATAAATTTAATTTAAATAACTATAATAATTAATCATATCTTAATTATAAATAAAAATATTATTAACATATACATAAAAGTGTTTTAGTTTTTGTTAAATAGTTTAATTAAGATTACTATATATTGAGAGGTAAAGAAGGGGAAAAAAAAACAAATTAATATGTCATTTAAATTTCAGACTTTTATCATTATTCAATCTTCAATGACTTTCAATACTATTCAATCTTCAGACAAAAAAACAACCGATCCCTTAGTTTATAAAAATAGATATTTAAGTCACAAAATAGTATTTGATTCTGATAGTCTCTGACATATCTTTAATTCATTCTATGTAAAGATTTAATGTCTCAAACACCATTAGTTGATATGTACAGATTTTTAATCTTGCTATTTAAATTAGGGAATCTCCAAGTCAAGTCCTACCAATACAAAGATCGGTTTTTTAAGTGGCATTAAAAACCGAAATCGGTTTCTCCTTTAACTGAAAAACCGATCAGACGTGCATATGGCAGATGAAGCAATGTCGGTTTTATGAGCTATTAAAAACCGATTTCGGTTTTTTATCAATAATGAAAAACCGATCAACCTGAATCACGAAATTAGTTTCTTTACCAATTTAGACCTGGTGTATATTATTGCCTGCATATGCTAAATAATGTGTCATATAACTGAGGAAACTTGTGTCATTATAAAAGTTTGAGTTCCCAAAATTTAAACATATGCTAAATAATTTATATAAATGAACATTTACATGCTACATGTGTTCTAATTAATAAAATACTTGCAAGACGTCATTAAACAAAAAATAATATAAGTTTCATTGTACTCTGATGAAGATTAAATCAACATAAACAAGTAAGCGTTAAATAACATAATACAATTTGACGTAAATAAAAGCTTCAATTAATTAATGTGTCTAATCATCAATGTTTGGATTATTACCCATCATTTGATTGGGAGGAGGAAACCGTTGCGGGCATCGACGTTGGTTATGTCCAGTCTCATGACAGAGGTGGCATCTTCGTGAGGGCGCAGTATTTGGATGAGCATTTGCACTTGTTCCAACTTCTGCAGTAGCGGCTTCACTAGTTTGGTCTTCTGCACTTGCGGCTCTGCTCGTCCCTCCACTGAAGGATGTTGGAGGGTTAGGGCAACGAAGACAGTGATGTCCCCTCTGACGACATCTTCCACACTTCTTAGTTCGACGAGCTTCCCCAACGGAAGGCATCCGAACCTCTTTCGGCCTACCTGCTTGCCTTTTTCCTATGGGTGGTAGTACAATCATGCTTCTAACTTCCGCGGAAACATTCCAATCAGACAATTTAGGAACGGGATTGATCGGATGTGCATATGCAACTTTCAGCCACTCTGTGCTATAATAATGACTGCAAAGTGTATCACAACTGACGCCCTTAAACCTGACATGTATCATAAATATTTATTTAAATATAAAAATATGATATGACATTAAATATAGAAATTAACAACGTACAATTATGATACCTGGCTACAGCACATGCATGAATACATGGCAACTGATCTAAGTTCCACTTCAAGCAAGTGCATGTGCACGTTTCAATATTAACCACCGCATCGCCTTTGCTAGGATGTAGAACACTGTATGTGATCGGTTCTGTAATAGGATATACAGTACCTTCCGTTGATAAATTTTTGGCCAACATGATTCGATCGTACACAGCAGTGGTAACAAAAGTCGTGAGTTTATCAGCAACACCACGTCTATTATTAAACCATATTTGTAACACATTTCTCACATATTCATGTGCGGTAGTTATTGGCAAACAACGTGCTTGCATCATGCAATTGTTGAGTGATTCTGCAATGTTAGTGGTCATCATGTCATATCTTCTGTTTGGACAATATGCCCGTGACCACCTGCTTACCCCAACCTTAACCAAAGTGTCATATGATTTCGGATGCAACGCCCGAATTTCTTCTAACATGCTATCGCAGTCATATGGCACATGACTGTATGCTGCACTGTAAAATGCTTTTTCTACTACATTCGAATACTTTTTACAGTGTTGCTTCAGGCTTTGCCACAGGTGGAAAAAACACAATATGTGAAGGACTTCGGGAAAAGCTACACTCATCCCATTTGATATGCTTTTGTGACGATCGGATACGATAAGCAAATCGTTTGACACACCGATCGCCTCTCGTAATCTGCTTAAAAACCAAGTCCATGAACGGTCTGACTCTCCATCAGCAAATCCAAAAGCGATGGGATAAATCATCTCCGACCCATCTTTGCAGGCAGCAAAAAAAATCACCCCTTTGTATTCACCTTTCAAATGGGTGGCATCAATAGCAACAACCGGTCTCATGTAAGATCGAAAACCCTCAATACAAGCTCCAAGTGCAACGAACGAATACAAGAACCGGTTGTTTTCATCCCTCTCAATTGCCGTCATGGTGCCGGGGTTTGATACTTTTAACATTTCAAAGTAGGACAGAAGCTGTTGATATGACTCGTCCGCTTGTCCATATGCTAGTTTCTTTGCATATTGTAAAGCTTTCCAAGCTTTACTGTACAAGATTTGCACACCATACTGCTCTAGCATTTCTCCGATCAAACGATTAGGTGTATAAATATCCCTCCCCACCTTTCCCGCATATAATTTTCCGATAACAAAAGCCTTCACACTTTTCATATGTGATTCCATGGCTACCTGACGACACGTGTGTTCCGCCATATACTTCAATACAAACCACATCGAACAACCTGTTCTGCATCTTGCACGAACTATAAAGCTACAACTCTTATCCTTGCAACCAGCTTCAAATCGTTCCGCGTCTGAACGTCTAACACGATATTCAAACTTGGATTTCAGAGCATATTCTCCAATAGCTGTACACATTTCTTGTTTACTATCAAAGAATGCACCTTTATACAAAGTACCACGTTGATAGACAGTTGACATAGCGCTTGAAGTAGCCTCAATGTCGCCCAGTTCTACACCGGGAACAATCCAGTATGGTTGTGAAGGATTGTTCTGAAATTGTAAACTCGAAAATCTTATTTCTGGAAACCCTTCATCCTCGTCGACATCATTAATTCCAGCTTCCTCTTCATCACTATCTCCAGTTTCCTCTTCATCACTATCCTTACAACCTTATCAATGTAAATCCCAGCACCATTATCATCTGTGTCTTGCTCTCCATCATCACTAACATCATTCATATCATCATTATTAATGTCATGAATGGGACCTTCCATAGATGTAAATGGGGTGACCGAAGCATCAACTTGATTGCTACCAGCACCTGAAGTCAGATAAAATTGACTTTGAACCATATACGGATCTACAGGTCTATTACTATTTGGCATCTCATGTCTTGTGTCTGGTATTGAGTCGGTGACATTTGGACGAACGATATGCCTACTAACTCCAACTCTAAAATCTCTTACAACCTTATCAATGTAAATCTCTCTAATATCAACATTTCTCACCGCCATCAAACCAACCACACCAAGATCGGACATGATACGTATTTTTTTCACTTGACCATTTGTCATGCTTTGTAGTAAATAATATATACGAATATCCCACATTCTTCTATCAATGCTAGTCTCTCTATACATAACATCCACCAATGATGAAAAACTACTATCTTTAGAGACCCCACACATGATTGACTCACCCCCAACGTAGTTAGATCCATTCCACTCTCCATCAAAGTTGATGACGATCGTTTCGTGAGTCATTCCTATAACATTCAAAGAATGTTTAATTAGTCTCACTATATATAACAAAATCTAACACAATAAATCAATGTCCATCATTAAAAACAAAAGATATATCACAATTATGCTAACACTGCCTACGATCATATCTAACCACATATAACACTAAAATTTAATACACGGCATCCAAAACACAACAAATATCGAAAACATCAAAAATTGCTCAAATCAGTTTTTCATATACATGAAAAACCGATTTCGGTTTTTGAGTGGCATGAAAATCGATCAAAATAGAGAATCGGTTTTACACCTCTGTAAAAACCGAAATCGGTTTTTAAATTACCTAAAAAACTGATTTCGTCGTAGATTTTGCAGAAACTGCAAATCTACAAATCTATCTTTCGGATGGTATTTATCACAACCAAATCACTCTTAAAGCCTTTACCTTACAATTTGAACAAAATAACCTAAAAACCAACCAACAAAAACACATACATTACCTTCGAAACTCAAATCACTTGAAATGAAAGAAGAAGCTTCAAAATGGTTCATACTTGAATGGATCAAAAACCTTCAATGGACAAAGAAGCTCAAATGAAGAATCTCTTACTAGGAGGTTTGACTTTCGGCTATAATGGTGAATGGAAGAGAACAAAAACCATGAATAGAGTAAAGAGAAAGAGAAGAGGGAGGTTTGGATGCTAGGAGGAAGTAGGAGGAAGAAGAAGGTTATTTTGGTAATTTCACTTAGGGCAATTGGGTGATTTTAATTTGAAGAGTAATTTAGTAATCTTGGGTATAGAATGGAAATAATTTGTTTGAGAGGCCAAAAACAAATTTGTATAAAATATTGGATAAAAACAAAAATTTCCTTTTTGTTTGGCTGAAACTGATAAATCTCCCTATCTTCAGATATTAAAAAATTTAAAAAAAATAATTGAACAAATAAAAAAGAGACGCGTTTAACTGATGCCATCACCGTTACTCTCTCCCCACCGTCTCTCTTTGTCATCACCACCCACCCACCGCCAGTACCTAATCCCATCACACCACCGCTCGTCTTCTTCTCTTCCTCCTTGGCTTCTTATCGGCTACCATCGATGACAGAACGAGCGGTTCCTGGTTCCTCTTCCTCGCTAACCTTGGTTCCTGGATCCTCGATAAACGAACGGAACCTCGGCTACTTACCACCGCCTTTGGTTCCTAGTTCCTCCTCCTCTGCTGCCGCCGTAGGGAGACACTTCTTCGTCACCTTTGGTTCCTCTTCCTCCACCGCTGCAGCCGGTTCCTTTGGTTCCTCTTCCTCCGTCACCTCTGGTTCCTCTTCCTCTGCCGCAGAGAGACTCTTCTTGGTCTCCTCTAGTGGTGGGTTGGGTTTTTTTCTGGGTTCGTTGTTGGTGGTGGGATGCGTTTTTGGTTTCTCTATATGTTTAAAAAACCTAAATTTTTTTTGGGTTGGTTGTTGGTGGTGCCTCTATATCTTTAAAAAAAATGTGAATTTTCCGTGTTTTTACATTGAACCCAGATGTTGATGGTGTTTATGGCTGATATTGTTTTTGTTGAAGACTATGTGTTTGATGAATTGTGTGTGAGAGGAACAAAAATGTGGTCACGGCTTGTTTGTTGAAGATTATGTGTTTTATTTTTTTATTTTTTTTATTTTTTTTATTTTTTTGTTTTTTAGATTTTGATTCTAGATGATGATTTTGGTTGAAGATTGTATGTGTGATTCTGGAAATTTTTTTATTTAACTTATTTAATTTTTTCCAAATTAATGTGGAGATCTAATGCAAAATTTTTTAATTTAATTTATTTAATTATTATTTAATAATAATTATTATTTCAAGTTTTTAAAATTTTAATTTATTTATTTCTTTTTAGATAAATTTAATTGTAAATTCTAAAAATATTCATTTTTTATTTAATTTTCAATTTGTTTTATTTTGGATATGAAAGGGTAATTTGGTAATTGACAGATTTACTTTGTCTTTTATTTTTAATTTTCAATTTAGTAAGGGATTTTTTTATTAATATTTTGAAAAGTTAGGGGAAATTGACATGCTTTATTATTTCGGGGGTGTTTTAGATTTTTTTTATTATTTATAAAACAATATTTTTAGATTGAGTTTATTTTTTATCTGAAAACAAAATATGTTGAATTTTATTAAACACTAAATAGTAATGGAAAACCAAAAACTCCACTAAATATTTTGTTTGTTTTCTTTTAAATTGAAAACCTATTGCCACCCAAAAAATTTTTACCCACGCCCATTTTATAAGTGAATTTTTTAATAACTAAAATATCCTTATATTAAATTACTTAAAAGTCCATAACTAGCTATAAAAACAAATTAAAAAAAAAAAAGATTACTTTGTATACCAACTTAATCACAAACCCTAATATTTTCGTTCACATTCGAAATTGAATTTTATTGTAGTTAAATTTACTTTTGATATAGATTTGAAGAAAGAAACAAAACCATTGTTTAAAAGTTTGATTAGATTTTAATGTTTTTGTAAAATTCTTTCTATGTGAAAAGAAGGGTTTGTTTTGTTTTTCCTAACAAAAAACGATTAGATTTCTTCTTTGTTTGTATAATGCATATGTCAACTATATTTGACTTTTGATAGGAGAGAGATTTTGTATTAATCAGTATCCCAACTATTGACGTAGAAATTTGAGTTAACCGCCAACTTCAATTTTAAATTAACCATCAACTTCAATCCCAATAATTCTACCTTTTATATATATATATTTTAATTTGCATGAAGTAGATGAATGATTGCACTTTTTAATTAAAGTTATATGCTGTTTTTGGGAACTCAATGGATTAAAGAAAAAAAGAAGTCTAAACATTTTTTTGTAATATGAAAATGAAAAGTAATGGTGTGAGTAGAACTATTTTGGGTGGTAATAGCACCACCATTAATTAATAAAATATACAAATTTAATTCTATTAAAGTGAAAATTAAATTTAATGGTTTTAGAAGTTATTTAAGTGATCTTATTACTGAAAAAAAAATCAAACAAAACAATTTAATGAAACTCTTAAGCTTCATTAAGTGAAAATTGAAAAAATCAAACAAGCCATGGTGTTATAGCATATGTTTTAACCTTTTGTTGGTTAATCGTGGATTGTTCCCATTTTCTTTTCATTATAGGTTCTTCTCAACCTAAAAAAGATGAACTTCAGTTTCTCTAGACACCTAACCTGTATCCCTGACCTCTCACGGGCTACAAATCTTGAGAGATTGATCTTACAAGGCTGTACTAGTTTGACTGAGATTCCCTCATCCATTCAACACCTCGTAAAGCTAGTTTCCCTAGATCTACAATTCTGTGCAAACCTCAGGAAATTTCCAGCCATAAGTGATTCAATTAGGGGCCTTCTTCTAGATGACTGCTCAAAACTCAAGGCCTTCCCGATCTCAAGTAGTATGGGAGCGTTAGGTTTAAGTGGCACTGCAGTGGAAGTACTGCCCTCAAATTTGGAGAGACTTACAAGACTAAATTTATTGGATCTTGGCGGTTGTTCTAGGCTTACTTGTCTTCCTGACAGCATTTGTAGGTTGACATCTCTTAAAACACTCGATATTTCTGGTTGCTCAAAACTTGACAAATTGCCTGAGGAGTTGGGCAATTTAGAAGATTTGCGGACACTCGATGCGAGCGGAGTTCCCCTAAAAAAAGTACCATCATCAATGTCACGGTTGAAAAACCTTCGTTCCTTAATTATTGGAAGACCTAAGTGTGAAGGACAACCGAGTCTGCAGCTGCCTCCTTTATTAGAGTTTCACCATCTACGTAATTTATATCTAAATAACTGTGGTTTCACAGAGTTACCTGAGGGCCTCGGCTTATTATCATCAGTAGAAATTTTAACACTGTGTGGAAACAACTTGGATAACATTCCAGAAAGTATTACACATCTTTCCAGGTTATCTCATCTCGACATTAGCTATTGTGAGAGGTTGCAATCCTTACCAGAAAGTATTACACATCTTTCCAGGTTA
Organism: Nephelium lappaceum; assembly: GCA_021234005.1. Classification (NCBI taxonomy): domain Eukaryota; kingdom Viridiplantae; phylum Streptophyta; class Magnoliopsida; order Sapindales; family Sapindaceae; genus Nephelium; species Nephelium lappaceum. The sequence continues at coordinate 19,617,499 of CM037998.1, forward strand.
TATCATCTCGACATTAGCTATTGTGAGAGGTTGCAATCCTTACCAGAAAGTATTACACATCTTTCCAGGTTATATCATCTCAACATTAGCTATTGTGAGAGGTTGCAATCCTTACCTGAGCTTCCTAGGAGTTTAGGTTCTTTATGGGCAGTAAATTGCAAATCATTGCAAGCAGTGTCAAATTTGTCAACTCTACCTGCAAATCTGACATTCAATGCAATGGAATTAAGCTTCATCAATTGCGTCAATTTGAATCGAAATGCAATCGGAGACATTGTGAAAAATGTTCTATTAAAAATTTTAAGTAAGGTAACTTCTTCAACGGAAGAACATGGTAATGTTTTTCTGGTTTCTCTTTCGTATGATGAATTATTTTCTGTTTTTACTTTTATAAACAATATATTACTTAAAGTCAAGCATGTTTACAGATGATGATTCTCATGGTACAGGAATGTGCTCATGATAAAAGAAGACATCGTAGTTATATAAAGTTTCTGGGAGATGAAATTCCAGAATGGTTTAGATATCAAGGTTTGGGATCTTTTATACTTTTCAAGCTGCCATCAGATTGGTTCAATGATGTTTTCTTTGGTTTTGCCCTATGCATCGTTGTAGCATGTTGTGACCATCATGATAATTGTGGTTTGAATGCTATGTTTGAATGCAAAGTAAAATTGCCAAATGGTGAATCGTTTTTGTTGATTGACAATGATTATTTATGTGATTGGAATTCTCCAAAGGGTAATGGACCCAGCTATGTTGGAGCGGATCATGTGCTCCTGAACTTTTTTGAAGTGCAACATAGTGACTTTTGTGGAAAATATTTCAGTGATGAAATTTCTTTTTGATTCAATCTTAAGACTCGGTATGGTGCTACTAGAAAACCTACAAATTGTTCGGAGGTGAAAAAGTGTGGAGTCAGTTTAATGTACAAGCAAGATTTTGTAACTTCCGGTGAAAGTTTCAACTTCGATGATAACTGTTTTTGAAAATCAACAGAAGAATCTAGCACAAGTAGAAGATTTAGATTTGAGGAGGAGGAGCAAAAGGAACAAGACCCCAAGAGGTTGAAACTCATTGAATTGTTTTGAACAACAATCACAGATCATGCTTAATCAATAAGGCGTTTCTAGGCATGAGTGACAACAGTCCAACAATTCAGCTTCGGGATGCGTTAAAATGCACGGTGCGTCTTCCATTTTGGCATATTTAATTTGCTTAATAACATTTGTGTTGTATAGCTTGTTTTGCTTGGTTGTGTTGTGTTGTCTAGTGTGCGTTTAGTGACATAAATTGTATTGGATTGTATTAAATATTCCTTTAAGATTAAAGATCATCCTACTACAACTTCAAATCTTTTCATCCTTATCATTTAAGATACTTGATACTAATAACTAATAAATCCCTTTTGCTTTTACCAGCAGATTGACTACTTCTATTTTGAGAATTTATGGTTTGAATTAACTTCTCTGTCCACTTTCTGATTCCCAAATTGTGAACTATATATATATCATATATTTGCTCACTTCTATTCAAAAAGGGTATGTTACTGACTCAATTTGTGTTTTTTTAGCACTGCTATATTAAAAAGTTTGGGCATGTTTCAGGTTTATTTTTTATATGTAACATGCTTGGATTCTATTTTCCACTTAGATATACAAGTTAATCACAGTAATATCTATATTCTATTTTAGTAAACATATGATCAGGAACGGATAAATTTTTGTTCATAGGCAATTGGGCATACTCTGTTTGGTTTGTGTCCTGATCTGTTTCGGTACTTGGTACTCCACTCAGACAACTAGCTTAGATTATATGCTACAGTTCCTGGCCCTGACAGTTATATTCTAATTTAATAATTAGAAAAAATGGCGCCGTTGTTTTTATAGATACTTTAATAAGGGTGGTTCGGCTGCAACCACTGTATTTTGAATTAGTGTTTTAAATAAGTTGATCACAACAATATTCCTTGGCATCAAAGTAAAATGATCCCTTTCTCCCTCAACTCATTGCATCTTTGCCATCTTGAAAATTAATCCTCCAAAGGATAGTAGAGTTTTTCTGTCCCTTGTTAATGCAGCCTCTCTAATAGTTGCATAGATGTAGCTTACAATGCAATAGATTTCACAGTCCCAATAGCATATGTTAATATGACTCAGTCATATTGAACTTGATAAGCATACTTCTTTGGATCCAAGTTTGTTGGTATAATGTTTTTCAACACCTTGTATTCACACTTTAAAGTCAATGAACACAATCCACTTGTCAATACTGGTATGTAAAACATCTTTCTGTAGACAATCATGTTTGTCGAAAACACTAGCTTTACAACTCTTCAAACTCCAATAGCTTATGTGATCACAAAAGAATCAAATTCTATCTCTTTTCCTCTCAGATAATTCATTCTACTTCTCCCAAAAAGTTAATCGAATTTGAGTAAAATTCCCTCACAAGTTCATTAATTAGATATGAACTTGCATTGCTTTAGCTATGTATTTCATCTATCCTATTCCTTTCAAGATAAATTGATCTTCAATCCTTAAAAATTGTGCATGATACACTGTCCTTTCAACACCAAGATCATAATATCCAACGCTTCATCATATAATCTTTGAGACAAACTTCCTTGAAACCTGTCAATTGTCATCCATCTCTGAAACATTCAACAAATCAATTACATTCAATTGATAATAAAATCGACATTATTTCCAATAACACTTGATACCAATAAACTTAAATTTCACTAATTCCATATAAAACCCTACTTTCGTGGTAAGGAAATTGTACTTAAGAATTAAAACCCAAATCGAAAGCAATGATGGTCAAAAGGACACTGCGCTAATAATTCTGACAATAATATATATATATATATGTATATGGTGTTTTTAAAATGAGGTCTCCTTAACTTTAAAATGTTGGCAAAAATCAATCAAATTCATCCACTACATTTGAATTAAATATGAGAGATAATTTATTTTAGAAGAGAGAATGCAATAATGAATTTGATTGGCTTTCCCTAACTTTTTAAAATTAGGGAGTTCTCATTTTGAAAGCACTGTATGTATATATATATAAAATCTTGCTAGCGTTTTTGTTATTTTATTGTAAGTGCTTTTCAATCCCAAATTGCTCATAAAATTATTATCATATTTGGATTTTATGATTGAGATATCTAGTTTTATGCAAAATTTTTTAGAATATACATGTTTTATCCAAAAGGTTTTCGGATATTATATTCATGGTTATAAAACTTAGAAATAAAACAAAGCATAACAAATGTTTTTCTTTTTTAAATGTTTTTATTGTTTTCATGAAAATGAAAACTGTGATCATTACAAATCGTTTTCTTATTCCAAGAAGGGATTATCATGTAAGTATAATATAATAGAAGTAGAGTAAAAATTTTATAGTTTTAGTTAAGTTACGGTTGGAACAAAAATGTACTTGAAAAATGTATTTGAATAGTTTTAGTTCGTCTGTAATCTTCTCAATATTTTTTTATTTTTTCAAAATCATTAAAAATTTAGTAAATTTTTTTTTATAAAACTTATTACAAACCTTTCCAAGCATAAAAGCTATTGATGCAAAAATTGTCCACAAGGTTATATCAATAGTAAAATCAAGATCCAAAGATTGAATACGATTTAGAGGATAAATCCCCAAGTTAATTTCATAAGATACCTTAGAGTATTAAGCCCCTAAGGCGGATGTTACAAACTATTATCAATAAAATATCTGAGCTCTTAGGATGCTTTACGGATGCTAATTGGCGATAACTATTTAGGTGAGTGTACCATCCCCTTATTAAAGTGGTTGTTTTTTTTTTTTTTACTCCAACAAATGACAATTATGGTGGGCCTGGTATTACGGTGAATGCAAGTTTTAAGAGCAGTAATTTGTATATTCATCAACTAGCCTTACATGTTATATATATAAATATGAGTCATATAATTAATAGGTCTCTATATCTCATTTATTTCCATTAGAATTTGTTTTAGGTTGTATGGTTTTTGTTTTTGTGATTTTAAAGACAAACAAGCTAATATTTAAATGCTAAAAAAGATTATCAACAAAGCTTGTAAATGTGCAGCTAACCAATGCAGGACAACCAACTTTGTTAATTCGTCAAAATTGGTTAAATGACTGAACAAGGAAATCTAGAAAAAGAGATCAAAGCATATAAATTGAGCAGCGAGGCATGAGCATAACTAGGTAGTGTAAAATCATTCCCTCGAGTTTTAAAGTTAGAACACAAATGGCCAACTCAATTGGAGGAAGAGCAAGACTAGCTATGTCCTAAAGCTTTGAAGTTAGAACTTAGAAGGGTACATTAGTATTGGTCAATAAGACTAGTGCATTTATAGGTTAGAACATGATTCTCAAAAGAAAATTTTCATGAGTAGCATATGTCTTGAAAGGTGAAGTCTTTACAAATAGATTGTGTTTTGAAGGGCAGAGTAGAGAAAAGTTTTACTAGTAAAATGTGTTTAGAAGGTGAAGCGTTTGATCGCTATCATGGTGGAAAAACTAGTAACTGGAGCATAGGAGTTAAACTAAAACAATCATAGGTAGTAAAGTTGTAAGTCCCATAATTTGAATTGAGTTTGTGTTAAAATATGTGTTATTGTGTTCTACAATGGTAAAATTTTCACAAGTGTTAGAATATTAAACCTATTATTATTATTATTATTTGAATATCATTGTGATGTAATAATATTATCAAGTTGAATAAACGTTCTTATACTACCATCCTATTCTATTAAAAGTGAAATTTTAATTATTATGTAACATGATTTTTTGAAAGCACAATAGAAAAATTTCTAAGAGTTAACTTTCTCTCTTCCCAATCATTTGAAATTGAGGAGAATTGTTAATATATCATAAACTTAAATTTTAAATATTATAATGAGGTCATTTTTTATCAGCTTAAATTTTTGGGTTTGATGGTAATTAATATAGTATCAGAGCTTGAAGGTTCCTAGTTCAAACTCTCTCTTCCCTCTTTATATGAAAATTTTCTCATCACACATGTTATACGGAAAATATATATATATATATATTCTCATCTCTAATGCAATTATGAAAAACAAAATATATATGTATGCATATTATGACCAATCACCATAATATATATGTCACGCTCTCTCCGCTTGAAGAGAGTTTATCAATTGAAAAACTTATTTCCATATTTTCTAAAAGCTTTATCGCCACATTAGCTCCATATGTGGGTTAAACAATTGCATTGCGTTTGTTTTTTGTTTTTTGTTTTTGGTTTTGTTTATTTTATTATTTTATTTTAATTTATCCATCCTATGTGGTAAGAAAATTCTATCCAAATAGATAATTATATTTTAGATGCCCTGATTTTACTACTTTGGCCCATGTTCAATATTGAAATACTTCTCTTGCATTGTCTGTTATGTATATGTTACTTTATATCATACTTATTTCCAAGATTATCTGATTTTTTTTTGCAAGTCAAATATCAGTTTAAATCAAATTAAACACGTGCTCTCACTATTGGCACCTTTAATGAGTGCAACTACATTTTTGTTTTTAGTTTTTCTATTTGATTGGTGGGAAATGTTGTTCTTAGTCATAATAATTTGTCAGCTGAGTTGAAGATTGGGTCTCATACTTAGGGCCTATTTAACTTTCAACTTAATATTGAATTGCAAGTAATGTGTTCCATTCAATTATATTGTTTGATTTTTTAAGTGATAAAATCACTTAATCAATTCTTGAAATAACTATGGTTTCAAAAATCGCTAATCGCTAATTGATTGATGAGGTAGCAATTAACGATTCATCAATTACTCGACGAATAATCGGTGATTAATAGACGAGTACTATACCTGTAAAAAAAAAAACTTAAAAATTTTTCAAGGTAAGGTCCGTGAAGTTTTCGAAATCTCAAGGGAGATTCATATCATTATTGTCAAAACTCAAATATTAGTATAATTTCATTAAATTTGAGGGAGTTTGTGTAATTATATCAGATTTATTGCAATTTCATCAAATCTGAGGGACTTTTGTGTAATTCGACCTACTACATATATAAACTTAAACGCGAGCCCCCACCCAGTCCATGCCTCCCTCATCCTCCTCTCTCAGTCTCCTCTCTCTCTTTCTCCCTCTAGATTTCTTCCCTCCCTGTGATGGCATCGCATCAAGCGACACTGTTTTCGCCATTTCACCGTTTAAAATGAAGAGGAAAAAAAAAAATGAAAACCTAAACCTAATGGGCCTCCTTCATTTTCCACAATCTCATCTCAGTAGTCACCGCCGCCCTCATCTGCTTATATATATTCTTATTCACTAAACCCTAACTGCTGTCTGTTTGTAGATTTCTCTCTGCTTGGTAACCATCACGAAATCCCTAATTTGTAATCTTCTTTGTTGAGTGTGTGTGTGTGTGTCTGTCTGTCTGTTTTTGTTTGTTTTTTGTTTTTTGTTTTTTTGTTTGTTTGTTTGTTTGTTTGTTTGTTTTTTTTTTGTTGTGTATTATCCATTGAAAAGTATAAAAATCGGCAGCGATTATTTTCACCAACAATATTCAATAGCTCTTTGCTGGAAAAAGAGTGGTCCTAACTCCTAAATATTTCTCAGTGATATTAAGGAAAAACTGTGGTACAAATTGAAACAAAAAATGAAAAATATTTAGGAGTTTTTTTTTTTTTAATTTCAAAAAAAAAGAAACTCCTAAATATTTTTCATTTTTTGTTTCAATTTGTACCACAGTTTTCCCTTAATATCAATACCTTCAAAATAAAACAAAACAAAATTTTGTTATAGTTGACACTGTCAGCGATTGAATTGCGCTTTCAAATCAGAACTCCAGATTTTTATATTAAAAATTGATAACGAAATGTGCCTTTAGCATGATCTTTTTGAATTGATCACTTTATTAAAAGAAGGAAAAGAGGTTGATATTTGCTTGATTATAAAACCAAAAATGGGGCCATGTGCTTGATAACATCCCACTAAGAAACCGATTGTCTGGGCAAAGTATGTAAATAAAAGTGGTCTCTTGTAACCAATTATGATTTATGGTTTTAATTATGACAGTTCATCACTGTGCTTGAGCTCACGTGAGAGAAGATTACAACAGAGTATGATTTCAGATAACATTAAAATCAGACTGATTAGGTGTCTTGATTGAAATTTTTCTTTTTTCTTTTTTTACTGCTTTAATCATTGTTATTCAGTGTTTTTGACCCTATCGTATAGTCTAAACTCTAAAAGTTGCTCTCAAATCGCACATCCTCTTAGCTCAGGTCACATGCACATTCTTCACTAGTAGTACCAGGTTTAAGTTGTAATTATCAACATGTAGGATAGTTATTTTTTAATATTTATGGGAGTAAAAATATTTAATTATGTTAGTAACCATTCAAATCACTTAATAAATATTTAATCTTGACAAATTAGACAATTTTCAACATATTTCAAATAAAAAAACAAAATCCATAAATGCTTTTAAAATTGACTTCAAACGCTCCTTTTTTTTTCATATGGCGTGTAGTATATATAATTATTAATAAATATAACATATTAATATACTTTTAAGAGTGAGACTTGCTTGAAAAGATTTTCTATAATACAGCAAATCAAACTTTATTAAGTTTATCTTAAAACTTGATAGGAGGCTGCTCCTTAATATTTTAAAGGGTTTTAATTCTCGGTCTTTTGTAGACGTGCTTACTTTCAATAAATTTTAATCAAGTTAACCATTATTATAATCTAGAAAAGCAGTGTTTTGTTACTTAGCTGGTTTTGAAATTTGCTTCTACCATAAAAGTTGAAATGTTTGATGTTTGTAGTATGTTATTGATATAAAAGTTGAAATCACTTATGTTTTTGTAATTATGGTAATGCTGATGTTGATTTTGTAGAATTTCAGACAAGTTTTTATTTGATAATAGTGTTATCGATAAAGAATTTTATAAACCAAGAAATGCTTAATGTTAGTTGGTTAGTTTGTGATTTCAGTTTTGTATCATGCTGACCATTTGGGATATATTTATGTGCAATGCTTGTGGAGGACGTTTAGTTAGTCAATAAATTATTACTCTGCTAGGCTTCTTTAGAAACTTATTTGTATTTTTTCATTCAAATGTGACTTTATGTTCAATTTTAGATAGACAATGAGCATGTTTCAACCCTAACAGTTGTCTGTGTACAAATTCTTTTTGCTTGGTAACCATTGTGAATACCCCTAATTTTATATCTTTTATCTACTTGTTTCTTCATTTTGTTTGATTACTGTTTTATTTTTCATTTTTATATGCTAGAAATCATATGCTCTTGCCCATGATGGTGTTAAATATACTCTGAGAGTAATTTCCATGAAAACAACATTAATCTGAGGCACTGGGGCCAAGTTGTAGTTTTAGGTTTTGTTGTTTTAGTGGTCCTTTTGGTCTACCCTGTGTTCGAGTTATTTGTTGTGAATCAAAAGCCTGGCATTCAATGTTGTAAATGAAATGCTTGGCATTATCCGGCTTTGTGTTTTTGGTTTTCTCAAACATTTTCAGTGTTATTTCATCCCCAATTTGAACCTGTTTGTGGGGTAAGGTGTCTCAAATTCGGTCTGTTTTGATGAGGATATTTTTTTATAAAAAGGAAATTCAAATTTTAATTCATACAAAGGATATGTATTACAACTAGAGATCAAAATTTAAGATTTAACAAAATTTATTTAGGGGATTATTATTATTATTATTATCTTTTTTTTGAGAAATATTTTGGGGATTAGTATATGCACTTAAATCGATCTAATATCTCATTTCACAAATTTGGTGTACACGTGTTTCAATTCTGGATATAAAAACCTAAAAATACCCATTCGATACAAGATGTGGCTTCAATAATACTGGGTATAAGATAAGAGCTGGAACTTCTTTTTTTCTTTTTTCATAAAAAAAGGCGTAAATGTCTTGACGACACTCTTAGTTCAAAACTAATATGCAATACCAACATATAAATTCGCAATATCCCAGCTAATATTCTTGATAGCAATTTGATAGAAAAAATTTGTATGTTGGCACATGAAAGTTAAATGAACTAAGCAGTTAAATGTACTTTATCAAACACTTTGATAGTACATGTTCAAGATGCAAGATTTATAGCCACTGTAGGAGTTCATCAACAGTTATGAAAATATTTGCATGACCCATACGAAAAAAGTAAAGAAAAAGTTAAAAGTATAAGAGATAAATCAATGACAATTCCCATCATAATTCAATTGATATTAACTCTTTCATGATATCATTTGAATCCAGTGCTCAAATTATTTTTATGGATGTTTTAATAATTCCATGAATGAATAAGATTAATTTATTTTTTAGTTTTTTCTCTCTTTACTTTTTAACGCAATCTTTTTTTATTTTTCTCATCTCTCACATCAAAACATCAACAAAAAAAATGAAAAATCATATAAGCATTGGATCCAAATCCATCTCAAGACAATCAAGACTCAGCTCATTCATCTTGAAAGTAGCTTTTATAAGAAATTATTATTAAATAAAACCCCACTCAGTTTGTATAAGTTTGGAGGAGACCCCATAAAAATTCTTGATACTGATACCATCTGTATAGCTCTCTCTGTATAATGAGCTAACCCACATACTTGCCAACAATCTTCTCATTTTTCAGTATTTGTGCAATTAAAGAGCATGAGGCAACTAATCGCATGTGAAAAAATGAAGCTTGTTGCAGTGTTGTTAATTATTTTGGTTGTGATGGAGGTCTAGGTGGTGCAATTGCAGATTAGGGATAGCGGTTGGTAGAGTCAGAATTAAGGAATTTCTTTTAGTTATTTATATATATCTTGGGTGAACTGAGTAGGGAGGCACTTGCCCCGATCTTGACCGGATAATCTGATTGGATTAAGATTTGTCCCAAACCTATCCTGTAACCTACTATCCATGATCCAAACATGATCCAAATGGGTTAGGGCCCATTTGCTATCCTAAGGTGACACAACACAAACAGAAAATTAGAGGATTTAGGTTAGATTTTATTGGGTTCGGGTTAATGGTGAGTTAATACATTAATCCCGTTAAGTAAATGGATTGTGTTTGGGTTACATACCCTTAAACCACTAACTCATTTAACACAATTAAATATAAAACATATTATTTTATATTTTTATTATAGAATAGTTGTTTCTTTTTATTGGTTAAATATGTTTAGTGAATTGAATTATCTAACTAAAGGTTGACATTTTAAATCTCAAAGTTTTAAGGGAAAAATTAAAAACAAACCAAAATCCAAATTTCAAATTCGTTTTTAGTCCAAAACTTATTTGAAGTCATTTTTGGTTTACAAACAAAATTAATTATAACATATATTCCTAAATTATTAAAAACTCTTCCCAAGTCAATTTCCAACATCTCCCGGTCGGAAGTTTTATTAGTAATTTACCATTGTAGAATGTGCACTTCTCATGAAAGAGACTTTTTTTTATAATTTTCCATCATGAGATGTAGGCAACATCTCACGAAATCGTGCGATGTTGCCCACATCTCAAGGTGGTAAATTTCGTGAGATGTTGCCCACATCTCAAGGTGGTAAATTTCGTGAGATGTTGCCCACATCTCAAGGTGGTAAATTAAAAAGAAAAAAAGAAAAAAAAATTCCTAAAAAGTATCAAATTATTGAAAGTTGACTCAAGGTAACATAGTTATGAAACCCAAAAAAAACCCTAAGAACTAAGCCGTCACTGCTCGTCGAATCCTAACACCGAAGACAACTCTTGACGTAATCCATCTCGATCCTTCACTCAAGTCTAGGAGAATTTTATGAAAATTAAGGTATTTCCGATTGAAATTTGGTTAATTTAAAATAATATACATTGATGCAAACATGTTTCCACTTAAATATAATAATAATGTATTTTGGTCATCACCATGTAACTTTTCTCACGATATACAATAATCTACACGAATGTACGACAATTACCTAAAAACAATGGATTTTATAAAAGAGTGAACGCTAATGCCCAGTAAGTAGATATAATTTTTAAAAACTAGATAAAATTATTTCCTCTTAATAATAGCTAACATAAAATAATACAAGTAATAAAAATAAAATCTTAATGATCCATATTCAATCATATTTGAAAACAATACTGAAATCACATCTGTATCATTTCGTACCATAATAAACTGAAAACATCTGTATGGATCATTTTTGTACATTTATAAAATCTCAATCTATACCTATATAGTACTTAGGTGAATCTAGTCATACATGATTGAGATACTCAACACACATGCAAAACGAGGGAGATACTCAAAAAATAAAATCATATTATTTAAAACATTATGAAACATTTCTGATAATAACTCAAACTAAAAACATAAAATTCCTATCGAAATTTTTGATACATATATATACATATATATGAATTCGTAAAAGAGTAAAAAATAATTTATAATATATAAAATTAATTAATTAAACAAATTATTTACTCTGAACAAATAATAAAAACTGAAATATAAATAAACATAATTCAATCAATTTAATTAAAAATAAAATTATCCATTCACAGAACTTTTTTGCTCAAATCTAGATCTAAAACGAGTTTTCATTTGATTCCTCATAATTTTGAATTCACCCTAAAATCATATGAAATTTAATTTAAAACTTATGAAAAAATTAATTAATTTTCTGGATTCTAAATCTCATTAAAATAAAATAACTTATTTAAATAAATTAGGTACCCAAATATTTCATTCACCCATCTATATATATATTTTTTTCAATTTTTCTTCTCTTTTCGTCTCGGCTTCAAATAATTTTTCTGCTTTACCCCTGCTGTCTCTTTTCATTTTTCTGTTCTGGTGAACTCGTCCTCTTGGTCTGTTGCCGCTACCATATACAATGGCAAACACAGCCGCTTCACGCCACTATTTCATATTATATATTATATAAATAACTCAACCACTTCAATTTGCTTGAATTACCATACACGAGACATATGTCATGTCTTATTACTTATCATGTTATTCTTCATGCTTATATACAAGACACTTGTCATTCATTTTCTTTTCTTTTTTCTTTTTTTTTTTATATAAAATATGCATCCTTACTCAACCATCAAAATTAGTCTCAACTTTAACTTTAACTTGCTCGTGTCCGTTCCTTTGAACTTCTCCACAACAATTACTTTTCTATTATTATTTTATTTTTAACATTCAATTGATTTTAACATTCAACTGAAATTGAGGCGTATTGATTTTAAATATTACATAAAGTACATAACTCATAAGCCATTCTTTTCTATTATTATTTTATTTTATATATATTTACTTTTCATTAAATTTTACACAGCAATTACTTGACTTGCAGCACGTTAAACTTATCAGTCTTTTTTTGACTACTCATTTGAATGAAGAGCAAATAATAATATTAATTAAACCATGTTTGTAATGTTTAATCTAAGTAAATTTTAACATATTTTATAAATCTGATAGTAGTATTAATTTTAAAATAAATTCATAATAGTCATAATTGTATAATGATATATTATAATGCAAGGATAGGAATAATAATAAAGAGCAACAAGCGTGAGGTAGAGAGAGAGAGAGAGAAAAGGCTCTACAATTGTAACTGAAACATTAATATTTGCTTACCAAAACAATTAATGATTATTAAATTGAGCCTACTTTCCTTCCAAAGATTGCATTATGAGTCTTGACTCATGATCTATGTCCATCAATAATCTTGAAAAAGGGACATTAATTAACGAGGGTACAGGACAACATGTTTCCTTTAGGGATGCACTCATGAAGGGCTCGGAGACGGAGGACATGTCCAAATCAGATTCAGATTCTGAAGAGGAATCATCAGAGGAGGAGAGTGAATATAATCCAGGATTGCGTCGCATCCTAGATCCTACAGATTATATGATAGGAGAGAAGGAAGGTTTTCCGGCTATATCTCTGTCTAGAAAATTGAAAGAGAAGATTGCAAAGCCATGGAAGACATCAGTCATTGTGAAGTTATTTGGCAGAAACATTGGCTACAAGACACTTTGTGATAGACTCCATGCACTATGGCATCCTGCGAGATGTTATACAGTGATTGACTTGGAGAATAATTATTTTCTGGTTAAGTTTGTGAAAGGCAGGATTATGAACATGCACTAGTAGATGGACCATGGATGATTATGGGTCATTATCTAACCGTGCAGTCATGGGAACCAGAGTTCAGTCCATTGCAGTGGCCATCTCTAGTGTTGTGGTTTGGATTAGATTTCCAGGGATGCCTGTTCAGTATTATGACAAGGCAGTTTTGGAGTACCTAGGAAATCTTGTGGGTCGAACAATTAAAATAGATGTTAATACAAGCAAAGCTCAGAGAGGAAAATTTGCTAGAGTTGCAGTGAGTTTAGATTTATCTAAACCTTTAGTTCCAAAAATCTGGCTCGATGGTAGGTGGCAACGGGTTGAATATGAAGGCTTGTCACAGATCTGTTTTACTTGTGGAAGAGTAGGTCACTCTTCTTTGGTTTGTCCTGTCAAAAAGGTAATGAACCAAGATCTCCAACAGAATGCAGAAGTTAGACGAGAAGATCTCCCTTAAAATAAAGAACAACAGCCTTCAAAGATGGGGATGGATGAAGTAGACAGTGATTTTGGACCATGGATTGTTGCTCCTCGTCGGAATTGGGGAGTTCTGAAAGGCACCAATATTGGCGGCAAAAAACATGATGGTAAGAGCGAAAATTATGGGTCAAGATACGATGGTTTAGCAACGGAGATTGAGGATGTCTCTATGACAAAGGAAAGCCAAAATACTTTTAGTAAGATTGCCTCTTCTGTTGCAAAAATCTCTCCCCATAAGAGTCCAAATTTGACCAAATCTTCTAGAAACAATTCAAACCGAAAAGAACAACCAAGTAAACAAAGTGATAATAAGTTAACCATTGTGGGCCCTGTGAGTCATTTGAACCCAAATAAAGCCCTCTCCACCATGCAAAAGGAAAAAAGCAAAAATACCCAAATAGCCCTTCCCCATGCAAAAATACAAAACACAGATTTTGTACCAATGACTACTCCTAAACCTGAGTCAATTCAAGCTGTCGCTAGAACATCCTCAATGATGGAGATAGAAGAGGATGAACCCCATGATTTTCCACAAATTCTGGGTAAACGGAAAGAGATAGATAACAATGGTGTGGCTAACTTGAATTTGTTGAAGCATATGGATACTCATGTATCAAAGCAAGCTTCTCTAGTGATTGAGGAAGTTGAGAGAACTAGGCGGTAAGCCATATTTCACTTTCTTCTTTAAATTTATGATGAATAATTATAGTATATTATATTGGAATTGTCAAGGAGCAGGAAGCAAAGTATTTTGTGAACAGTCCGGGATTAATCCGAAACCATAGACCTATGGTAGTGATCCTTGCGGAGACTAGAGTTAGTGGTGCGAAAGCAATAGAGGCGATTTCAAATATTGGGCTTCCAATGTCTTTCAAAGGTAGACTGTGATGGCTTTGCAGGGAGGAATATGGTTGCTATGGGACCCAAAGATATTGGAAGTTGAGATAATTGAAAGCCATTTTCAATACATCCATACTAGAGCCAGAATGAAGCACCAACCTCAATGGTGGCATCTCACGGCAATTTATGCTAGTCTTCAACCTAGTAAACGTCGTGAACTTTGGCAAGCCTTACCACGACTTGGTAATATATGTCAACTACCTTGGATGGTTATTGGAGACTTCAATTCAATTTTATCACCAGTGGAAAAAAGTGGAGGAAATCCGGTGTGCTTAAGATATTGTGAGGAGTTTCGCAGAAGTATGGAACAGGCTAAACTAATGGATTTGGGGTGTAAAGGAAGTTTGTTTACCTGGCAACAAAGGAATGTTCATGAACGACTTGATAGAGCTATTTGTAACTCAGAATGGCGTGTTTGGTGGAATCAGGCAGTAATGCACCACCTTTCTAGAACGAAATCAAACCACTGTCCAATTCTCGTTAAAATGGATGCTGAGGCTAATGGAACTCAAGATCGGCCGTTCCGTTTTCAATTAGCCTCACTCATGAATATTTTGGAAGCATAGTAGAACGAAATTGGAAAAGGAGAGGACCAGTAGATGCGTTGATTGCAGAGTTTACTAAGGAGTTAAAAATGTGGAATAGAGATGTGTTTGGGAATATTCTCATTAAAAAGAAACATCTGTTAGCAAGATTGAAGGGGGTCCAGGTAGCTCTTGGTTGGAAACATTCTCAAAGGCTTGCAATAATAGAAGAGAAGCTTAGAGCAGAGTACAACAAAGTTCTTTTCCAAGAAGAGTTATTATGGTTTCAGAAAGCTAGGAATAAATGTGGCTTCATTATGGTGATTGAAATACCCACTTCTTCCATACATCTACTATTATCCGCAAGCAGTGTAATAAAATCTTGAAATTGAAGGATAATGAGGGGAATTGGATTAAGGAACCTACACAACTAAAACGTATGCCCAGACAATATTTTATATCTCTGTTTTCGGATAATAGGAATGTTTCGACATCGTATTTTACTGGTTATTTCCCTCCGTTGCATCAAGCCCAACTGGCAAGTCTGAATGCTATGGTATCAGAAGAGGAAATTAGGGAAGCACTTTTCAGTATGGGAGGAACGAAAGCCCTGGTCCAGATGGTCTTCATGCAGCCTTTTATCAGAGACCGTGGGATAATGTTAAATAGGTAGTGTGTGATTTTATCAAAGATATTTTCTTGGGCAAAGTGTCTTGTGCGTGTTTAAATACGACTTTTTTATGCTTGATTCCGAAAGTTCCCTGTCCTGAGCATATGAGTCAATTCCGGCCTATTGGACTCTGCAATGGTTTCTTCAAAATTATAACTAAAATGTTGATTCATAGGTTGAAAAAATTAATGCCAGAATTGGTTCATCCTACACAAACTAGTTTTGTGTTAGGTAGACAAATTTCTAGTAATATCATTATAGCCCAGGAGGTGATCCATTCGATGAAGCATAAACAGGGAAGGAAGGGTTACATGGCTATCAAACTTGATCTTGCAAAGGCTTATGATAAACTTCGATGGAGTTTTATTCATGAAACCTTGGTGGATATTGGCTTCCCATAATTTTTAATAAAAATCATTATGGACTGCATTACTTCTTCAACAATGTAGGTTCTGTGGAATCGTGAGGCAACAGAATCTTTCAAACCAACTCGTGGTGTGAGACAAGGGGATCCCCTTTCCCCTTATATTTTTGTTCTTTGTCTTGAAAGATTATTGCAACAGATTATCAAACAGGTGCAGAGTAAAAGATGGCGTCCAACCTTTCTTGGTAAGGGTCCCCCCTTATTGCATTTGTGCTTTGCAGATGACATTTTTCTATTTGCTGAAGCTTCGATACAGCAAGCAAATGTCATTAAAGATTGTCTCCAAACTTTTTGTGTAGCTTCAGGTCAAGAGATCAGTGCCAATAAGACTTTTATTTATTTTTCTAAAAATGTTTCAGAGGATTTGGCAGTGAACATAAGTCACTATTTGGGCTTTTCAAAGACAAATAACTTGAGAGTTTATTTAGGAATGTCTTTACTTCATGGTAGGATGTCAAATGCTACTTATAATTCCCTCATGGACAAAATTAATAAGAAGTTGTTTGGTTGGAAAGTGGAGAAGTTGTCTCTTGTAGGTAGGATTACTTTGGCCAAATCAGTACTCAGCACTATTCCTTCATATGCTATGCAAACTATTAGACTCCCAAAATGGCTTTGTGATGAATTGACAAAAAAATTAGGAATTTTGTGTGGGGTTCAGTTGTTGATAATAGAAAACCTCACCTAATCAAATGGAGAACTATTTGTACTCCGAAGAGTCAAGGTGGACTTGGTTTTCGTAGTGCAAAAGCGATGAATGAAGCTTGTTTGATGAAATTGGCTTGGAATATATGGATCAAACCAAATGAGTTATGGGTTAAAGTGCTTAAAAGTATGGGAGGAATAATTCAGACCTGTGTGAGTTTAAAGCAAAAGAGCACCATTCTAGCACTTGGAAAAGTATTTGTTCTGTGTATCAATGGGTTCGTAAAAGGACTATATGGCGAATTGGTGATGGCAATAGGATCAA
This sequence comes from Nephelium lappaceum, assembly GCA_021234005.1. NCBI lineage: Eukaryota > Viridiplantae > Streptophyta > Magnoliopsida > Sapindales > Sapindaceae > Nephelium > Nephelium lappaceum. Next base: position 19,634,603 of record CM037998.1, read on the forward strand.
GTTCTGGCAAGATAATTGGATTGAAGGAGAAGGACCGCTAGTAAACCAACTTTGTTCCCAACTGGCACCAGAAGATGAAGATCGTACAGTAGCTTCTCATGTTAACTCAGATGGAAATTGGAAATGGGAGGAGTTTCAAGAGTTAATTCCGGTTCAAGTTGGTTTAAAAATTGCTGCTACTTTTCCCCCCAAAACAAATGGGGGAAGTGATCGCATGAGTTGGAGTTTTGAGGAATCTGGGAGGTTTAGTGTTAAGAGTGCTTATATCTTGACAAGTGGAGATAGTAATGATAAATCTACTGGTTTAGTGGCAATAGATATGGAAGCTAGAGGTTCCGCAACGAGTTTCGAACTTTTGCCTGGCTGGTCACTAGTGATAAACTCCTCACAAATGAGATGCGATTCAAGCGAAAAATGTGTTTGAGTGCCAATTGTCCACGCTGTTTCCAGGCTGTTGAATATGAAATTCCATATTTTTTAGATTGTTATGTTGCCAAGCGCATCTGGTATTGACTAGTAAGTTCTGACTTATGGGTCTATTCTTTCAACTTCCTTTACAACAATGGTTGGCCATGAATATGTCAATGTCATGCCATAAAAGGATTGTATAGATTGGAAACAAATTTTTTGGGTGACTGTTTGATATCTTTGGAAATGGAGGAATGATTTTGTCTTCAAAGGGAAAGATGTTTTAATACCGAATATAACTGATAGGATTATTCGGATGGCACATGATTATAAAGATGTGGAAGATCAATATCAAAAGATGGTTGGTAAGGCAAAGAATGAAGAATATATTTGTTGGCAGAATCCACAACGCGGATGGGTGAAGTTGAATACTGATGGAGCTTTAAAAATGTCTAATGGGTTGGCAACTGCAGCGAGTTTGATTAGAGATGAAACGGGGACATGGATGAGGGGTTTTGCTCAGAATTTGGGTAGTTGCTCAATCTTTCAAGCAGAAGCTTGGGGAGTTTATACTGGTTTGCAAATGACATGGAACATGGGAGAAAGGAAGGTCATTATGGAGTGTGATTCAAAACTTGTAATTGATGCGCTAAACAGGAGATCATCACTTGCTATAATGCATGATGCAATTATTACAGCGATTTGTCAATTACTTGAAAGGGAATGGGAGGTTCAAATATATCATGTTTTTAGGGAGGCTAATAGGTGTGCAGATTGGCTGGCAAATTATGCTTACCAGATACCCCTAGGTGTTCAGGTCTATGATAGTACGCCTAATGGCTTGTATGATCTTTTATTTTTTGATGTGGTGGGTGTATCTTGGCCCCTGAATGATTAATATTAGTTCTTAAGGCTGTAAGAGTCTCTTTTCAGATAAAAAATAATAATAATAATAATAATAATGAGGGTAATATATTAGACAGTTTCAATATAAACATACGTACATACATATATATATATATATATATATTAGACAGTTTCTTTGTTGCTCAATTGGCAACGCCTATTCGTAATTTACATTTTGAGAGCTTAAAAATTCCACACCCTTTTATGTTTTCAAACATTGAACATAACTTTTAACTTACTTTTTCAAGTTTTGTCCTTCTAGCAAATTTCTGGTTGTATACTTGTGTTCATGGATTTTCCTTGAGATTTATAAAATATGTTAAATTTTACTTAGATTAAACTATGTTTTTAATGTTTAATCTAAGTAAATTTTAACATATTTTATAAATCTGATAGTAGTATTAATTTTAAAATAAATTCATAATAGTAATAATTATATAATGATATATTAGCATGCAAGGATAGGAATAATAATAAAGAGCAACGAGTGTGAGGTAGAGGGAGAGAAAGAGCTCTACAATTGTAACTGATACATTAATATTTGCTGACCAAAACAATTAATGATTTTTAAATTGAGTCTACTTTCCTTCCAAAGATTTCATTATATTAATTAGACAGTTTCCTTGTTGCTCAATTGGCAACACTTATTTGTAATTTACATTTTGAAAGGTTAAAAATTCCACACCCTTTTATGTTTTCGCGCATTGAACTTAACTTTTAGCTCACTTTTCCAAGTTCTGTCCTAGAAAATTTCTAGTTATGTACTTGGGTTCATGGATTTTCCTTGAGATTGTATTATACAAAGTTCCGTTTCAAACTCACGAGTCAGGTCTAGTTACGTTTTATTAGTTGGTTCTTTAATACTTGTATTGACAATCAATAAAATATAAACAAAATAACATTATTGTGACAAATTCTATTACTACAAATGCATACTTATAGACATGGGATATTATATAAAATTAAAATAATGGACGTATGAAAACACCTCTAATCAAGTTCAATACATAATTTAAAATCAGAAAAATTAAAAATTAAGATCATAGCACATGTTAACATATCCAAATATATAATTAGAAATAAGAAGAGACTTGCAATTGAAAGTTGGATATTTGAACAGAGGGTATCTTTGAAAGGACATGGAAGTCTTCTCTTTCAACCCATTTTTTATAATTAAGTCTGCTTTTTGTCCAAAAAAAATCATCATCATGTCCACCAATAATGCTGAAAAATTGGCTTTAATAAAGTTAAAATGATAAGTGTACATGTCGGTCCATTTTTCTCATGCTATATTTTCTTGGTAAACCAAGCATCGTGCTGTGTTGGTAGATTTAAAATAGACTTTGACGAAAAAAAGAAAAAAATTCCGCAGTATAGCTAAACATATTTTGCTTTGAAAAAAGAAAATTGACACACCTTGTACCCAAGCCAATACGTCACAAGTCTATTGTAGGCCTATTGGTGCCTTGACGAAGATGTGCCTAAGTATCATACACAGTGACATATTTGAGAAATATGAACGAACAACCAAGTAAAAGCTAGCAGTACCGTGTTATTTGGTTGGAACACTTCAACCAATTATGAAAGTGAGGTCTCCATCACAGCCGGTGAAATGTGTAATCTTTCATACAGTGCCAAATTTTGGAATTATGTTGGTGAATAAAATAACATGCTACCTGATTGATTAGATCCCAGTACTACAGAAGGAAAAATAATAATAGACCAGTTCTCATTCGTTTGATTAGTTATTGCTTCACTTCTTCGTTTGGCGTTGGCAGACAAAATTCGTTTCAGCCCCTCTTGATATTTTGGGATTAGCTTTTCTGCTTAAAAGAATGCCTGCCTAGTCAAGTTAAAACGCCTTCCGCTCTGTGCAGGATCATGTCCCCATTAAATTAATTGTTTTAATAAAGTTTGTGAACCATACAATAAAGTTTTTGTTTTGATATGACAATAATGCACTTCTGTTGCTATCTTCATGCAAGTCTTGCTATGCGATTTCCAAGTCGACTCACGTGGAAGAACTGTGAAGAAGAAAACAAAACTAATGCCAAAAGTCATGATGAAATCACATTCGGATGTGTATTGTTGGAGCAAACGTCTAATTCATGCTTTGAAAAAAAAAGAAGCCACTTTAATACAGGGAAAACGATTACTTAAAAGATGAAACATACAATATTACCCTTTAATTTAACTACCAATTACATACATATATACGTATATATATATATATGTAAATATATATACTCTAACAAAAACAATAGCATGAATGATCCATAAAACAAGTAATGCAAACACTTGTTAATACTAATGTTGGTGATCTTTCTTTAAGTTAGTATTGATGACCTAACTTTAGATCCAACAATAAGTCTATTTCACCCCTAGTTACATGCCACAATCAAGATAGAATGCGAATCAATTGACCTACAAAATTAAGCTAATTGACTCTCTAGAATTAAATCAATCAATTGATTTGAAATCTTGCCGAAACAATTCTAAGTACATCTACTTAGAACAGCCGAAAATCACAGCACTTTTGCCCCACCAAGAAGCAAGATTTTTATTGATAATTCATCTAGCAAAAACATTTTAATATATCAACCTCAAGTCTTAAATGTTATAGTTGGATAATTTTCTATCAGCTTAAACTTTTGGAACTAATTATAACCAATATGATATTAGAGTTTAAAAGTCTCTAGTTCAAACCATCTCTCTCCTTTTATTCTCAATTTCTTATTACACATGTTATAACGGTAGGAGACGTTTAGTCTATGTCCGATATTTGTAACATGTTACACATGAGAGACCGTGTCATGTGTCAACCTCTTGTCTTAAATACTATAGTTGGAATATTTCCTATTAGTTTAAGTTTTTAGATCTAATGGTAATTAACAAATATAATAACAACTCTAAAGTCACTTAGTTATTTATAGCCTCACAACTTCTAATTTTTTTTTTTTTTTTTGCGCAAGTAAATTTAATTGTTCCTATTAACCATAAAAAAAAAAACAATTTACGATAAAAATCAATTGAAATTGATTGGATATTATCAAGTTAGACTAAGTTTCTAGCAAGGGGTTGAGTAATTTCCAATCCATTACTTGTTTGGTGGTTGCATGAGATTGGATTTATTCAAGCCCATGCAACCATTTTATCCCATATGGATAGGATATAATTAACCCACCAAATTTGCGGGTTAAATTTATGCCACCAACATGGATATATTCTTATTTATTTATTTTTTCACTTTCTTACATTAATTATATAAAACATTAAATTTCATTTAAATATTATTTTATTTATTTTATTAAAATATTAAAAAACAATATATTTCAATAATAATAATAAAATAAATATTATTTTAATAAAATTACTTTTAAAGAGTTAGATTTTACTTTTTAAAATAATATTAAAATATTTTTTATTTTATAAAAATAGTATAATATATAATTAAAATATTTTATTAAAAATTCCAAAAAACAAATAAATACAAGATGATAGTTTTATTAAAAATATTTTAACATCACCGCTTGAGGTAGTTTCTGCACAGCTTTACAACATTAATAAGTTTAGAGGATTAAAATACTTGTTTGTGTTAGGTAAAAGATACTTATTTATTCATTTTATCCATCAATTTTAAGTCAAAGTCAATAAATCCAATAGTCATTATGTTAGATTATTATTTTAGTAGGTCTCCATTTGCCATCGTCCAATGTCATGTGGTGGTAGAAGCTTATTTTTGTATATGATTTAATGTATTTGTATGCTATATAAGAAGCTCCAGTGAAACTTCTTTGAATATAGTCCCATTAAAAGAGTTCTAGTGTATATGGTGAAAGAATTAGGTTCTTTATATCCTTACCACTTATTCTCTACAGCTACTTCATATCTCATCTCAACATCAGTTATGGAATTAAGTTTGATTCTTCTTCTTCTTCTTCTTCTTTTCTTCTTCTATTCCTCACCAAATAAAACATGATGTTTTCATAAGTTTTAGAGGTAAGGATACTCGTAAAAATTTCATAAGCCATCTTCACAAAGCTTTGCGAGACAAACAAATTCAAGCTTTCATTGATGACAAACTTAACAGAGGGAAAGAAATTTCCTCATCTCTTGTCAAAGCAATTGAAGAGTCACATATTTCTATCATCATTTTCTCAAAAAACTATGCGTCTTCTAAATGGTGTCTTGAAGAACTAGTGAAGATCTTGGAATGCAAAAGGAGGTATAGGGCAAATTATAATACCTATTTTTTATAAGGTAGATCCATCTGATGTCAAAAATCAGACTAGAACTTTTGGGGATGCATTTACAAAGCTTGAAGACCGTTTTAAAGGAGAACTTAGACAAAGTGCAGAGATGGAAGGATGCTCTCAACGAAGCAGCCAATCTTGCTGGGTGGCATTCGAGTGCTAAGAAGTAAGTGTTCAGTTTCTCTTAAAATAACTATATATTTAAATGAAGTTTTACTGTTACTAGAATAGATGCTGAAGCGTTCAGTTCCACAAACACTACCACTCAAACCTATAAACACACCTTCACTCCACCAGCACCACCACTCAACCCGCCGCAAGTCCTTTGTCTTTTCCCTCTGCACCCACCACGTGTCCCCTTTTTTTCCCTCTCCACCCTTCGTCGACACTCTCTCTTCCTTCTCCACCCATCGTTGCCTGCTCTATCTTTCCCTTTCCGCCTCCGTCATCATTCTCTCTTTCCTCACCACCCTCTACCGTTGTTCTCTCTTCCCTCTCCACCCTCCAATGTCGCTCTCTCTTGCCTCAATCTCCAGACTTTCAAGGTATTCAACACCGCACTGTTGGTGGCCTATCATATCTGGGTTTCCATCTTCAAGATGGAGACCTTCTGGTTTCTCCCGCTCTCTTTCTAGAGAGTTTTTAAACCCCAACCTTTTGGTTTCTTTTTTTTTTTTTTGGATCTTTTTGTGTGGTGGTAATAAGGGTGAGAGGGGATGATGGGTGTGTGATGATGGAGGGTTATGCTGGAAGTGTGATGGATGGTTGTATTGGATGGTTGTGATTGTGATGAATGGTTAATGAAATGAGATAAGAGCCATGAATTTTCTTTAGAGAACCATGACCTATTTTTATGTTTTTATGTTTTTATTTTTTATATTTGTTTGTTAGGGTTATTATTAATTATTATTTTTTTTAATACAAATTTGTCTCCCCATCCATCAATTGATGGATGGTGGAGATTGATCTATTTAATTTTAAATTATTTGAAAATTTTTATTTATTTATTTTTCATTTTGGTGATATAAGGGTAGGTTGGTAATTGAATAATCTGATTTTTTTTTTTATAATTTTTAATTTTTTAGTATATTATAATATGACTTTTAATATCAAGGGTATTTTTGCATTTTCCATATTTATGTCCAAAATCACTCATCTTTTGAATTAAGCCACTATTTCATTAACGGTAGGGGGCTTTTTTTTTTGTTGTTGATATTTTCCCTTTATTATATTATAGCTCACAATTTATTGTTTTACATATTTGATAGGCTTGAGTCTGTACTTATAGAGGACATTGTCGAAGATATTTTGAAGATGTTGTACAATATGTCCCCAAGTGATAACAAGGATGTAATTGGTATTGGTACAAGAATCGAAGAAATTATATCACTGTTAAACATTGGGACAAAAGATGTTCACAGACTAGGAATTTGGGGCTTCGGTGGTATAGGTAAGACAACTCTTGCTGAAGCTGTATTTAACAAGATCTCTGGGCACTTTGAAGGTTCTTATTTCACTTACAATGTTAGGGAAGAATCAGAAAAAGTTGGACTAAATCACTTGCGAAGAGAACTTTCAACAGTATTGGGGGATGGAAATATGAATATAAGGTACTTCTATTGTGTGACACACCTTCACAATGAATAGACTTGGACATAAGAATATTCTAATTGTTTTTGATGATGTGTCTGATTTTAGACAAATAGAATCTTTGGTTGGAAATCTTAATTATCTCAGTCCAGAAAGTCGAATTATCATAACAACAAGAGACAAACAAGTTCTTAGAATTGTGGGGTGGATCAATTTTATGAAGTTAAAGAATTATTTCATCATGCGGCGCTTGAGCTTTTTGGTCGTTATGCCTTAAAGGAAAAAATCCAACGAAAGATTATATCAAACTATCGGAAAGGGTAGCAAGGCATGCTGGAGGCATTCCTTTGGCTCTAAAAATTTTAGGGTCCTCTTTACTTGACAAGAGCAAAGAAGTTTGGGATGATACAATTGGGAAACTAGAAAGAATTATTGATAGGGATATCCAAAAGGTGTTGGAAATAAGTTATGATGAACTTGAAGATGAAGTGAAGAAGATGTTTTTGGATATTGCAATTTTTTTCAATAGCAGTGATGTTGGAGTTGTAAAACAATTCTTTGAGGCTTGTGGCTTTGTTCGCAAAGAGCGTGCAATGAGTATTCTCATTGATAAGTGTTTAATAACTATATCATACAACAGAATACTAGTGCATGATTTGCTACAAGCAATGGCTAAGGAAATTGTTCACAAAGAATCTGTAGGAGATCCTGGAAAGCGTAGCAGATTGTGGGATCCTGAGGATATCTACTCTGTTTTAAAAAAAAATACGGTATGACTTAATTACCTATTTTATTAATTACCTTTTGGTGCTAACTTATAAGATTTTGGTGGATATTTATTTTTGCACCCGAACAACATCGGGGATCTCTCAAATTGGTATAGATGTAAACATTTTTGTTTTTTGTTTTTTTTTGTTACAGTATAATTCATTTAAACATACTAATTTGTTAACTTTAAAAAAATAGAGCTTTGCCCTACTGTATTCCATTTTTTGAACTTGAGTTTCGCAGTACTATTAAATTATCTTATAAATTTATGTATTTGATTCTAATTTTTTGTTGTTTCTTTTCAATTTTTAGGGTACTGAATGACAGACCCCATTTCCTAGGCGATCTGCTGGCACCCTACGGTGACCCTCCAGTTAGCCCTTATGCTCAACTAAAGAATCCCCCGCAGAGCTAAGCCATATTCTTTCTCAACATTTACGAAAACAGCGGAAACGAGGGGAAATTTTTCATTTTTATTTTAAAACCTTTTCAAAATATTTTATAAAAATTTGGGCAGCATCCCGTCTGTTTTTCGGACTTTGCCACCCTGTAAATAATAAAATTTAACACTTCTAAAATCATAAAAACAATTTCCCCCAACTACGGAGCCTCAGGCTCTCAATTTCCCACACAACCACAACCACAAATTCAAGTTTCAATTTATGAACTAGTTATCAATAAAATCTCATGTCATGCATCAATTTACTTCAAAACATAATTTAAATCCACAAAATAATATTTACAAAACCATGTGGATCTAACAAAATATTTACATTACTTAACATTAAACCAAAATATAATTGGGAAATCACATTAGCACTGACGCCGCGGTTGCCTAGTATCGTCCGGGGAATTCCGCAGCTATGGTACCTGTGCCTGGGAGGTTTGTTTAAAAAATACAGAAAATATTGGGTGAGCTTTAAAAGCCCAGTGAGTGTCATAATGTATCATTTAAACCATACTTTATAAAAACCTCCCTAAAACATTTTCAAATTCATTTATTTTCAATCAAGTTTCATGCATTAATAATATAAAACATATATTGCACGGTTTTCAATTTCATAAAGGGATCTCCTATGGTTGCGGGGTTTTTATTCTAAAACTCTTTTTTTTTTTTTTCTTTTTAATGAAACGAACTGGTCCGACTCCGCTCGAAGGTGTCCTGCCAACCAGTCGTTTTCATTATCATAAACCAGATATGGTCCGACTCCGCTCGAAGGTGTCCTGCCAACCAATCCGGCTCCCGTCAACCTATAGTGACCCGTGCCTCATGGTACCCTAGTATAGAGCGGGATCCTGAAACGCTCTCTATCCGGTTCATGTAGCGGAATCCTGCATCGCTATAGAGCGGAACTCTGTCTCGCTCGGGTAAGCTAGCAAATAATATACCTTTCACGCGCATTGGGCTAATCTCTCAGACATCTGACTGACACGACATCTTGCGGGTATCTCCCGCGGTTAGTTTAGTTAGTGACATACTGACAGTACTAACTCTACCAATGCGCGCTTCGGGTACTCAACCCAGACCGGTACTAATATGATACTATCATGGGTAAGCCATCGGTTTTATTTTCATATTTTCAATCCATTTCACATATAAGCAATTCAAACATGAAACCATTATTTCATGAAATCACAAAATCATAACATCAGTTACCGTGCTATTTATCATTTAAATCATATTTCATTTTCATCAAAAATATCAAAACATGCATGAAACATCCATTCATTTATCAAATCAACAAAAACGTATAAAAATCAGTTTGACACTCACCTTCCGCTATTAATTCCAAGCGGATTTCCGGAAGCCTCTAAAACTGCGCTCTAGCGCTCTTCCCTGGCTCCACCGGATCGCTCGTCACCTACACAACATATATATACGTAAATTTACGCTTGCGTCAACCTCCGTAAACTCAAAATAATTAAAAACTACGTCGTCGTCTCTAATTGACCATTTTTAGGCGTAATTTCTCCATTTTGATTCTTTAATCAAATTTCCAACTTTTATCAACTTAAATACGCCTAATTAAACTCATTAGGGTCGTCCGAACCCCCAACGGACGTCGGATAGGTCAATTTACGAAATCGCCCATTAAACTAGTTTACGCACGTTTTGGTTTCCTTTTTGAATCCTTAGTATTTTCTTAACTTTCTAAGCTCCTTATCAACTTAAATCACATATTAATCAACTTGTTTTCACTCAAAAACAACCCACCAACAAATCACAACAAAACCCCTTTCGAATCAACTTATTTCTAACCAAAACATCAATCTTTAAACTCAAACAACTCACCCTTAATTTCTCCTCGCGTTGACTTCGCTTTGGGGTGGTTTTGGGCTGTTTTTGGGATGGATCTAGGCTGAGATTGGGCTGGTTTCTTTCCTCCTTTCTCCCCCTCTCTTCCTCTCTCTCTTTCCCTCTCGGCCTCACCGTCGCACAGCGTCACTGCTGCCGTCGATCTGCTGTCAAACCGCGCAGGTGGAGGGCTGTCTTGGCCGTGGATCAGGTCCGTTTCAGCTCCATTCAGGTCTAGCTTGAGCTGATCTTGGTGCAGGTTGGGGTGGAGCAGCTCGTCGCCGTCGATTGGAGCTGTCGGTCGGCGATTTCAGCTTCGGTTTCACCTTGATCTGTCACGGTTCTGCTGCACGTTTCTGCTTCGGTTTGCGGCTGGATAGCGACGTTGAACGGCGGGGGTGCACGGCTGGTCGGCGTTGGTGGCTTCTCCTTCTTCTTCTTCTTCTTCTCTTCTCTTCTCTCTTTTCTCTTTTCTTTCTTCTTTCTTTCTTTCTTTCTTCTTTGCGAGAGAGAGAGACTGGTTTTGTGTTGATTTAAAAGTCAACACACATTTCTTTGGCTTCTGTTTTCCTCCCCACAATTCTCATTAATTCCACTTATTCCCTAAAACAATTCCATTCTCCTCCCTTAGATTCTAGCTTAATCTCACTACGACCACAATTATTAAAAATTATCTTCACTTTAATCCATTTCTACCTTAGAAATTATTCAACTTCACTTATCATTTTAACTTCCCGTTTAATCTCCAATTGACTTTAAATCAATTCCAATGGGTTCTCTATGACCTTAAGCGTCTCCATAATTAATTTAGATCTCTAATCACCACTTAGGGACGATTCCTAGGTATCCGTACAATAATAAAAATAGAGGGTTTACAATTCTCCCCTCCTTATAAAAATTTCGTCCTCGAAATTAAATTACATACCTTACTCAAACAGATGAGGATACTGAGCACGCATCTGCTCCTCATGCTCCCATGTAGCTTCCTCAGATCCATGATTCCTCCACAAGACTTTAACCAATGGTATTGCTCTACGGCGCAACACCTGCTCTCTACGATCCAAGATCTCAACAGGTTGCTCTTCATAGGACAAATTCTCTCTAAGTTGCACCGGCTGCTCTCTAAGAATATGCGAAGGATCTGCTACATATTTCCGTAACATGGACACATGGAATACATCGTGGATATTCGCTAACTCTGGTGGCAATTCCAATCTATAAGCCACCTCTCCAATCCTTTCCACGATCTCATACGGCCCTATATACCGCGGACTCAGCTTGCCTCGCTTTCCAAATCTTAACACACCTTTCCAAGGCGAAATCCGCAGAAACACTCTATCACCCACCTGAAATTCCAAATCTCTTCTTCGATTGTCCGCATAGCTTTTCTGCCTATCATTGGCTATCTTCAGCTTTTCTCTGATCACATTTACTTTTTCTGTAGTGATCTGGACAATCTCTAGGCCAATCAATTTCCTCTCACCTACCTCATCCCAACAAACTGGGGTTCTACATTTCCTGCCATACAACGCTTCATAAGGTGCCATCTCTATACTGGACTGATAGCTGTTGTTGTAGGCAAACTCTAACAATGGTAGGTGAATATCCCAGCTTCCCCTGAATTCCATAACACAAGCTCTCAACATATCCTCAAGGGTCTGGATAGTCCTCTCGGATTGGCCATCCGTCTGTGGGTGAAATGCTGTGCTGAAATGCAATCTGGTGCCTAAAGCTTCCTGCAACTTAGGCCAAAATCTCGATGTAAACCGAGGATCTCTATCTGATACAATAGACACTGGGGCGCCATGTAATCTAATGATCTCATTCACATATAACCGCGCCAATCTATCCAGAGAATAGGTAGTCTTGATTGCTAAAAAGTGAGCAGACTTCGTCAATCGATCAACAATTACCCATATAGCATCATGCCCACTCTGTGTCCTCGGTAGCCCTACCACGAAATCCATAGTAATCCTCTCCCATTTCCACTCAGGGATCGGTAAGGGCTGCAGTAAACCTGCCGGTTTCTGATGTTCTGCTTTAATCTGTTGACAAGTCAAACATCTAGAAACGAACTCTGCTATCTCTTTCTTCATTCCTCTCCACCAATAGTGATCTCTCAGAGTCCGATACATCTTTGTACTCCCTGGGTGCATGGCGTAAGCGGATGAATGTGCTTCTTCCATAATTTCTTTCCTCAAATCTCCCACATCTGGCACACACAATCTCTGATCCAACACCAGTGTCCCGTCTTCTCTCAGAGCAAAATTACCTCCTTGCCCAGTTTCAATTCTACCCTTGAGTTTCATCAATTCTGGATCCTGCAACTGTAGCTCTCTGATACGATCTACTAAAACTGGACGGACATGAAATGCTGCTACTAGAGCTCTTGAGTCCGTCGTCACCAATCTAACACCCATGGATCTCAACTCCACTAGAAAGGGTAGATACTCCACCTTCAACTGAGCTAATGAATGGGTATACTTGCGACTCAAGGCGTCTGCAACTACATTCGCCTTGCCTGGATGATACTCTATGGTGCAATCATAATCTTTAATAAGTTCTATCCACCTCCTCTGTCTCATATTCAATTCCTTCTGGGTGAATAAATACTGCAGACTCTTGTGATCAGTAAAGATCCTGCATGATACACCATATAGATAATGCCTCCATATCCTCAAAGCAAACACTACTGCAGCAAGTTCAAGGTCGTGTGTTGGGTAGTTCTTCTCATGATTTTTCAACTGTCGCGATGCATAAGCTACTACCCTATCATTCTGCATCAACACACACCCTAAACCTTGCCTAGAGGCGTCGCAATACACAGTAAAGCCATCCTCCCCTGATGGAAGGGTAAGAACTGGTGCCGAGGTCAACCTATACTTCAGCTCATCAAAGCTATACTGGCACTCATCTGACCATACAAACTTTTCCTCTTTTCTTGTCAGTCTAGTAAGCGGAGTTGCTATTTTTGAAAATCCCTCAACAAACTTCCTATAATAGCCTGCCAGTCCCAAAAAGCTCCTAACCTCGGTCACATTCGTAGGTGCTTTCCAATCTAAGATTGCTTCTATCTTCTGGGGATCCACACTCAATCCATCAGCTGATATCACATGTCCTAAGAAAGCAATCTGATCCAACCAAAACTGACACTTACTAAACTTCGCATATAACTGGTGCTCTCTCAAGGTCTGTAAAACTATCCAAAGATGTTCCGCATGCTCCTCTGGACTACCTGAATACACCAAGATATCATCAATGAATACAATCACAAATCTATCCAGATATGGCCGAAACACCCTATTCATCAAATCCATAAATGCGGCCGGAGCATTCGTCAATCCGAATGGCATCACTAGAAACTCATAATGTCCATATCGGGTCCTGAATGCAGTCTTAGGAACATCTTCTACACGAACTTTCAACTGATGATAACCGGATCTCAAGTCTATCTTAGAATATACTCTGGATCCCTGCAGCTGATCAAACAAATCATCAATCCTCGGGAGTGGGTACTGATTCCGTATCGTCACCTTATTCAATTGACGATAATCAATACATAATCTCAAACTCCCATCTTTCTTCTTTACAAAAAGTACTGGAGCACCCCACGGAGATGTACTCGGCTTTACAAATCCTTTATCCAGTAACTCTTCCATCTGAACTTTCAATTCTTTTAACTCTGCTGGAGCCATCCTGTAAGGGGTAATAGAAATCGGTCCAGTTCCCGGAATCAGATCTATCTCAAACTCTATCTCCCTATCTGGAGGCAATCCTGGGAGATCATCTGGGAACACATCTAAGAACTCTCTGACCACTGGAATCTCTTCAGGGTAAACTTCACCTTTTTCCGTCTCAACCATATAAGCTAAATACCCCTGACAACCCTTACGAAGCATTCTACTGGCTGTCATTGCAGTGATCAAACTAGTAGCAATCGCCTTCCGTACCCCACGGAATACTACCTCTGGCTCCCCTAATCGTGCCAACTTAACCTCTTTTCTGTAACAATCCATTGTAGCTCTATACTTGGATAACCAATCCATTCCTAGTATAACATCAAAATCTTGTATATCTAATACAATCAAGTCTGCCGGAAACTCTCTCTCCTCAATCACAATCTTTCCATCTCTAATCACTCTATCTGCTATCAACAAGTTTCCGGTCGGAATGGATACTAGCATACTATCCAATGGTAGAACTAGTGCATTCACTTTCATCGCAAAAGGCACGGATACAAAATAATGTGTAGCCCCTGGGTCAATCAAAACATAAGCAGAATAGTCAAAAATCGAGATCATACCGGTAACAACCTCCGGAGCTACATCGGCCTCCTGCTGAGTGACTGCAAAAACACGAGCCTGGGTGCTAGGTCTACCAGCCTGAGCTGCTGAAGTAGACGGTCCTCTGCCCATTGCACCCCTGGTAGAGACTGAGGTACCCCGTCCTCTCATCTGGAAACTCCTACCTCCTCGTCTCTGACCTGTACTTGCCTGAGAGGCAACTGTAGCTGAAGATCCAGCCTCTGAACTGGGAGTAATCAACTGTGGGCAATCTCGTATAAAATGTCCCTCCTGCCCACACTGATAACATGTAGGGCCTCTGGTCTTATATCTGCACTCTCCCTCATGTCTCCTCCCGCAGATACTGCACTGTGGGAAACTACCCCTGGTATCGCGGGATCCTCCTGAAGCTGCTGGTGATCCGAATGATCCCTGTCTAGAGGATGTCCCCCTGCTCATCCTCCTCCAACCTGTCCATTTGGGCTTCTGATCCTTCTTTGTTGTCTTACTTGACCCTTCCTGTGGCTGACTGGAGCTACTGCGCTTACTTCCTGATTGTCTACTCTGTTCATTTCTCTCTACCTCCAGTGCCGCTTCAACTAATCTGCCATATCTATCCTTTGGGGCCCATGAAAGATGAACTTTCAAATCTGCATGCAAACCTGCAAAGAATCTTTTGCTCTTCTATTCTTCATTCTCTGCAATCAGAGGGACTACCCGGATCAACTCAGAAAATCTCTTTTCGTAATCTGCCACGGACATAGATCCCTGCTGTAAACTGAAAAACTCATCCGTCCGTGCATCCTGGTACGTCTGAGGGTAAAAATGTACTCTATACTCCCTCTCAAATACTGCCCAGGAAATCCCCTCCGGGTATCGTCTCTCTAGGGCCTCCCACCAGTCCTGAGCCCTATTCTCCAGCAAAAATGAAGAGAACTCTACTCTTTGCTCCTCTGAGCAATCCATCACCCTATAAATTTTCTTCATACGATCCAGCCATTCTAGGGCATTCTCTGGATCTCCCTTGCCATCAAACGGCGTTCCACCCAGCTTCTTTACCCTTTCTATATCATTCTTTCTATCAACAGGAGCCTCCCGCGGCTGCTGTTGCTGCTGCATCGCCGCTGCTAGCATCTGAGCAAACTGCTGCGGATCAAAACCTCCCATAGCCTGGCCACTCGGTCCAGCTTGCTCAAACGTAGGTGGCTCAGCTGGGGCATTCACAGACTCAGTACCATGCTCGGACCCCTCAAAAAGTGGAGTCTCAGTAACTGGAGCTCCTGCGAGAGCTCTACCGGAACCCCGTCGACCACGTCCGCGACTACGTCCGCGTCGATCCATAGTGCTGTGATTTCAAGACATTAAACTTGTAAAGAATTTGAAAATCATTTCAAAATATGATGCATGACGTTAAAATACATGTGGTTGTGTATTTCATTATCAAAACATAACATACTATACTTTTATTTTCAAAATTGCGCTTAAACCGCGCTCTGATACCACTCTGACAGACCCCATTTCCTAGGCGATCTGCTGGCACCCTACGGTGACCCTCCAGTTAGCCCTTATGCTCAACTAAAGAATCCCCCGCAGAGCTAAGCCATATTCTTTCTCAACATTTACGAAAACAGCGGAAACGAGGGGAAATTTTTCATTTTTATTTTAAAACCTTTTCAAAATATTTTATAAAAATTTGGGCAGCATCCCGTCTGTTTTTCGGACTTTGCCACCCTGTAAATAATAAAATTTAACACTTCTAAAATCATAAAAACAATTTCCCCCAACTACGGAGCCTCAGGCTCTCAATTTCCCACACAACCACAACCACAAATTCAAGTTTCAATTTATGAACTAGTTATCAATAAAATCTCATGTCATGCATCAATTTACTTCAAAACATAATTTAAATCCACAAAATAATATTTACAAAACCATGTGGATCTAACAAAATATTTACATTACTTAACATTAAACCAAAATATAATTGGGAAATCACATTAGCACTGACGCCGCGGTTGCCTAGTATCGTCCGGGGAATTCCGCAGCTATGGTACCTGTGCCTGGGAGGTTTGTTTAAAAAATACAGAAAATATTGGGTGAGCTTTAAAAGCCCAGTGAGTGTCATAATGTATCATTTAAACCATACTTTATAAAAACCTCCCTAAAACATTTTCAAATTCATTTATTTTCAATCAAGTTTCATGCATTAATAATATAAAACATATATTGCACGGTTTTCAATTTCATAAAGGGATCTCCTATGGTTGCGGGGTTTTTATTCTAAAACTCTTTTTTTTTTTTCTTTTTAATGAAACGAACTGGTCCGACTCCGCTCGAAGGTGTCCTGCCAACCAGTCGTTTTCATTATCATAAACCAGATATGGTCCGACTCCGCTCGAAGGTGTCCTGCCAACCAATCCGGCTCCCGTCAACCTATAGTGACCCGTGCCTCATGGTACCCTAGTATAGAGCGGGATCCTGAAACGCTCTCTATCCGGTTCATGTAGCGGAATCCTGCATCGCTATAGAGCGGAACTCTGTCTCGCTCGGGTAAGCTAGCAAATAATATACCTTTCACGCGCATTGGGCTAATCTCTCAGACATCTGACTGACACGACATCTTGCGGGTATCTCCCGCGGTTAGTTTAGTTAGTGACATACTGACAGTACTAACTCTACCAATGCGCGCTTCGGGTACTCAACCCAGACCGGTACTAATATGATACTATCATGGGTAAGCCATCGGTTTTATTTTCATATTTTCAATCCATTTCACATATAAGCAATTCAAACATGAAACCATTATTTCATGAAATCACAAAATCATAACATCAGTTACCGTGCTATTTATCATTTAAATCATATTTCATTTTCATCAAAAATATCAAAACATGCATGAAACATCCATTCATTTATCAAATCAACAAAAACGTATAAAATCAGTTTGACACTCACCTTCCGCTATTAATTCCAAGCGGATTTCCGGAAGCCTCTAAAACTGCGCTCTAGCGCTCTTCCCTGGCTCCACCGGATCGCTCGTCACCTACACAACATATATATACGTAAATTTACGCTTGCGTCAACCTCCGTAAACTCAAAATAATTAAAAACTACGTCGTCGTCTCTAATTGACCATTTTTAGGCGTAATTTCTCCATTTTGATTCTTTAATCAAATTTCCAACTTTTATCAACTTAAATACGCCTAATTAAACTCATTAGGGTCGTCCGAACCCCCAACGGACGTCGGATAGGTCAATTTACGAAATCGCCCATTAAACTAGTTTACGCACGTTTTGGTTTCCTTTTTGAATCCTTAGTATTTTCTTAACTTTCTAAGCTCCTTATCAACTTAAATCACATATTAATCAACTTGTTTTCACTCAAAAACAACCCACCAACAAATCACAACAAAACCCCTTTCGAATCAACTTATTTCTAACCAAAACATCAATCTTTAAACTCAAACAACTCACCCTTAATTTCTCCTCGCGTTGACTTCGCTTTGGGGTGGTTTTGGGCTGTTTTTGGGATGGATCTAGGCTGAGATTGGGCTGGTTTCTTTCCTCCTTTCTCCCCCTCTCTTCCTCTCTCTCTTTCCCTCTCGGCCTCACCGTCGCACGGCGTCACTGCTGCCGTCGATCTGCTGTCAAACCGCGCAGGTGGAGGGCTGTCTTGGCCGTGGATCAGGTCCGTTTCAGCTCCATTCAGGTCTAGCTTGAGCTGATCTTGGTGCAGGTTGGGGTGGAGCAGCTCGTCGCCGTCGATTGGAGCTGTCGGTCGGCGATTTCAGCTTCGGTTTCACCTTGATCTGTCACGGTTCTGCTGCACGTTTCTGCTTCGGTTTGCGGCTGGATAGCGACGTTGAACGGCGGGGGTGCACGGCTGGTCGGCGTTGGTGGCTTCTCCTTCTTCTTCTTCTTCTTCTCTTCTCTTCTCTCTTTTCTCTTTTCTTTCTTCTTTCTTTCTTTCTTTCTTCTTTGCGAGAGAGAGAGACTGGTTTTGTGTTGATTTAAAAGTCAACACACATTTCTTTGGCTTCTGTTTTCCTCCCCACAATTCTCATTAATTCCACTTATTCCCTAAAACAATTCCATTCTCCTCCCTTAGATTCTAGCTTAATCTCACTACGACCACAATTATTAAAAATTATCTTCACTTTAATCCATTTCTACCTTAGAAATTATTCAACTTCACTTATCATTTTAACTTCCCGTTTAATCTCCAATTGACTTTAAATCAATTCCAATGGGTTCTCTATGACCTTAAGCGTCTCCATAATTAATTTAGATCTCTAATCACCACTTAGGGACGATTCCTAGGTATCCGTACAATAATAAAAATAGAGGGTTTACACTGAAACTATTGAAGGTATCTCATTGGATGTGACTGAAATAAGAGCCTGTAAAGTTGACTCCACTTGCTTTTTCAAAGATGCCGAAACTGAGAGTGCTCAATTTCTATAGTTTATGCCGCTACAAGAAGAGTAGAGTGCACGTCGTAAATGACATGCAATTTGATTTTACTGAGCTAAGGTATCTTCTTTGGCACAAGTACCCAGCTTCCATCATTATCATCAAGTTTTTGTCGACCAAACCTCACAGTACTTGAAATGCCCTTCAGCAATGTTACCCCGACTTTGGGACGGTGTTAAGGTATATTGTATTATTTTGAATTATTATTATTAAATAATAGATATTAAAAATAATAATTAAAACTGTCCAATCGTATCGTGGTTAGTAAATAAATTGGGACAGCTGGATCCAATTGTATCATATTTTCAGATATTAAAAAATTAAAAAAAATAATTGAACAAATAAAAAAGAGACGCGTTTAACTCATCCCATCACAATTACTCTCTTCCCACCGTCTCTCTCTGTCGTCACCACCTGCCCACCACCAAAACCTAATTCCATCACACCACTCAACACACCACCGTAACACCTAGCTCGTCTTCCTCCTCCGCTGCCGCCGTAGGAAGACTCTTCTTCTTCACCTTTGGTTCCTCTTCCTGCGTCGCCTCTGGCTCCCCTGCCTCTGCCGCAGGGAGACTCTTCTTCGTCGCCTCTAGTGGTGGGTTGGGTTTTTTTATGGCTTCGTTGTTGGTGGTGGGATGGGTTTTTTGTTTCTCTATATGTTGAAAAAAACCTAAATTTTTTTGGGTTGGTTGTTGGTGGTGCCTCCTCTATATCTTGAAAAAAATGTGAATTTTCTATTTTTTTACATTGAACCCAGGTGTTGATGGTGTTTATGGTTGATATTGTTTTTTGTTGAAGACTATGTGTTTGATGAATTGTGTGTGAGAGGAACAAAAAAGTGGTTATAGCTTGTTTGTTGAAGATTATGCGTTTTAATTTTTTTTTTTTAAATTTGTCAATTTATTTTTTAGATTTTGATTATGGATGATGATTTTGGTTGAAGATTATATGTTTGATTCTGGAATTTTTTTATTTAACTTTTTAATATTTTTTTCAAATTAATGTGGAGATCTAATGCAAATTTTTTATTTAATTTATTTAATTTTTACTTAATAATAATTATTATTTCAATTATTTAAAATTTTAATTCAATTATTTCTTCTTATATAAATTTAATTGTAAATTCTAAAAAATATATATTTTTATTTAGTTTTCAATTTGTTTCATTTTTGATATGAAAGGGTAGTTTGGTAATGGATTAATTTGTTTTGTTTTTTATTTTTTAATTTTTCAATTTAGTAAGGATATTTTGGCCTCTTATTGTTTTTATCACAAAACCACCAAACAGTTGGATGGAAACTGGGGCTCTTTTATTAATATTTTAAAAAGTTAGAGGAAACTGACATGATTTATTATTTCGGGGGCGTTTTAGATTTTTTTTATTATTTATAAACCAACATTTTTAGATTGAGTTTATATTTTATTTGAAAACAAACTATGTTGAATTTAACTAAACACTAAATAGTAATGGAAAACCAAAAGCTCCACTAAATATTTTGTTTGTTTTCTTTTAAATTCAAAACCTATTGCCACCCAAAAAATTTTTACACACACCCATTTTTTAAGTGAATTTTTTTTATCACTAAAATATCCTTATATTAAATTACTTAAAAGGACATAACTAGCTATAAAAACAAATAAAAAAAAAAAAATACTTTGTATACCAACTCAATCACAAACCCTAATATTTAGGTTCACATTTAAAATTGAATTTTATTGTAGTTAAATTTACTTTTGATATAGATTTGAAGAAAGAAACAAAACCATTGTTTAAAAGTTTGAGTAGATTTTAATGTTTTTGTAAAATTCTTTTCATGTGAAAAGAAGGATTTAAAGTTTGAGTAGATTTTTTCTTTGTCTGTATGATGCATATGTCAACTATATTTGACTCTTGATAGGCGAGAGATTTTGTATTAATCAGTATCCCAACTATTGACGTAGAAATTTGAGTTAACCGCCAACTTCAATTTTAAATTAACCATGAATTACGATCCCAATAATTCTCACCATTTTTTTTTTTTTTTTGTAATTTGCATCAAGTGGATAAATGACTGCATTTTTAATTTAAGTTATCTGCTGTTGTTGGGAACTTGATGGGTGGTAATAGCACCACCATTAATTAATAAAATATACAAATTTAACCTGTATCCCTGACCTCTCACAGGCTCCAAATCTTGAGAGCTTGACCTTACGAGGCTGTACAAGTTTGACTGAGATTCCCTTGTCTATTCAACACCTCGTAAAGCTAGTTACCTTGGATCTAAGCTGGTGTGCAAACCTCCTGAAATTTCCAGGCCAGCAGTGATTCAATTGAGGAACTTCTTCTATATGAGTGCTCAAAACTCAAGGACTTCTTCCTATCTCAAGTAGTTTGCAATCGTTACATTTATGTGGCACTGCAGTGGAAGTACTGCCTTCAAATTTTGAGAGACTTTCAAGACTACGTTTATTGGATCTTTGGGGCTGTTCAAGGCTTACTTGTCTTCCTGACAGCATTTGTGGATTGCACATCTCTTAAAGAACTTGAGATTTCTTTTTGCTCAAAACTTGACAGATTGCCTGAGGAGTTGGGCAATTTAGAAAATTTGCAGACACTCTATGCGAGCGGAGTTCCCATAAAAAAAATACCATCATCAGTGTCACAGTTGAAAAACCTTCGCTCCTTAATTATTCATAGACCTAGGCGTCAAGGACAGCCGAGTCTGCAGCTGCCTCGTTTATTAGAGTTTCATCATCTGCGTGATTTATGTCTAGGTGACTGTGGTTTCACAGAGTTACCTGAGAGCCTCGGCTTATTATCATCAGTAGAAATTTTATCACTGTGTGGAAACAACTTGGAGAACATTCCAGAAAGTATCACACATCTTTCCAATTTACATTATCTCAACATTAGCCATTGTGAGAGGTTGCAATCCTTTACAGAAAGTATTAAACATCTTTCCAATTTACATGATCTCAGTCATTAGCCATTGTGAGAGGTTGCAATCCTTACCAGAAAGTATTAAACATCTTTCCGGATTATCTGGTCTCCACATTAGCTATTGTAAGAGGTTGCAATCCTTACCAGAAAGTATCACACATCTTTCCAAGTTATTTCATCTCGACATTAGCCATTGTGAGAGGTTACAATCCTTACCAGCGCTTCCTTGGAGTTTACGTTCTTTATGGGCAGTTAATTGCAAATCATTGCAAGCAGTGTCAAATTTGTCAACTCTACCAATGGAATTAAGCTTGATCAATTGCGTCAATTTGAATCGAAATGTATTAAGAGACATTGTGAAAAATGTTCTACGAAAAATATTTAGCAAGGTAAGTTCTTCAACAGAAGAAGCATGGTAATGTTTTTCTGGTTTCTCTTTCGTATGTTGAATTATTTTCTGTTTTAACTTTTATAAACAATATATTACTTAAGGTCAAGCATGTTTACAGATGATGATTCTCGCAGGTACAGCAATTTGCTCATGGTCAAAGAAGACCTTGTAGTTTTATAAATTTTCCAGGAGAAGAAATTCCAGAATGGTTTAGATATCAAGGTTTGGGATCTTTTATACTTTTCAAGCTGCCACTAGATTGGTTCAATGATGCTTTCTTCTTTGGTTTTGCCCTATGCATCGTTTTACCATACTGTGACTATCATGATAATGATTGTAGTTTGTATGTTAAGTTTGAATGCAAAGTGAAATTGCCAAATGGTGAATCGTTTTTGTTGATTAACGATGGTGATTTCTGTGGTTGGAATTCTCCAAAGGCTTATGGACCCAACTATCTTAGAGTGGATCATGTGCTCCTGAGCTTTTTTGTAGTGCAACGTAGTGACTTTTGTGGAAAATATTTTAGTGATGAGATTTCTTTTCGATTCTATCTTAAGACTTGGTATCATGGAAAACCTACAAATTGTGGTAAGGTGAAAAAGTGTGGAGTCAATTTAATGTACAAGCAAGATTTTGTAAC
The DNA here is from genome assembly GCA_021234005.1 of Nephelium lappaceum. NCBI lineage: Eukaryota > Viridiplantae > Streptophyta > Magnoliopsida > Sapindales > Sapindaceae > Nephelium > Nephelium lappaceum. The sequence goes on from CM037998.1 coordinate 19,657,534, forward strand.
TTCCGGTGAAAGTTTCAACTTCGATGATAACTGCTTTTTGGAAATCAACAGAAGAATCTAGCACAAGTAGAAGATTTAGATTTGAGGAGGAGGAGCAAAAGGAACCAGACCCCAAGAGGTTGAAACTCATTGAATTGTTTTGAACAACAATCACAGATCATGCTAAATCGGTGAGGCATTTCTAGGCATGAGTGACAGCTGTCCAACAGTTCAGCTTCGGGATGCATTATAATGCACGGTGCACCTTCCAATTCGGCATATTTAATTTGCTTAATAACATTTGTGTTGTATAGCTCGTTTTGCTTGGTTGTGTTGTGTTGTCTAGTGTCCGTTTAGTGATATAGGATTGTATTAAATATTCCTTTAGGATTAAAGATCATCCTACTACAACTTCAAATCTTTTCATCCTTATCATTTAAGATACTTGATACTAGTAACTAATAAATCCCTTTTGCTTTTACCAACGGATTGACTACTTCTATTTTGAGAATTTATGGTTTGAATTAACTTCTCTGTCAACTTTATGATTCCCAAATTTTGAACTATATATATCATATATTTGCTCACTTTTATTCAAAAAGGGTATGTTACTGACTCAATTTGTGTTTTTTTAACACTGCTATATTAAATAGTTTGGGCATGTTTCAGGTTTATTTTTTATATGTAACATGGTTGGATTCTATTTTCCACTTAGATATACAAGTTAATCACAGTAATATATATATATATATATATATATATTCTATTTTAGTAGACATATGATCAGGAACGGATAAATTTTTGTCCATAGGCAATTGGGCATACTCTGTTTGGGTTTAAACTTTGTTTTTATTATTTTTTTTAATTTACATATTTGGGTTTAAACTTGGAGAGGGAAAAAGATATAATTAAAGAAATTATAATATTTAGGATTAGTTTTGATATTTAGAAAGGATTTATTTTTTAAAAGAGTAAATTACAATTTAGCCTACTAGTTTGAAACTAATTGTAGGTCGAGTCAAAGTTTACTGTTAATTACAATTTAGCCTACTGCCGTTATAAAATTCTGTTAGAGTTAATCGTTGACAGACAAAAAGACCAAAATGCCCTTACCATATAATAATTTTTCAAAAAAATTTTAAAAACAATTAAAATTTTCATTTAATTAGAAAAAAATTATTAGGAAAAAATTAAAAATAAAACAATCTAATGCTCCAAATTGGATCTCCACCATTCATTTCATCCATCCTGATAAGTCATTTTAATTGCTTACTATTTCTAATTGCTCAAAACTTGACAGATTGCCTGAGGAGTTGGGCAATTTAGAAAATTTGCGGTATCTCTATGCAGACAGAGTTCCCCTAAAAGAAATACCATCATCAATCTCATGGTTGAAACACCTTCGTATCTTGTCTATTGAAAGATTTGAGTGTCAAGAACAGCCGAGTCTCCAACTGCCTCCTTTATTAGGGTGTCACAATCTACGGAGTTTAAATCTAGCTAACTGTGGTATCACAGAGTTACCTGAGAGCCTCGGCTAATTATCATCACTAGGATCGTTATTATTACGTGGAAACAATTTGGAGAGAATTCCAGAAAGTATTATACATCTTTCTTTGTTACATTATCTCAACATTAGCTATTGTGAGAGGTTGCAATCCTTACCAGAGCTTCCTAAGAGTTTACGGTGTTTATATGCAGTAAATTGCAAATCATTGCAAGCATTGTCAAATTTGTCAACTCTACCTGCATATAAGAGAAACAATTCAATGCAATTCAGATTCATCAATTGCTTCAATTTGAATTGAAATGCAATCAGAGAGATTGTGAAAAATGTTCTACTAAAAATTTTAAGCAAGGTAACTTCTTCACCGAAAGAACATGGTAATGTTTTTCTGGTTTCTCTTTTGTATGTTGAATTATTTTCTGTTTTTCCTTTTATAAACAATATATTATTTAAAGTCAAGTATGTTTACAGTTGATGATTCTCATGGTACAGGAATGTGTTCATAGAGGTAGATCTGGCACTTGTATGGAATTTCCTGGAGATGAAATTTCAGAATGGTTTAGATATCAACGTTTGGGATCTTTTATACTTTTTAAGCTGCCATCAGATGGATTCAATGATGCTTTCTTTGGTTTTGCCCTATGCATCGTTATAGCATTTCGCGACCATCAAGATAATGATTGTGGTTTGGATGCTAAGTTTGAATGCGAAGTAAAATTCCCAGATGGTGAACCGTTTTTGTTGATTAACAATGGTGTTATAGGTGGTTGGTCTCCTTCAGGACATTTTTATGGACCCAGCTATGTTGGAGCGGATCATGTGTTCCTGCAGTTTTTTGAAGTGCAACGTGGTGGCTTTTGTGGAAAATATTTCAATGATGAGATTTATTTTCGATTCTATCTTACGGAGCTTGCTACTACAAACCCTATAAATTGTTGTAAGGATGAAAAAGTGTAGGAGTCCGTTTAATATACAAGCAAGATTTTGTAGATTCCGGTGAAAGTTTCAACTTTGATGACAACTCTTTTTGGAAATCAACTGAAGAATCTAGAACAAGCAAAAGATTTAGATTTGAAGAGGAGGAGCAAAAGGGGCCAGACCCTAAGAAGTTGAAACTCATTGAACTCTTATGAACAACGATCACAAATCATACTAAATCAATCAGGTGTTTTTAGGCATGAGTGACAATGGCCCAACAATACAGCTTCAAGATGCGTGATAATGCACGGTGCATCTACTATTCTGACACAAATTTGCATAATAACATCTATGTTGTATGGCGCATTTTGTTTGGTTGTGTTGTTGTGACTTATGTATCGTACTATGTTTGGTGATAAGTCCTAATTATAAGGGAAAATACCAAAAATGACCAATTGAAGAGATCCAAGTTGAAAGCTATTCTTTTTTGGAAATTCTTGCAAAACTGATTTTTTGTGGATGAAAGTGCCCCCTTTTATCTTTTCAGTTTCAATAAGGGTTACACCATTGACATTTCTCAATTTTCTCTCATCACCTCTAAAGCTCTCCGTATATCAAAAAGCCATGAACTTATCTTCTTACTCTCTGCAACTCTTCACACTCTCTTCCTCTTCTTTTCCTTCTTCATTCACTCGACGCACCAACATATCATGCGTCTCGACCCGGCCTAGAAGGAAAACGGGTGGCAGCAAGAGTGAGGACCCGTAGTCTCGCGAGCTGGTGCGAGTCCTGGTGAGGAGTTCAGTGAGAAAGAGCTGCTGTTGTAGTCCCTTAACAATATGTCAAGGTGGTGAGGACCCAACACTGTTTTCTTCCTTTGAAGAGCTTGACAAGAATGACAAGTGGCTCCAATGTCTTGAGGTGTCCATTCTTTCGTCTGGGTTTTGAAAAATTTCATCTGGGTTGTCCAGCGTCGCTGGGGAGATTGAAGGTCCATTAATCACCTCCATTTCTTAAGATCAATTTGCTCCTCTTGTGGAGCCCATTCAAGAGGTTGAGCTCAGATGGATTCACTGGAACTGCATCCAAAATCTCTAAGACTGTTAACTAAATGTCTTCATGGAAAGAGGATAAGGGAACTATAAATCTCCTTTTATCAAATATATATAATAAAATGAATAGAAAACATAACTAGATTGAATCTCATATATCAGTAATTTATAGTGAATAACACGAAAAGATAAGTGTCAATTTAAGCATCTCCCTAAATCAATTAATGTCTATAGTTACCATGATTATCTCTTTGTGACAGTAGAACTAAAATAAAAACAATATAAAAGCATAGTTATATAATATAATATGCAAATGGGAGAATGGAAATTGAGAGGATAAGAGAATTTACCGATTGTGATAAGCCACATGGTGAGTGTAAATTCTAGTAAGTTGTTGGTCCAATAATGGTAAGACACAATCATTCCAATGCTACTTACACTAAAATATTTTCTTCGGAATGATGGATTTTCTTTCTTTTCGGAAGCATTTTCTTATACCATGAAAAGACATTAAAGAAGTTTGAAAGCACAGAGAAGTTCTTGCTTCCTGGGTAAAAATGAGTGACATCAATGGTGAATTTATATTATCAATGGAAGTTTATATCATTAATGTTCAATCATATTAATGTTATTCACCAGATTTTGTCCTATTAATATTCACTTTAAGGAAACGATCAGACGGCGATGTTTCGCCAGAACTCAAGATAAAAGTGTTCATTTTTCTAGTTAAGAAACCAACAATTTAAAATATGTTTATGGCAAGAAAGGTTTAAACCAGAATAACCTTTTTTTAACGTTATATGTCTATCTATTCGAAAGACAAGTAATACATGTAGTAATTTGTTTAGCTTATGCAGATGCACTTGATTGGTCCATTTGGCTCAAACTTGTGTATAATGCATCATAAACATGATTGTATATAATCAAAACTTTGTAAGCTGGCTTTATGATTTGATATCTCATATTTAGATTTTGAAAATCTTAATCATAATTACATAATTAACCTACATAGATACTATTAATAATATCTATATATGGTTAAACCTACTTTCATATTTGAGTAAACTGATTTCATTCTTATTTATATTTAGATATATAGTTAAATATGTTTCTATATTTGGCTAAATTTACTTCCATATTTATCTATATTTTTACATATGGTGAAAAGTGTTTTCATATCTGGTTAGATTTGCTTCCATTCTTATTTATACTTCTATGTATAATGAAAAATCATTATTCTATATATTTTTTCAAGTTTACTCCCACAATTATTCTATATAATTAAAAATAATTATTCTATATTTGTTTTTTTCAAATTTACTTCCATATTTATTTATAATTATATATATGACTAAAAGTGATTCCATGTTTGTAGAAATTTACTTCTATTTTTACTTATAATTCTACTTGTGGTTAAAGATAATTCAATTTTTGGTTGAATTTACTTCCATATTTATTTATACTTCAATATGTGGCTTAAAATGATTTCAAATTAAACTAAATTTATTATCCTACCTATTTTTACTTCTCTATATTTATAGTTCAAAGTAATTATCTTTTCAAAAGGAAAAAAAAAAAGTTATTATATATTTGCATCAAATTATTTTCATATTTATCTTTTGAGAAATATAATCTGTTCTTCTTTTTCCAAATTTGGTTAGTTGCTTTCATTCTTACGTATAGTTTTTTATATGTGGTTAATCAAGAGAAGTAAGAATTCTCTCCTAGCCTTTTGTTACCTTAACTTTTTATAAGAGTAATTTTGATTTAAATTGTGCATAAAATAGGAAAAATCTAATAATATTAGCCATCTATTATTTTCTTTTTAAATTTTTTCTTTTGCTGATGTGTTATAAGATCATAAAAAGTCTAAGGAAAAAAAAGAAAAGTTAGGAGAGGATTTTAGGTCCGAATAATTTATTTATCTATATATAATTCTATAACTCTAAATTAATTTGCTTCCATACTTATTGAAAGGGATATTATCAAACAGCCCGTTGGAATTCAAAATGATAGCAAATCACCCTTGATTTTGAAATAAATTCTCATATTCCCCCAAAATTGAAGCAATTTGACAGACCCTCTTTCCCTAGGCGATCTGGCAGCACCCTACGGTGACCCTCCAACTAGCCCTTGCACTCAACTAAAGGATCCCCGTAGAGTTAAGCCGTGTTCTTTCTGAAACCTATTCGAAAACAGCATAAATGTGGGGAAATTTTTCGTTTTTATTTCAAACATTTGCAAAACATTTTATAAAAATTTGGACATCGTCCTATTAATTTTTCGGACTTTGCTACCCTATAGATTATCAAATTTAACACTTCTAAAATATCACAATCAATTTTCCCCAAACTAAAAAGCCTCAGACTCTCATTTTTCAACACAACTACAACCACAATTTTACATTTCAAATTATAAACTCATTATCAACAAAATCATATATCATGCATCAATTTACTCCAAAAACCCAATTTAAATCCATAAAAATGATATTTACAAAACCACGTAGAGATAATAAAATATATACAACTTCTTTTAAAGTCAAACAAATACAAGAGTAGATAATCACATGAGCACTATCGTCGCGACTGTCTAGTATCATCTCGGGGTAATCCGCAGCTATGATACCTGTGCCTGTGGAGGTTTTATTGGAAAATACAGAAAACGTTTGGTGAGCTTTGAAAGCCCAGTGAGTGTCATATAACATGTTTAAAGCCATATTTTTATAAAAGCCTCCCTAAAATAGTTTTAATAATTTGAATCAAATCCATTTATTCTAAATTGAGTTTCATGCATTAATATTATAAAATACATATTGCACGGTTTTCAATTTCATAAATGGATCTACTATGGTTGCAGAGTTTTCATTCTAAAAACTTTTCCTTTTTATGAAACGGACTAGTCCGATTCCGCTCGTAGGTATCCTGCCAACCAGCACATTTCATTATCATAAATCGGATATGGTTCGACTCCGCTCATAAGTGTCCTGCCAACCAGTCCGACTCCTGCCAACCTTTAATGACCCGTGCCATATGACACCCTAGTATAGAGCGGGATCCTGAATCGCTCTCTATCCGGTTCAAGTAGCGGAATGCTGCATCGCTACAGAGCGGAATTTCTGCCTCGCTCAGGTGTAAGCTAGTTAATAATATACCCTTTACGTGCATTGGACTAATCTCTCAGACATCTGACCGACACGACTACTTGCAGGTACCTCCCGCGGTTAGTATAGTTAGTGACGTACTGACACTATTAACTCTACCAATACATACTTCGGGTACTCAACCTAGACCGGTAACATTCTGATACGTTTTTGGTAAGCCATAGGTTTTACTTCACATTTTTAAAACTAAAATCCATTTTATATGCAATTCAAAATGAAATTCATCATTTAAACGAAAATACAAAAACTATATTATTCGTACCATGCAACTTATCATTTAAATTATAATTCGTTTTTACCAAAATATTTAAACATGCATGAAACATTACATTTATAAATCAAATCAACACAAAACTCATTGAAAATTATTTTGATACTCACCTTAATTAACGATCGCTTCCGAATAGCTTTTCGGAAGGCTCCGAAACGCTCCCTATCGCTCTTCCCTTACTCCACCGGCTTGCTCATCACCTACACAACATATTTATACGTAAATTTATGTTTGCGTCAACTTCTGGAAACTCAAAATAACTAAAATTACATAATTACCCCCAAATGACCCGTTTTACACGTAAACCTCCCTTTTTTGTTTCTTTATTGATTCTAGGGTTCCAAACTCCGTTTTCTTTGCCCAAAACCTATTTACTATCACCTAGGAACTTTATGGGACTAATGGAATCGCGTTCGGAGACCCGAAACAAAATCATTCGATTTCAACCTCTTTAGGCCGAACCTATTCCCTAGCCCAATTGGGCTGTTTTCTTTTCTCCGTTTTCACTCTGTTCATCTCCCTAACTCGTGCTTAGGTCAGCCCAAGTGTGAATTCGAAATAAAATGTCCGTCGGGTTGACGTTTCTAGCAAAAACGCTCACTTTTTCACACTTTTTTAAAGGGCATTCTACCATTTTTGACATCTTAAGTTCACTCACTTGATTCTAAGACCTCCTGGACTCCAATACACTCACTTACATTCATACATGGTGTAAAAATGGAGAAACGAAGCCATTTTACGCTTTGGGTCCAAATAACCGTTATCGGGCGAAATTGTTTCCAATTGATTTCTAATGTCTCCAATGACTTCCTAACACCCTATATACATCACAATGAGTCTTATTTCACCAATATATCAATGAGATTACAAATCCCTGACACAACCCTCAAACTACCATAACATACTCTTCAATTACATCAACTCAATCACCAACAAAATCATCAATAAAAACACTTCCAAAAACTTGAACCACTTACCCCTTTTCTTCCTTACTAAATTACCCTCTTTCTCTTTGCATTGACTTCGTTTTGGGGCTATTTTTGGGGCAAAAATGGATGGGTTTTGGTTGGATCTCTTTCCTCCTTCTTCTCCTCCGTGCGAGCTTCTCTTCCCCGGTCGGATCTTCCTTCTTCTTCTCCAATTTGTCGCCTCCTTTTTGGTTCAATTTCAGTCACGCTTGGGACTGATTTGGGTGTTGGTTTCGAGTTGGAAAAGGCATGGATCAAGCTGGTTTTGCATCGGGTTCTACAGGAGATCAGGATGGCAGCTCGTCGGTGTTGGTTCTGCTCCGATATGCCATCGATTCTTCCTTGCGTGGAGGATTGGTTCAGGTCTGATTTGCATCAGCTTGATTCTAATCAGTTGTGCGTCGATTTCAGGTGGGCTTGCGGTTGTTTCGGTGAGCTCGGTCGGCGTCGGCGTTACCCTCTTCTTCTTATTTTTCTTCTTTCTCTCACGCGACACTCTCTCTGGTTTCTGTTTTGCTCACTGTTTCAGCTCATTTGAGATTTAATTTCACATTTTGGGCTTCATGTTTTCCTCCACATACAACTCTAAAAATGACGGTCATATCCCTAAAATTTTCATTCTCATAACCTTAACTTTTAGCTAAATTTTACTTTGACCACAATTATTAAATCTTATCTTCATTTTAGTCACTTGTCACATTAAATAATTACTCGATTTCGTTCACCATTTTACCCTTCCGTTTAATCTCCAATCGAGTTTAATTCAATCTCTAAAGATTCTCTATAACCTTAAACACTTCAATTGACCATTTAGGGTCTCTAATAGTTATTTAGGGACTATTTCTGGAGAATCCATAAAATTAAAATATAGGATTTACACAATTAGTGGTTTTAGGTTAAAAGTAACGTTTCCATCACTGGCCAAGGGTAAATAAGTAATTGCATGTTGTGTTTAATTTTTAACTTAAATTAAATAAAAATAAATGGTTGGATGAAGACACTTGGCATTGATCTAACCAAGTTAATGGACGGATTGGATGAAGACATTTGGCATCCATCTTATTGACATATAAACAATATAATTCTATCATCACCATTTATCTCACCTACCTATTCATCACCACCACACATTTACTCCATCAACACCACCATTCAACCCACCACCCCAGTCACTAGTTCAGACCATTCCAACGTGAAGGGGATTCAATGTTGGAGTCGTCTCTGTCCCTCTCAACCTTCGTCATCCCTCTCAACCTTCGTCATTCCTCTCTACCCTCTGCTATTGCTCTCTTTTCCCTTTCATCCTCTACCATCCCTCTCTCTTCACTCTTACCCTCCACCATCCCTTTCTCTTGGCTTGATCTTTAGACCTTCAAGGTCTTCAAGACCACCTGATGGAGGCCTATTAGATCAAAGTCTCCATTTTCAAGATGGACACCTTAAAGAGGTGGAGATCCCAGATGGATCTCCACCTCTAATAGTATTTTTTATATTTTTTTTAATTTCATTGTTAAAAAATGAATTGTACTTTGATGTTTGTTTTGGTGATGTGGGATGGTGATGGATGGTGATGAGGGGGTGATGGTGATGGTGAATGATGGAGATGGATAGTGGTAATGAGGGAGTTGGGGGATGGCGACGATAGAGTTATGGATAACCGGAGATAATGAAACTGAAAGTGCGATCAAGTGATGATCCTTGATGGACAGTGGATTTTTGACAACTAATTAATTTAATTTGATCATGGATTAAATTAATTAAATTTAATCAATTTAATTTGATCATGGGAATTATGGTGATTGATGTTTGATGAACGGTGCACGATGTAAGGGCAATTTGGTAATTCAATTAACTATTTTTTTTAATTTTTATTTAAAATTTGTATGGGCATTTTCATATTGTTAATGTTTGGCTCCAATTCTAGTCACTTTTTGAACAAAATAATTGTTTCATTAACGGTAAAGGGTGTTTTTTTTGGTAATATTTTGAAAACTAGTGGTGGTTTAATAATATCCCTATTTTAAATGTACTTCTATAAATTATCAAAAATGTAATTACAATAACCTACTCAAACTTTGCAAAAGAAACCGAGATAAGAACATATCTTTGATTCCATATATGAAAGTGTGGCTTGTGACTCGCTTTCAAAAGCAGTATTCTGTATTTCCTTACCCAACCTATTATAAAGATCTTTTATGGTGAAATCGACATTAATATATCCCCCTACCTGATCAACTATGTATTCATATGAATGATAAGATCTAATGCAAACATTGTGTATGGCACTATCTTACGTCATGTCTAATTCCTTTATGTGTCTATGTGATCATATGAATTGAACCTCGTGGTGCAATGCTGGTTCATGAGCATGATTTTTGTCAAATGATCTCGTCTTGCACATGCCCTTTTCTACATTGAAGCGAATAGAAAAACATGCTTTATAATTCTCTCTTGTGTGCTTCCTTGGCTTGTGTTCCTTATTTGCATTGTTCAAATATTTCGGGTCACTACAACAAAACAGGCCATCCATACCGGGCAATGCCCGGTATGGTTGACTATTCATACCGGGCGGCATGCCCGCTATGGATGCCGCCGGTATAGTTATGGGAGTATCCATACCGGGCAAGTGCCCGGCATGGATAATGATTTTCCATACCGGGCACGTGCCCGGCATGGAAAATATTTTAATTTCAATTTTATTATTTATAATTAAAATATATACAATTTAATATTAAAATAAAAGCTACATATACATCCGAATTCAACAATTGACAAAACTTATGCAATCTTAGTTAAAAAAAAAAAGTAACACTATGGAGTTCACAAAGGGACTGCCAATCACAAATTACCAAACCAATCTTAGTTCAAAGATCAAATAGTTAAATTTAGCCCTCAAACAATCCAAATTCACAAATTACCAAACCAATTCACTCAACAAACCAATAAAAATAAAAATAAAAAGGAACCCAAATTGTAACAGTATCAGATATAGCTGGTGTGTGACTCCACACAAGCTTCCCATTGCAGCCAGCATGAACCTTGCTGCCACCAAGCACAAGCTCCTCATACCTCATAACAAAAACATGATAGATGCCTTCTCCTCGTTCCAATATCTCAAAAACTACCACATGTTTAGTCGACTTCCTCCATCTTGCTGCCCTCGGCATCATCAGCAGCGTCCTCCAATGGGGGCATATCAGAATCAGCTTCACCACCAGCGTCCTCGTCAATGCTCAGGCCAAGTTTCAGCATCCTGTTGATTCTGTTTCCGAAGGTGTTGGGGTCGTCAAGTTTCAGAATCCAGATGTGAGGAGGGCAGTCTCGAAGAGGAGGAGGACAAGGTCCTTCACAGATTTGTCGTTATTGTCAGCATCTGCTCTCTTCCTCAGCTCTTCCATGATTGGGTTTTCTGGGTTGATCTCCATGGTCTTCTTGCTTGACATGTAACCTGCCATGCTGTTATCCATCAAGGCTTGTGCCTTCATGATTCTCTCCATGTTGGCTGTCCAACCGTACTCACCAGTCACCAAACAACAGGGAGAGTCGACCACACGATCAGAGACCACAACCTTTTCAACTCTGTCACCCAGCACATCCTTGATCACTTTGCACAGACCCTCAAATTTCTCCTTCAATGATTCCTTCTTCTGCTTCTCTTCATCACTCTCATCAAGCTTGAGTCCTTCCTTGGTTGCAGAGACAAGTTTCTTGCCTTCAAATTCCTTAAGCTGACCAACAACATACTCATCAATAGCATCAACCATGAAAAGAACCTCATAACCCTTCTTCTTTAGCTTCTCGAGGAATGGTGAGTTCTCAACAGCCTTCTTGCTCTCACCAGTGATGTAGTAGATATCACTCTGTCCCTCCTTCATTCTGGTCACATAGTCCTTCAGGTTAGTCATCTCATCACCACTCTTCGTGTTCACTTAAACAATATCAAAGAAATCAATGTGAAGTATTAAAATTACAGAAAGAAAAAAAAAAAAAAAAAACCTAAACTAAAAATCACAGATCAAGATTGAAAATCAATTCATCAAAACAAATCGAACCAAAATCTCCACAAATAATCGGATCACTACACAATCAAAATCACTCGCATGCAACAAAAACAACACACAACCAAACGAAACCAAACAGATGCCTTGCAAGAATCATCACTAGCAAATAAAGAAATGAAAATTAGGGATCTTGAAAATTAAAAAAGAAAAAAAAAAGATCGACGGGCACAATCGGAAATTAGGGCTAAAAAAGGAACTCACAGTCTGGGATCGAGAAGAGGAAGCGAATCTGTGAAGATGGATGAGGAAAAAATGAAATGCGAAACCTGTGTGTGGTAGACAGAGAGCCGAGCGAGCGAGAGAGCGATAAAACGAAATCGCACGATACGATAAACGAAAAAAAGCAAACCACAGACAGGTGAGAAAAGAGAATCGAAGAGAGAAAAAAAAACCACAACAAGAGAGAGAGAATACGACCTTTTACAAGCAGAACCCGAAACTAAGGTAAAAACTGAGGGAGAAGAAGAAGAAGAAGAAAGGGAGAATAAGAAGAGCAGAAGAATAACAGAAGGAGGAAAGACTCACCGGAGGTAGATCGGTGGACGGCGGCGACTGGTGAGGTGAACGACAGGCTTCAAGAGCGACGACCGACCGGCGAAGAGGGAGAGGCGTCGGCGGCAGCGGCTAGGGTAGGGAAAGAGAGGATGTGAGAGAAAGAGAAAGAGTTTTGAAATCAGGGTGAAAATGTGAGTGGGGGGAGGGGGGGTTGAAGTACCACCGACCCAGGTTATCCATACCGGGCGGGTCGCGCCCGGTATGGATAATCCAAAATATCATACCGGGCATGACCCGTCCGGTATGAATTTTGGATTATCCATACCGGACAGGTCACCCGCCCGGTATGGATAATCCGAATATCATACCGGGCGCAACCCGCCCGGTATGGATAATCCAAATTTCATACCGAGCGGGTCGCGCCCGGTATGATATTCTGATTATCTATACCGGACACGACCCGTCCGGTATGATATTTTGGATTATCCATACCGGGCGGGTATGGATAATATATTTTAATTTTTTATTATAAATATTTTTATCCATACCGGGCGGGTCACCTGACCAGTATGGATAATTCGAAACCTAATCCGGGCGAGCCCCGCCCGGTATCGAATTTGGATTATCCATACCGGGCGGGTTGCGCTCGGTATAGATAATCCATTTTTAATTTTTTTTTAAATAAAAATAACTGTATCCATACCGGGCCTTTAATACCCGGTATGGATATTCCGGCATTGTTGGACTGTTTTGTTGTAGTGGGTGTCTTAGTCCTTGTTTCTCACATACCCATTGTCTCATAATAAATCTCCTTTCTTTGTCGTGTTCAAGGTTGGATAATCTTACACCAAAGCCAATTGTCTTTGCATAGCTATCATAAAATGATCTTGTTTCCTCAACTGTATTAAATACCATTGCTAACCATCTGGAAGGGAAGAATGAAAGCCGGTTAGATAAGGAAGAATAGCAATAAACGGTCACTTGAGTGTGTGCAATAACTAGAAACATTTTTTTTTTTTTTGTGTGCGCAATAGCTGGAACACACTATTTTACTTGTTTAACAGGTTTTCCCAATTTATTAACGCATTATTTCAAGATTAAGTCTCAGCCTTTGGATCTATCACCTTAATAAATGAATGGTCAACTTTAAAACTAGGGGTGGGCATGAAAACATGGAATCAACCCGAACGACCTAATCCGAATTGATCCGCAGGTCTTTGGTTCGGTTCCTATCTTTAAATTCATAATGTTTGGTTAGAAAACACTATGTTTCACGGATCAGCTTGGTTCTAGACCCAAAACTAAACCAACTCGATAAATCAATATTATAAGTGCATATACGTAATTTTATAGGGGCACATGCATAATTTTGCAAGTCCCTTATATAAATTGAAACCTAATTCTAGAATTTTCACATATCACTTTCACTCTCTCTTTGTCAACTATTCTCTCTAACCAGTCCACTCTCTCTCGTCAGTTTTTCTCACCATCTCTCTCTCTCTCTCTCTCTCACCCTAAGTTTTCTTCCTTAACAACACACCCTACCTCTCTTTTGAGCTCTTGTCATCGGTCCCTCCCCTAACCTTGCCATCGACTATCATTTTCTTGTTTTTTTCTTCGCCCATACCTTGTCTCTTTCTTATTTTTTTTCTTCTAGTTTTTTTATTTCATGAGTTTTATGATTTTGGTTTGGTTTTGATATTTTGTTGTTTGATTGGCTATTATGATATGGGTTTGTTGGTTTTCTAGTGTGGCTCTTTTTGTTGATTTTTTGTTGTTGATTTTCGTTGATTTTTGTTTTGATTTATTCAAGATCTAGGTTTTTTGGCTTTCTTATTAGGGGAATATGTGTTTTCGATCTAGATTTCTTCAAGATCTAGCCTTCTAGTTTTGATCTTGATGACACTCGTTGATTTTTGTTGCTAATTTTTTAGGCTTTCTTGTTAAGGGAAAGACAAAACCGAGAAACCAAACCGAACCGATCTAATCTAATCATGTTCGGTTCATGTAAGTTTCACCCCAAAAGTTAGGAGTCTTCGATTCTGGATTTCAAGAATCGAGAGTTTCTTGGTTCGGTTCGGTTCCCTTTGGAACTGAACCGAACACCCAAGTGCTTAGTCCTAATTAGAACTTTTATAAGTGTATTCACACCAAAGTGCACTATAGAATGTGTCGTGTGTGTGTGTGTGTGTGTGTGTGTGTATTATAACTCTTGGGTTGGTTGCATTTAGAAACTTTGGTGGGCTTTAACTAGTCTCCTAGGTCCATTTGGATTTGGACCTTAACTTACTTTCTTTTACTTTTTTACTTACTTCCGTTGAGTTGTTTGGACTTTGGACTTTGGACTTTTTCTTTTTCATTTCTACTTGGACTTTTCCTTTTTAGTTGCTACTTGGCACTTACTATGTTATTATTTAAATGTTATATATGACGTTGATTGTGTTTAAGATTGAAAGAAGGACCGGAGGTCCGAAGTAATTGACATATGATAGATTTTTAAAGTGTTGTTATTTTTTGTGCATTACAGGGTGAAATTGTTGAAAAAATAGTAGTTATGCTGTCGAAATTTTTAGGTATGTAGTATATTGTAATTATGTGATTGTGCCAAATTGACTTTTGAGATTGTATGAGACGAGTTTTATGATCTTTTGAGGTCATAAATTATATTTTGACCCTATGAAAACTTTTTATTTTTTTACATGTTTGACCAAGTTTAATCATCGGAATGGTCAAACCAATACTCTTTGTGTAGTCGAGTACTCGCTACTTGCTAGGTCAACAACTGACTAGCAATTAATGGGTTCTAAAACATTGGTTCTTTGTCAGATGTGCATTTCTTTTACTAAACAATTTGGTAATTTATTATGTTTATATATTTGCTTTTCAATTTAGTGATAGTTCAATCTTCGCACGTACTCGCGCATGCACACATATAGATATATATATTATTGTGTTTTTCCTCTTAATTTTGTTCATATGTATATATATTGGACTAATTGGAATAAGGTCTTCAAGTATATTTAAAATTAGAATTCTAAATGATAATGATGGATTGGCCAAAAAAAGAATTGGAAAAATAAGTTTGACAATGGAGTGGGAGAGGCAAGAAAGATTAAAAGGGGTTTAAATTAATTTTCATTTAGGTTGTTTTAGTAAGCAAAAGATCTTTATAAATGATGGGTGCGGAGAGTAATATTTTGTGTGACAGTAGAGCCACTCTTTATCCAATTTCATTCTCAAGTTACCGGTCGTCCATTCTATAATACAATTGCAAAGAATCTTATTTACAATTACTAGGATGAAAAAGTTTATATACACCTCTTTCTTCATTCTTGTCCACATTTTCTTAGGTAAGAAATTTATTATTAATGAAAAATATTTATTCTTGTCCACATTGTCTTTAGTGTACTATATAAATAAGTATAATCACATTTTCATGTACTAAAGATGAGTGATATTCAACCTTGTTTAACAATTCTTGTAAAAATAATGTGTGTATATATATATATATATATAGAGAGAGAGAGAGAGAGAGGTATTGCTAGTGCCTAATGTGAACGCACAAAAGATATGCTCAGAGAAATTGTATCCGAATGGGTGTACACTTGAAGATCGTGGCAAAATATGTTTTGAGAAACAAAACGAAAATGGCATATGCGGGTAGGAAATTAATGTTTATCAGTGTCTTTGTGTGTGGAATTGTGCTAATTGATCTAAGTTTTGCACCTCTTCTTAAATAATAAAGAGTTAATCAAATCCCTTGTCATTACCTTTAATTGATTTTTTTTTAAAACTAATTTATGTTGATGTTTTTGCTGTTATTATGATTATTCATAGGGATGATAATGTGGGTTATGACACGACGGGTCAATACAAATTCACAAAAATAAATGGATGTGGGTTTGAGTTAAACGAATTCGTGTCGTAATTGTGTCAACTCGCTTAACTTGTTTATTAAACGAATCGAATTGAGTTTGTTTTAACGAATTGCGAGTTGACATGATTAAATCAAGGGTAAAATTATAATATTGACATATTAAGGGGTTAGTGTAATTATCCATTTATATATATACACACATTTAACCCAACCCTAGATTTATCTCATTTTGGTAGCCACCATCCTCCATCCATTCTTTTCTTCCCCCCTTTCTCCTCCCTCACGCCTCACCCACGCCTCACCCATGCCTCACATCGGTAGCCACCACCACCCATTCCACCTCTCTCCCTTACAGTCACTACCTCCGGTTCTACCCCTCCACCTCACGGTCACCACCACCCCTTCTCCCTCCCTCTCCCTCACGGTCACCACCACCCATTCCACCCCTCTCCCTCACGGTCACCACCACCATTTCTCCTTGCCTCTCATTCACGGTCACCACTACCCATTCCACCCCTTTCCCTCGCGGCTCATGGTCACCATCCCGCCTTCGTCACAACGTCTTCATCCCGCCTCTGTTAGCGGCTTGCACTCCATCAGGTGCTCAATCTGATTGTCTTGATCCTTGTGCACTCGACGTCATTTCACTATCTACCTCATATCATAGCAGATCCACCCCTGCATTTTTTTTTCTTTTTTAATGTTGCGTTGTTATTATTATTATTTTTTTTGTAAATATATATTTATTTTTTGGTTTTATTTGTGAAATTACTATGTTTTTCAATATTGATGATTTTGGATGTGATGGATATTTGTGATTAAAATTGGCTTGTGTTGGATATATGTGAAAAATGGTTGATCTGAGCTTTTGGTTTTTTGTTTTTTTTGGATTGTATGCTTTTTTTTTTTTTTCATTTTTTTGAGTTCATGGTAGATTAATTTGGGTAACATGATGAAGGAGAAGATTATGGGTTTTGATTGGTTTAAAAAAAGTGCATTTTGACTGGTTTAGCTGGATGTAAGTTTATGTTGATGAAGATTTGGAATTGGTTTATGTTAAATGAATTAAATGGATTAAACGAGTTAAATGGGTTAAACGAGTTAATAGGTTAATGGGTTTGGATATTTTATGATTCAACTAATAAACGAATTAATCGTGTCGTGTCGTGTTATTTATTTATAAACGAATTCGTGTCGAATCCAAAAGTATTGACCCGCTACTTAAACGAATTTACGTCTAATTAGTCGAATTCATAAACGAATCGAATCGAATTCAGCTCGACCCGACATGTAAGCCCGTTTTGCCACCTAATTTATTCATGTATATGTATTATTATTATTATGAAAAGAATAAACAAATAAATAATCGCTGTCTAACCATTGTAAATTAATAATGTTAGGATCAAGTAAAATATATTATTTAAATAATTATTAATCGATCAATAAATTAATAATTTATTAATTTGTACACTGAATTCAATGTATGTACATTTAACCAGTTTAATATTCATTGTATTCTGTTAATCTAATCAATTAAATGTATATTAATCAATAATATAAAATTAAATTCATTGTACCTACCTATTCAACTAAATGAAATTTATTGTAAATATATTAATTTTATAAATGTATTCAATGTATTAGATTAATGATAAACACTATTTAAACAAACACAAACTCTTCCTGTATTTCCTAACACACTACTTGAACATTTAAAATGGCTTATCATTTGAAAGGTGTTTGAAAATCAGCCATAATAGATGGAATGCATAAAGAATTATGTGAATTTAACAAGGAGCGTTCCATATGCACTCAAAAGCATATTGTAGCAATGGGATTCTGAGAAATTCAACTTGAAAGTTAGACAAGGTAATATATCAAATACACTCAAGCGATCATCAGTGTATCTTTCGGATTGATTTAGAAAAAGATGGGTTGGCCAGGTGGTATAAAGTGTTAAAATTGTAAAGTTGTGTGAAGTAAGCGCATCAGTGGAGGACCATGAGTTCACCACCTAAATTTTATATTGCTTTTATAAAACTCTAGGATCAATCAAGATTATGTATCAAAGGTTTGTGAACTTATAAGAATATTTTTGGGAAACACAAACACATGAGAAACGGTTTTTAATCACAGGATTGGTAGCGTATCTTGTTGCTTAGAACTTGCCATTGATCTGCATATGAAAGATGGTAGAGAGTTATTAGCAAAAACCAATCTCTATATCTCATTTATTTCTATTAGAATTTGTTTTAGGTTATATGGTTTTGTTTTTGTTATTTTAAAGACAAATTAAACAAGCTGATTTAAAGACTAAAGAAGACTATCAACAAAGCTTGTAAATGTGCGGCTAAACAACGCGGGAACTAATTTCGTTATCTCATCAAAATTTGGTAGAATGTGTATTGAAAGGTGAAGTATTTGCAAATAGAATGTGTTTTGAAGGGCAGAGTAGAGAAAACTTTTACTAGTAAAACGTGTCTAGAGGATAAAGCGCTTGATCGCTATCATGGTGGAAAAACAAGTAACTAGAGCATAGGAGTTCAACTAAAACAATTATAGGTAGTGAAGCTGTAAGTCCTATCATTTGAATTGAAAATCTCAGGCCTCTTCGCAATCTTCTCCATTCTCATGTTTGGACCCTGTTTCTGCTCTTCCATTTTATTCTCCATAAAGTCATCAGGTGGATGTTTGCAATCACAACAAAACATGCCATATTTCTCCTATAATTTATAAAGTTGCACCTGTGAAAGCATAGAACCATCATAAGCTCTATATGCTATAACATCATCAGTCTTGCACTATAAACAATATTGAAAATTATCTTTTCTTTTCTTTTCTTTTTCTGAAACTTGTAACCAAATAGAATCAAGAAGGAAAAGATTCGTAATAAAACATTGGAAACTTACTCAGGGCATTCCCACTCTCCAGGAAGCAGCTGCCACTTTGGCTGCTTGGCATCACATTTTAGGCACACTGTATTCTTTACGAAATTCATGAAATCACACCTAAGACTATAGTTTCTAATTGTTGTTACTTACAGCCTTTAAAAAATACCAAAAAGGTTTTAAAAGCTGGAAATTCAACGGCTAATGCAAGGTTGATTATCAGTACACTTTGAGACAGTGCAATGAAACCCTATAATATCAACAAAAACTTTGTCCATATTGGACACTCATTTAGTGCATCTTAACCAAAGCAAATGCTTCCTATTTGAAAATTGCATGTACACTCAGCAAATTAGCACCATTACATAGATAAGAAAAAGATGATCATGAATAAATCATATACTTTTAAATAAAAGACATATTTAGGACATAGCCAATCCCCTTTTTTTCATCTCAACAGCCTTGAAATAGGTTTGCAGCCGTTTTCATTGGCGCCAAGTGGGGATTCTCTCTTACAAAAAACACTTGCAATATGTGAAGACAGGGAAAATACTTTTGGGCCATAGAAGAATATTTTGGCCAAAAAATTATTTTTTGGCCTACAACAAATCAAAACTTCGTTTGGCCCAAACTATCTCACACATTTTACATTGTTTCGACGAAAATATTATTCTATTATTGGAACTTCCATTCCACAAAAATAGACTTTTTAAGGGTTGGGGAATGTCAATTCCATTCCACAACTTCAAATTTATGTGAACCACATTTCACATTTCCATTACAAATTAATTTAAAACAAGTAATTAAACACTTACAATCATCCACATTCCTCATCACCATTCTCCAATTTCATTAGTAAACATTTCATTAATTCTTCATATAAAACTTCAATTCATCAGTGCCAAATTTTTATTGAACAATTTGTTATTCACATTAATGATATAAATTTATGTTTGAACTACTAACCACCAAAGCCTGGTGGAATGGAATTACTAAGCTCCATCATTAATGCTGAAAAGGTAGCTTTAATAAAGCTAGATTATATATACATATATATATATATATATATTAATAAGACAGCTTCTTTTGTAAACCCTCCATTTTAATTTTACAGGTTTACCAGAAATAGTTCCTAAATGACTATTAGAGACCCTAAATGGTCCAATAAAGCGCTTAAAGTTATAGAGAATTCTTAGAGATTGATTTAAACTCGGTTGGAGATTAAACGAAAGAGTAAAATGGTGAATGAAATTGAATAATTATTTAATGTGATAAGAGACTAAATTGAAGATAAGATTTAATAATTGTGGTTAAACTAAAATTGATCTAAAAGCTAAGGGGAGAGAATGACATTTTCTTAGGACATGACTGTCATTTTAAAGTTGATTATAGAGGAAAATAAGGAGCAAAAAGTGGTTGACTCACAAAAATCAAAAATAGAAACCAAAGTCAGTCTCGTTGAACCAAAAGAAGAAGAAGAAAAGGAGAAGAAGGAGGAGGAGCCGACGCTGGACCAACCACCATCGTCAACCAGACCTCGCCGTGCCACCAGCACGTAGAACCAGCTCGAACCGCCGTAGACTAGCTGCGAAGCATGACAAAATCCAGTCGCAGAACTCGACCCGAACCAAACCTATCGTCGCGCAAATCGAACCACCGATCAGAGCAAGACGACGCCGACAAGTTGCTCCAGCTGAACCCGATGCAAAACCAGCTTGATTCACACCATTTCCAGCTTCAACCAAGCTCGATTTCAGCTCAAAACCAGTGAAAAATGCGGTGAAATCGAGGGAGATCAAGAGGGAGAAAGAGAGAGAGGAAGAGAGGAAGATCCAACCGAACCCAGCCTAGATCTGTCACCAAAACTAGTCCAAAACCGCCCCAAAACCAATCCAAAACGAAGTCAACATGAAGAGGAAAAAGGGGTGAGTTGTTTAAGTTTGAGGTTGATGATTTTGTTGGTGATTGAATTGGTTTTGAAGTGAGTTTTATTTTGATTTGTTTTGTTGGCTAGTTTTAAGTAAAAATGAGTTAAAAAATAAGTGAATTGATGTTGATAGGGAGCTTAGAAAACCTAGAAAATATAAAAGAATTTAAAGAGAAATCAAATCGTGTGCTAAACTAGTTTGAAGGCCAATTCCATAAATTGACTCATAATGCATCCATTGAGTGTTCGGATGACCCTAATGAGTTTAATTAGGCGTGTTGAGACTATTAAAAGTCAAAGATTAAATTTAGAACTCAAAACCAAGAAAACACCTAAAAATTTGTAGCGAAAACAATGTGTTTTTACCTAAAACGCCAACCCGATGACCATTTCTTTCTATACCGACACTTGGACCGTCTAGAAGGTGAGTTGAGAAGGTATTCAGAGCGAAAATGGAGGAAGGAAAACCGCCCGATTGGGCTAGAGAATAGGTTCAACCAAAAGGGATCGAAATCGAATGATTTTCATTTTGGACCTCTAAACACGATTCTGTTGGTGCTAGAACGTCCCTAGGTGATAATAAATAAGTTCCAGATGAAGAAAACGGAGTTTAGAACCCTAGAATCGATAAAGAAACCAAAAAAATGAGGTTTACGCATAAAACGGGTCACTTGGGAGCGATTGTGTAATTTTAGTTATTTCGAGTTTTCAGAAGTTGACACGAACGTAAATTTACGTATACATATGTTGTGTAGGTGACGAGCAAGCTGGTGAAGCAAGGGAAGAGCGATAGGGAGCGTTTTGGAGCCTTTTGGAGAGCTATTCAGAAGTGATCGTTAATTAAGGTGAGTGTCAAAATGATTTTAATGAGTTTTGTGTTGATTTGATTTGTGAATGAATATTTCATGCATGTTTGAATGTTTTGGTAAAAGCGAAATATGATTTAAATGATAAGTTGCATGGTAACAAATAATATAGTTTTTGTATTTTTGTTAAAACGATAATTTTTCGTTTTGAATTGTATATAAAATGAATTCTCGTTTTAAAAGGGTGAGAAGTACCTATAGCTTACCCAAAGAGTATCAAAATATTACCGGTCTGGGTTGAGTACTCGAAGTGTGCATTGGTAGAGTTAGTAGTGTCGGTATGTCACTAACTATACTAATCGCGGGAGGTATCCATAAAGTAGTCGTGTCGGTCAGATGTCCGAGAGATTAGTCCAATGCACATAGAGGGTATATTATTAGCTAGCTTACACCCAAGCGAGACAGAGTTCTGCTCTGTAGCGATGCACCATTTTGCTACTTGAACCAGATAGAGAGAGATTCAGGATCCCGCTCTATACTAGAGTGTCATATGGCACGGGTCACTAGAGGTTGGCGGGAACCGGACTGGTTGGCAGGACACCTACGAGTGGAGTCGGATCAGTCTGTTTCATAAAAATGAAAGGTTTTAGAATGAAAACCACACAACCATAGTAGATCTATTTATGAAATTGAAAACCGTGCAACATGTATTTTATAATATTAATACATGAAACTCAATTTAACATAAATGAATTTGATTTGAATCATTAAAACTGTTTTAGGGAGGCTATTATGAAAATATGGTTTTAAACATGTTGTATAACACTTACTAGGCTTTCAAAGCTCACCAAACGTTTTCTGCATTTTTCAAATAAACCTTCCCAGGCACAGGTACCATAACTGCGGATTATCCCGAGATGATACTAGACAGCCGCAACGATAGTGTTTATGTGATTATCTACTCTTTTATTTGTTCGACTTTAAAAGAGGTTGTATATATTTTATTATCTCTACGTGGTTTTGTAAATATCATTTTTTGTGGATTTAAATTGTGTTTTGGGTGTAAATTGATAAATGACATGATTTTGTTGATAATGAGTTGATAATTGGAAATGTGAAATTGTGGTTGTGTTTGTGTTGAAAAATGAGAGCCTGAGGCTCTATAGTATGGGGAAATTGATTTCTGATATTTTAGAAGTGTTAAATTTTATAATCTACAGGGTGGCTAAGTCCGAAAAACAGACCGAATGTAGTCCAAATTTTTATAAAATGTTTTGCAAAGGTTTGAAATAAAAATGAAAAAATTTCCCCGCGTTTCCGTTGTTTTCAAAAAGATTTCAGAAAGAACACAGCTTAGCTCCGCCGAGATTCTTTAGTTGAGCGCAATGGCTAGCTGGAGGGTCACCGTAGGATGCCGGCAGATTACCTAGAGAAAGGGGTCTGTCACCTTTTGTTGGCCACTAACAACTTAAATAAATATTCTTAATTAATTACTTTAAAAAGAGTGGGATTTCATAGAGATTGTAATCGGTGGATGGCCAATAGAAGCATGAAGGTAATGGAAATGTGAATCTTCAATTTGAGAGGAATCTTGTCTAGTTTCCTGCAATTGGCACTTGCATTTAAATGATTGTAAAGTGCTTCTCTTGTTTAATTAACTCTTTGTATTTAAATTTGATTACATTAATTTCAAAGGTAGCTTGTTTAGAGTAAGATAATGCTAAGTACTTTCTTTTGTTGGCCACCTACATAATTTATTTCTAAATCTTACTTTACACGTTCAAATGAAGTGACTTGTTGCTTTTGATGTTTTGTCCTTTTAGTTGACTAACACGACCTTAGTGTCATAAAAACATTAGGCTTGCTAATTGTACATTTGATACTACACATTTCAGTCTGTCCTTTCCGTCGTTTTGATCTCAAAAACCTCCAAGTTCTAATCTCAGTTGGTCATTTTGGTCAGTTCACTCGATTTCTTCTACACGTTCAATTTTTAAGTTCTCAATTTTCTTTCTTTCAGTTTTCACTTGATTGATCAGTTTAAATGGTGTTGGTATTTAAATTCTGTTACTTTAAGATCTAATATCTGCTCCCTTTTTGCTTTCTTGTGTTCTCTGTTTCACCCTGCCTTTTTTGCCCTTTGTGTTTCGCTTTGATCCTCATCTCTTTTTCTTTAAAACTTACCAAATAATAATAATAATACTAATAATAATAATAATAATAAAGCGAGTGGAAATGGAAATTGTTGTTGGTGCTGCTGCAAAGGTTGCTGAAAACATTGTTGGAAAAATTACTTTAACAAGTTGAGATTTAATATATATAATGCAGTTTAATTTCTTTTGTTGCTCACTAACAAGTAATTAACAACATAAGTTAATATTCTTAATTATTTACTTTAAAAAAATGAGCTTTCATAGAGATTGTAATAAGTGGATGGTCAATCGAAGCATTAAAATGTAATGGAACTCTATTAGTCCTTAATTTGAGAGAGAGTTTGGCTGGCTTCATGCAATTGGTATTTACATATAAATAATTATGAAGCAGTTTTATTCTTTAACTAATTCTTTGTATATAAATTTGTTTACATTACTTTCAAAGTTAGGTAGTTGTTTTTGTTGGCCACTACCATATTTTCAATCTTTTATTTTACTTTGCAAAGTGTGAATACTGAAACATTCAAACAAAGTGGGGTTGTCTCTTTTGATGTTTCAAGTTTTGTCTTCTTAGTTGACTAACTCGAAATTTGGTGTCGTGAAAACATTAAGATTGTTTACTGTACGCTTGATACTGCATTCTTCTGTCCTCCTTTTGGTCGTTTTGATCTCAAACCTCTTTTGCTTCTAAATCAACTTTTGCTCCCCATTTGCTTTCTTGTGTTCTCTGTTTTCCTTTGTTGCCTCGTGTAATCTGTTTTACAGACATTCAATTTTAGTTACCCGTTTTCTTTCTTTCTCACAGTTTTCACCTGATTGATCAGTTTGGTGGTTTTGATCTCAAAGTTTGTTCCTTCGAGATCTAACATCTGCTCTCTTTGTTTTTCTGTGTTCTTTCTTTTACTCTATCATTTTGTGCTCCTTGTTCCACTATGCTTTTTTTCTTTTGGCTCTCTCTGTTTTGGTTTGGTTCTCAATTCTTTGTCTTTAAAAAAAAAAAAAGCTTTCGAAAAAAAAAAAAAAAAGAACAAAACAAAAAAGCAAATGCGAATGTGGGAACTTGCTACTATTATTGCCAATGTTGCAAAGGCTGTTGAAGTCATTGGAAGTTACATAGTACGTCCCATAGCACGTCGATGTCCATTAAAAAATCAGTGGGAATACGAGAGCAACTTTGAGAATTTGAAGACGGAACTGAAGAATTTGGAGGCTAAAAGAGAAAGCGTGCAAGGTTTAACTAATGCTGGGGCAGAGCCTCTGCCTGATGTTAACGTTTGGCTAGCTGAAGCCACCAACATCATCAATGAGGTGTCGGAGCTTATTGGTGAAGATAATCCTGAGAGGGGATGTTGCAAGGGGTGTACTTATTCTAATTTGAAGGAATGCTATCAACGTAGGAACAATGTTGCTCCCAAGTTGAAGGATGTTTCTCGACTTTTGCAAGAAGCTACGAGATCCGTAAGTTTGTGGGAGTACACGTGCAACCTTCACAATTTGAACACAGAAGTAGAGAAGCTGGTGGCTAAAAGAGACAGCATGCAGCATTCAATTAAAGTTGGGGAAGAGCTTCTACCGGATGTTAAGGTTTGGCAGGATAAAGTCAAGAAGATCATTGATGACGTCTCAGGGTTTACTAGTGAACATAATCCTGAGCAACAAAACAAAGTTGCTTGGATGTTGAAGGATGTTAAGGTTGCTCAACTCTTACAAGAGGCATGGTTTAGAAAAGTTTCATTCCGACCCATTCCAGAGCAGACATGCCTTCAACCAAGCATACAGAAGGAGCCTTCTGAATCAAGGATGTCGATTTTAAAGGATATCATTGCAACATTGAGAAAGCCTGATGTCAACACGGTCGGAATTCATGGCTTAGGTGGCATCGGTAAAACAACTCTAGCCAAAAAAGTTGGAACCCAAGCAAAGCAAGAAAAGCTCTTTCATGAGATAGTTTTTGTCGAAGTGTCTCAATCACCTGACATAAGAACTATTCAAGGAGTGATTGCTGATCACTTGGGTTTCAAATTCAAGGAAGAGACTGTTGTGACGTGGCATTAGGATATATGGATGAAAGGAATGTGCTGAAGTGGCAAGTAGTTTGTTGTGTAGCAAACTTGTTGTGTTCAGCATAGAATGATGCAGCTGTCACACAGATTATTGCAGCTGTCTCATTGATATTTTTGATGCAATTTGCTGGTGAGGACACATGGATGAATCAGATAGGCAAGGCTCAGGATCCTAGTCTGATTGATCAAGGATGTTCCTCTGCATCTTGAAATCAGAAATAGGGCGAAAAAGAAAAAGAGTGATATATATAGCTGAGTTATATTATTGGGACTGTCTTTACTGTTCCATTGGTGGCTATTGAGTGTTTTTTTCTTTTCTCTTGTAATCTGCAAGTGTAATACTTCTCATTCATAGTGGATTTTTATACTCTTCTACCTGCCCGTGGATGTAGATTGTTTGTGTAACAATCGAACCACGTAAATCTTGCGTCAATCTCTTCGTTCTCCTTTGTCTTTGGGTTATTTGTTATTTTATTTGTTTCGTTTCAGTTTAACTTGTTTGTATAAACGAGTCCTAAACCTTACAAATTGGTATCAGAGCCTGGTTCTGAACTCGTTGTTGTAGATCTAGAAATTTTGGGTTAAGTTTCTTAAGATCTGGTTAGAACAAGCTACTGGAATGGGGACTAAATTCGAGGTTGAGAAGTTCACAGGTCTGAATGATTTTGGACTGTGGAAGATGAAGATGAAGGCTGTGTTGGTGAAAGAGGGTTTAGCTGCTGCTTTGGAAGGTGCTGAAAAACTTCCAGAAACCATGAAAGAAGAGGAGAAGAATGAGTTGCTAGAAAAAGCATATAGTTCACTTATTTTAGGACTTGGTGACAAAGTTCTAAGGGAGGTTACAAAGGAGACAACTGCTGCTGGGATTTGGAAGAAGCTTGAGGCATTATACATGTCTAAAGCTGTACCTAATCGAATCAATTTGAAGCAGAGGTTCTTTGGCTTCAAGATGAATGAGAGCAAATCACTAACAGATGGAATTGATGAGTTTACAAAATTGATACAGGATTTGGAGAGTGTTGGTGTTGTGAAAATTGAAGATGAGGACCTCGCAATAATTCTATTAAATTCACTCCCTAAAGGCCTTGAACATTTTGTTGATACTCTCAAATATGGAAGACAATCATTGAAGTTTGAGGAGGTGCAATCTGCGATTATAGCAAAGGATGCTGAGAGAAGAAACAATGGTAGTTCTCGTGCAGATGCAGAAGGACTCATGGCTAGAGGGAGAACAGATAAGAAGCAAGGTAACAACAATGGTCGTAGTAGGTCCAAATCAAAGGGTAGGGGACCTAGAAAATGTTATCATTGTCACAAAGAAGGTCACATTAGGAAAGACTGTCCTGAGAGGAAGGGGAAAAAGAAAGAAAAAGAGTCTGAAAATGGAGATGCTAGTATCGTATCTGATGGTTATGAAAGCTCAGATGTATTCGTTGCTTCGGAGAAGAACAATACGGAAGAGTGGGTTTTAGACTCCGGCTGTACATTTCACATGTCTCCTAACAAAGACTTGTTTGAGTCTTTTGAAGAACTTGAGGGTGGAAGAGTGCTGATGGGCAATAACGCTGCCTGCAAAGTTGCTGGTATTGGAAGCATAAAGTTACAATTGTATGACGGTACGGTTAGAACCTTGACAAGTGTGAGGTATGTACCTGAACTCAAGAGAAATTTAATATCATTAGGGATGTTAGATGATGGAGGATATTGTTGTAAGGTTGAAAAAGGCATGTTAAAGGTTTGTAAGGGTTCAATGGTTGTTATGAAAGCTGAAAAGTTGAATGGACTATATTTGTTGAAGGGGTCTGCAATTTCTGGTTCAGTTTCTGTTTCAACAGCAAATAGCCTAAGTAAAACAAATTTATGGCATATGAGACTAGGTCACATTAGTGAAAAAGGTCTCATAGAACTGGAGAAACAAGGGCTGTTATGTGGTGATAAACTAGAAAAATTAGACTTCTGTGATCATTGTGTGTATGGAAAAATGAGTAGACTTAAGTTCAACTTGGCTGCTCATAGAACCAAGGGCACCCTTGACTATGTCCATAGTGATCTTTGGGGACCAGCTAGAACACAATCTCTTGGGGGTTGCAGATATTACATGACAATTGTAGATGATTACTCAAGAAAGGTTTGGATTCATTTCTTGAAAAGTAAAGATGAGGCCTTTGAAAAATTCAAGAAATGGAAGATTATGATAGAGACTCAAACAGGGAGAAAGATTAAACGCTTGAGAACTGATAATGGCCTAGAGTATTGTAGTGATGCATTCAAAACATTTTGTGACGGAAATGGAATTGTAAGACATCAAACCGTGAGAAAAACACCTCAACAAAATGGCTTGGCTGAAAGGATGAATAGAACCATCCTTGAGAGAGTTAGGAGCATGCTCTCTAATGCAAATCTCCCAATTCAATTCTGGGCAGAGGCTGCTCATACTGCAGTACATCTAATAAATAGATGTCCATCTGCTGCTATTGATTTCAAAACTCCAATTGAAATGTGGTCTGGAAAACCTGCTGATTACAGCAAATTGAGGACCTTTGGTAGTACTGGATTTGTGCATGTAAATGAAGGGAAATTACAACCTAGAGCGATTAGGTGTATTTTCCTTGGGTATCCTGATGGTGTGAAAGGTTACAAATTGTGGAATCCAGTGACAAAGAAATCAGTTATTAGTAGGGATGTAGTTTTTAAAGAGTTTGAAATGTTGGGATTATCAAAAGATATTTCAGATGCTAGCAATGGCAATGGAAAATTTGACCTTGAGGTAGAGCTTCCTGATAATCCAATTGAAGTTCAAGAACTGCAGCAAGAGAGAATTGAAGAAGAGAGAGATGGACAAAGGCTAGGTGAACTTGAACCAGAACATGATGTAGTAGCTCAAGAAGTGCAAGATTTAACAAATTACAACTTGGCTAGAGATAGAGTTAGAAGAGACATAACAGCTCCGAATAGATATGGTTATGCTGAGATTGTTTCTTATGCACTTGAAGCAGCTGCAGATATACTAAGTGAAGAGCCTAATTCTTATAAAGAAGCAGTTAACAGTTCTGATGCTAAGAACTGGATAGCTGCTATGGATGATGAAATCAACTCTTTAAAGAAAAATGGTACTTGGATTTTGGTGAGAAAACGAGAAAAGTGTAGAGTGGTAGGTTGCAAATGGGTTTTCAGAAGAAAATATGGCATTCCTGGTGTTGAACCACCTAAATACAAGGCTAGGTTGGTTGCAAAAGGTTTCACACAAAGGGAGGGTGTAGATTTCAATGAAATATTCTCACCTGTAGTGAAACACTCTTCAATAAGGATGTTGTTATCTTTGGTAGCTCAGTTTGACATGGAACTTGAGCAACTTGACATCAAGACAGCTTTTCTACATGGTGATTTAGAAGAACAAATTCTAATGGCACAACCTGAAGGCTATGAATGTCAAGGAAAGGAAAACCAAGTGTGTCTGCTGAAGAAGGCTTTGTATGGCTTAAGGCAATCACCTAGGCAATGGTATAAGAAATTTGATGCTTTTATGTTGCGGATTGGGTATTGTAGAAGCAAGTATGATAGCTGTGTTTATTATAAAAGGCTACTAGATCAGAATTGTATATATCTTCTACTGTATGTAGATGATATGTTGGTGGCTAGTAGAAATAAGGCAGAAATCAACAAGCTGAAATGTCTTATGAGTAATGAGTTCGAAATGAAAGATCTTGGGCCTGCAAGAAGAATCTTAGGGATGAACATACTCAGAGATAGAAAGAAAGGCCAACTGTTTCTATCTCAAGAAGAGTATGTTGGGAAGATTCTTGATAAATTCAAGATGAGTACTGCTAAAGTAGTTTCAACTCCTTTAGCAACCCACTTCAAACTCTCAGCAGAACACTCTCCAAAAACAAAAGAAGAAGAAATGTATATGGCTAAAGTACCTTATGCCAATGCAGTAGGGTGTGTGATGTATTTAATGATCTGTACCAGGCCAGATATTTCTCACTCGGTGAGTGTTGTTAGCAGGTATATGGCGAAACCTGGGAAATCTCATTGGGAGGCATTAAAATGGTTACTCAGGTACTTGAATGGTACAAAAGGTGTGGGACTTATGTATCGCAAAGTTGAAAACGGTGCAGATTGTGTGTTGGGGTATGTTGATTCAGATTTTGCAGGTGATATGGATAAAAGGAGATCCATTACTGGTTACATCTTCACTGTTTGGGGTAATCCAGTTAGTTGGAAAGCAACATTGCAACGTATAGTGGCACTCTCAAGCACAGAGGCAGAATATATTGCTGCAACTGAAGCAGTGAAAGAGGCATTATGGCTTAAAGGAATTGTAAATGAACTTGGGATAGTACAGAAGACAATTGTTGTCAACTGTGACAATCAAAGTGCCATTTGTTTGTCAAAAAATCAAGTCTTTCATGAGAGGACCAAACATATTGACATAAGGCTGCATTTTATTCGAGATGTTGTAGATCAAGGTGGAGCAGTGATCAAAAAGATTGCTGGAACTAAAAATCCAGCCGATATGCTTACAAAGTCTGTTCCCACAGAGAAGCTTAGGCTCTGTATGAGCCTAGTACAAGTGCAAATGAGATGAAGAACTGGAAAAAGGGGTAGAAGAGGGTTTATGATTCTAATGCCAAGGTGGAGATTTGTTGTGACGTGGCATTAGGATATATGGATGAAAGGAATGTGCTGAAGTGGCAAGTAGTTTGTTGTGTAGCAAACTTGTTGTGTTCAGCATAGAATGATGCAGCTGTCACACAGATTATTGCAGCTGTCTCATTTATATTTTTGATGCAATTTGCTGGTGAGGACACATGGACGAATCAGATAGGCAAGGCTCAGGATCCTAGTCTGATTGATCAAGGATGTTCCTCTGCATCTTGAAATCAGAAATAGGGCGAAAAAGAAAAAGAGTGATATATATAGCTGAGTTATATTATTGGGACTGTCTTTACTGTTCCATTGGTGGCTATTGAGTGTTTTTTTCTTTTCTCTTGTAATCTGCAAGTGTAATACTTCTCATTCATAGTGGATTTTTATACTCTTCTACCTGCCCGTGGATGTAGATTGTTTGTGTAACAATCGAACCACGTAAATCTTGCGTCAATCTCTTCGTTCTCCTTTGTCTTTGGGTTATTTGTTATTTTATTTGTTTCGTTTCAGTTTAACTTGTTTGTATAAACGAGTCCTAAACCTTACAGAGACTATACCCAGAAGAGCAAGAAAACTGTGTGATGTATTGAAGAAAGAGAAAGAGGAGAAGATTCTCATAATTCTAGATAATCTTTGGAAGGGTATCAAATTGGAGGAGGAGATAGGAATTCCTTTTGGAAAGGATTGTAAGGGATTAAAATTATTGCTAACTGCAAGAAGCCGCGATGTGCTAACAAAAGAGATGGATTCACAACATAATTTTCACGTCGAGCCTTTAAATGAAGCAGATGCTTGGATTCTTTTCAAGAGTATAGCAGGTACGTGTGTTGACCACTCTCATTTGAAAGCTACAGCGATTGAAGTTGCTAAAAAATGTGGAGGTCTATCCCTTGCCATTGTTACTGTGGCAAAAGCATTGAAAGACATGGAAGCAGAAGACGAATGGTTAGAGGGCTTGCGAAGATTAAATGAACGTTCTCCAGAGAGCTTTGAAGGAATCACAAAGGAGGTCTACAATTGCAGAAAGTTGAGTTATGATTGGCTAGATGAGAAGCCCAAGAAAATTTTCTTGCTCTGTAGTCGCATGGGATGCACCTATGATGCTTCTGTTCAAGACTTGTTCAGATATGGACTCGGTTTGGGCTACTTTAACAAATTTGACACAGTGGAAGCTGCACTATGTAATGTGTATGTATTTATCAACCAACTCAAGGCTGCTTCTTTGTTGCTTGATGCTTTTGAGATTGATGCATTCTCTGGTCATCGCATTCCTACTCCTGGCCGTGAAAGATTTACGATACATGATGTTATTTGTGACGTAGCGAGATCAATTGCATCTAAAGATCATAATGTGTTTCCCGTGATAAATGGTCATGTCCCGCGGTACTTGACAATTGAGAAAACGTTAAAAAGTTGTACTTCGATCACCTTATATAATATTGGTGAGCTTCCTAAAGACTTAGAGTTGGTATGCCCAAAGCTTAAGTTTCTTTATGTGAAACTGAAAGATTCATATTTGACAATCCCTAATAATTTCTTCATAGGGATGCCGTGTCTTCAAGTTTTACACTTGATTCAAATTGATTTGAAGCCACTGCTGTCATCACTTAGCTGTCTTGTAAATCTTCAAGCATTGTGTCTAGATTATTGTATATTGGGAGATGTAGTTACCATTGGAGGCATGAAGAAACTTGAAATCCTTAGTTTTTGTGGTTCTAGCATTAAGCAGTTG
Source organism: Nephelium lappaceum (assembly GCA_021234005.1). Lineage (NCBI taxonomy): Eukaryota > Viridiplantae > Streptophyta > Magnoliopsida > Sapindales > Sapindaceae > Nephelium > Nephelium lappaceum. The sequence goes on from CM037998.1 coordinate 19,690,044, forward strand.
CCTGAAGAGATGCATAAATTGACTAAACTAAGGTTGTTAGATTTGACGGATTGTTTGGAACCTAGTGTTATTCCCTCGAAAGTCATGTCAAGCTTAACTGGAATAGAAGCATTGTATATGGATAATCCTTCTATCCAACAATGGGAGGGTGCAAGACCCATCATTGAAGGAAGTAATGTCAGCATTGATGAGTTGAAGCATTTGCCTCGTCTGACCATATTAGAGATGCATAATCCCGAAGCTAAAATGTTTAGAGGCTTGATCTCTTCGGAGGTTGAAAGATACAAAATTTCCATAGGAAGATATCCAATGTGGTGGAAACCTCATTCTAATATATCGAGAATGTTGATTCTTGATCTTGTTACCAAGGAAGACTGGATTATCTCGCAGTTGCTAGGAGTTGAAGAACTACAATTGATGGGTGAAGTGGTAGCTGCTATAAATCTTCTTGACGATTTAGATAGAAACGGTTTTCCACAATTGAAGCATCTCGATGTTTCATGTGTTAGTCACGGTGTATGTATGGTAAACTCTGTATCTTGTGCTGTCTTATCTTCTTTGGAGTCGTTGATGGTTCAGTGTATTGTAAGCTTGGAGAAGATATGTAACAGTCCAGTTGGAGCAGTCTTTCCTCAATTTAAAAACTATAAGAGTGAATAGCTGCAACAAATTGAGTAATATCTTCTGCTGCTTCTCCATCGTCGGATTCCTTCCAAATCTTAAAGATCTTACAGTTTCTTACTGCGAGAATGTGGAAGAGATTTTTGCTATTAAGGAACAAGATGACGGCAACAACACTGAAGTGGTTCAGTCAGTTAAGCTTCCCCATTGCAATTGGCCAGCCAAGAATTTTCCGGGAAAGACCTTAATAATCCCTCATGGCTTTTCAATGAGAAGGTACCTTTCTCAATCATCTTTTTCCCTTGGTGTGTTCTCATAATTTATAAGTTTCCTTGAATTATTCCAAAATCTCATCATACAATTATAAATTTTCATCTATCATGAGTACAATTAATTGATATTGAGATCGAGCCAAACTTGTAAGTAGTAGTTATAATCTTGATTTTCATTAATTTAAACGTTTAATTTTTTTGATAAAAATATAAAAAAAAATAATAATTTGAATTTAACCGATGTTGTCGAAAGTGAAAACATTAACAACTTAAAATAGGAATATATTTTAAGTTGTTTGTCACGTTGTATTAGGTTAATTAAAACAAAACTTGATCCACATAAAATTAGGATAAAAAAGAAATATATTAATCTTTAAGAGGATAATTTTGAAAGAAAAAAAATCTAAATATAATCTAAATATAATCTAAGTATAATTCAATTATTTGAAATTAAGTGAAAAGGTTAAGATTTTTAATATTAGATTTTTTAAGTTTTTTAACCACTTAAAAAAACAAACAAAACTAACGAAATTGAATCCAATAATTAGAATTATTAAGTGTTGGAAAAAAATATTAGAATATTAAGTGTTGAAAAAAAAATAAACGACCCCTTAGTGTAAGGGGAATGAACTAATATCTCTTCATACAATAATAAGAAACCTTAAATGGATTCAATTAGTACATGAACTGACATAGACAACTGTGTGAATATAAAATAATTAATATATATATATACACATATGACAAAATATAATCGGTTTCTTTGAAGGAAAAAAAAAATTTAACCAACTTAGCTTTCATATAAGTGATTGAAAATATTTTTTCATTTTAGCTATCACGGATTAAATTATTGTTCATTGAATTGATCAGTACATGGCTCCCATCAGATTAATTAAATTTGTAACACCAATATTATTTCTTCAATGTTGATAATGGATGCAATGGAAGCATCAATATACATCACCAAATGTGTTGTTACTTTATAGTCCCTAGTCACAGTTTCGTAGTCGTCATTTTGAAGTTACATTTTGGCCATGCAATTGGTATATAAAGATTTTGGATGTTTACTTTTGTTTTAGCTAGCATAAAATATTCTTCAAACCTTATGTCATGCCAAGTATACGTGATAAGTAATTGTTACTTCTCTATACAAAAAAATTGAAACAATTCTATCTACAGGTTGTGATCCCTAACTTGCAGGACTTGGAAGTTTCTCAAATTCATCACATTGAATAGATTTGGCACAACTTACTTCCAACATTGTCTTCTTGAGTTCAAAATTTAACTAAATTGAGTTTGTATAAATGTGATTGATGAGTATAATTTATATACATTTATTACCCTTAAATATAGGTTTATTAGTCCAATTCTATGTTAAGTTTATTTTAATTAGTTGTATTTTTGGTGAAACAGGAATTAAAGAGGATTTGTGTGTTGAATGAGGAAAAATTATCATTTTTTGTCAAGTCAATCAAGGATTCAAATAATGTCCAAAATAATTGTCAAACAATTAGGAAATTGGTTGAGACAAGGAAATAAATCAATCAAGGAAAAAAGGCAATTTTGGAGCAAATCAAATTTGAGTTATTTTTGAAGGGTTTGATGCATATAAAAGGAGGCTTATACATCAAATTGGGGGAGAGCCGCTGTAGCCTGAGAGCCACAAAAGTTTGAAAAAAAAAGAAATAGTCGCTGAACATAGCAGGAGACAGACAGTTGCAGCAGTGGAATTGAATTGAAGCAAAACAGTGACAGTTCTGGAGTTAAAAGAAAAAGCAACACGGCTGGTTTCAGGAGTGATTTGGAGACACAATCTCAGCAATAGTTTCATAAACATGCCGGGTTTTTATTGTCTTTTTGTTCTTGTTATCACCATGACTGCTTAATTTTATTTTCTGAGGTGTAGGATGAAATCTTATTGACTTTGTAATAATTTTTCTATTGGAATATTATTCTCAATTATGTTTTTAATGTTTAATAATTCTTAGTTTCATTAATTGATGAAATAAAATTGTTTCACCTCCAATATCAAGTATTTTTGGTTGTTACAAGATTATTTTATTAATTTGACTTTAGATTGAAAAAGGTTTAAATATAAGATTTTTGATTATATGTTTTTCAATATTGGATACATATAATGCTTAGATTTTATAAATTTCAAGTCTTGAAGTAAGAATTTGCATAAGATTTATTTTTAAACTTAACTGATAAATCCTGAGAAGATGACAGATTGATTTCTAAGTTGTTTTCTTAAAATTTTGAGAATAATATTTTGAATAGTAAGACATTACAAGTTGATAACGGTGGATTCTGAACCTCAGATTTTTCGTCAATTGCTTGAGTTTTGCAAATTAATCTTGTCTTGTTAGTTTAGAATTTTATTATTTTCTTTAGTTTCAATTAATTCTCAAATCTCAAACTTTGTTAACTAGATTAGAATTAAATTTAATTTAGACTTAGATTAATATTTTCTCAATCTCTGTGGGATCGGCCTCGTACTTGTATAATCTATTCTACAATAGACTCGTGCACTTGCGAGTACTAAAATTTGCTCAACAAGTTTTTGGCGCCGTTGCCGGGGATTGTTTGAAACAATTAGTTTAATCTAGATTATTTAATTCTTCTACTAGTTTTAATTTAGGATTGTTTTAATATATTGTAAACAAAAAAAAAAAAAAACCAAAAAAAAAAAAAAAATTAAAAAAGAAAAACAAATTTTTTTTTTTTTTCCCTTTTGTTAGTGCCAGCTTATTTTAGTTTTTGTTTATATTAGTCTATTTGTTTTTGTTTTTTATTTTTTTTTGTTTTTTGTGTTTTTAATTTTATTGTTTGTGTTTTGCTTTGTTTTCATTTTATTTATTTTATTTTCGTTTATTTTAGTAGTTGTCAATTATTTTATTTCTTTTACTTAGAGACTTACTTTTCTTAGATTGTTTTAGAGAAAATTAGGACTAGAGACTTGTGGCTAGGATCTGTGCTAGTTTATGCGTGCTTGGAATCGTGAATTACATCAACGCTTAACTAGGATAGACATTCTAGATTCAAATATGGCAGAAAACAATGTAGGGCATGTAGGAAATAATGATGTAGTGGAAAATATATTGCCTATAGAGAAATCTCTTAGGGAATACTTTTCACCAATTGCAACTAATCACCCTTCTTGTATAGAGTTGCCACAGACTAGGGCGACTCACTTTGAGCTTAAACCTTCGGTGATTCAACTTCTTCCATCATTTCATGGGTTAGAGAGTGAGGACCCTTACCTACATGTCAAGGAATTCATAGATATATGTTCTACCTTCCGTTTCCAAAATTTTTCAGATGAGTCTGTTAGGCTTTGAATGTTCCCATTTTCTTTAAAGGATAAGGCAAAAGCATGGTTGAACTCACTTGCTCCTAGTTCTATCACTAGTTGGGACCAATTAAATTATAAATTTTTGTCTAAATTTTTCCCCATGTCTAAAACTAATGCCCATAGGAGAGAAATAGCAGATTTTAGTCAAAAAGAGGATGAACAGTTTTATGTATGTTGGGAGAGATTTAAAGACCTACTTTTAAGATGTCCCCACCATGGTTTTGAAATATGGAGACTAGTGCAATATTTCTATAATGGTTTAACTGTGCCTAGCCGCCAAATGATTGAATCCATGCATAGCGGAAAATTCTTGAGCCTAGGTAGTACTGATGCTTGGCAATTCTTAGAGACTTTGTCTGAAAATTCTCAACAGTGGGATTTTTCAAATGAAAGGGAGAAACCTAAGAGAGGGGGGTTGTATGAAGTGAGCGATAATCTAGATGTAAAAATTGCCTTAGGAAATCTCACTAGAAAAGTAGAAGTCTTAGCTTTAAGCCAATCCATGAATTCAACAATGAGTTCTAGGAATGAGTTGTGTGCTTCATATGTCAATCCAACCCCTACTTTTCAAGAGACCTATGCTGAACAAGCAAATGCACTCAATTATAGGAATTCATCAGATAGCCCATTCTCAGCCACCTACAATCCTAATTGGAGGAATCATCCAAATTTTTCATGGAGACAAAACCAGTCTCAAATGAATCATGGAGGGCAACAAGTTGCTCCTTCTAATCCTTCACATCCTCCTGGTTTTCAGTCTACTCCCCATTTTGCTGCACCTCAAAGGAAACCTTCCTTAGAGGATACAATGCAACAGATGATGCAATCGCAACAACAATTCATGCAGTCGACCCAACAGGCTATATTGAAACTTGAAACACAAATGGGTCAATTAGCCACTGTTATAGGAGAGAGAGAGAAAGGGAAGTTGCCTAGTCAGCCAATACCTAACCCTAAGGGTCAATTTGAGATAGGTTCTGTTTCTGATAGGAGTCATGATGAAATCAAATCTATAACCACCCTTAGGTCTGGTAGGGAAATAGATAACCATGTGATAGAGCCTGAGCCTAGGAAATCTAAGGTGAAGAAAGACTCTAGTAGTGGCACAGTAGATGACTTAAACCTTGATGAGTCGTCTGCAAGATCTAGGAATCAAGAGTCGAAAGAGAGTGATATTCCTTCCATTCCTTATGTCCCTAAGGCTCCTTTTCCACAAAGACTTGCCCCTTTTAAGAAAGGCACACCATATAATGATGTTTTGGAGGTGTTTAAGCAAGTTCGCATAAACATCCCATTTCTTGATGCTATTCAGCAAGTGCCTGCTTATGCTAAATTCTTAAAAGATCTCTGCACTGTGAAAAGAAAAACAAATGTCCCTAAAACTGCATGTTTGACTGAGCAAATTAGTTCCATAATCCAAATGAAAACTCCTGTCAAGTATAAGGATCCTAGATGTCCTACTATTTCTTGTGTTATAGGTGATCATGTCATCGATAGAGCCTTACTTGATCTAGGTGCGAGCGTTAATTTATTGTCATATTCTGTGTATGTGCAATTAGGATTAGGAGAACTAAAGCCTACTCCTGTGACCCTTCAATTGGCTGATAGGTCTGTTAAAATTCCAAGAGGTATCATAGAGGATGTTTTGATCCAGGTTGATAAGTTTTATTTTCCTGTAGACTTTATTATCATAGATACCCAGCCTGTTGAAAACAATAGTGCTCAGATTCCTGTGATTTTAGGACGACCCTTCTTAGCCACCTCCAACGCGATAATTAATTGTCGCAATGGAGTCATGAAACTTTCGTTTGGAAACATGACTGTAGAGCTCAATGTGTTCAATGTTAGTCAAAAACCTGAAGATCATGATGACTTGTGTGAGGTTAGTTTTATTGAGAGTGCAGTCTATGAGTCCTTTAGGCACTTGTCTTGTGAGGATCCATTAGAAAAATGCTTAGCTCATTTTGGCATGAACTTAGATGAGGATAGTATTGTTAGTGAGGTGAATGCTTTATTAGAATCCGCCCCATTACTAAATACTACCAAATGGACAGCCAAAATAGAACCTCTTCCACCTTCTAAGTCTGAACCTCTCCCATCTGTGGAGAAACCACCTAAGTTAGAATTGACACCGCTTCCTGAGTCATTAAAGTATGTGTTTTTAGGACAGTCTGAGACCTTGCCTGTTATCATAGCATCTGACTTAGAAAAAGAACAGGAGGGTAAGCTCATTAGTGTGCTTAGGGAGCATAAAGAAGCAATAGGTTGGACAATTGCAGATATTAGGGGTATTAGTCCGTCTGTGTGCATGCATAGGATTCATCTAGAAGACAATGTCAAACCCACTCGTGAACCCCAAAGGAGACTAAACCCTAACATGAAAGAGGTTGTGAGAGCTGAAGTCATTAAACTCTTAGATGTAGGTATCATTTATCCTATCTCTGATAGTTCATGGGTAAGTCCTGTGCAGGTAGTACCTAAGAAATCTGGCATCATGGTAGTTAAGAATGATCATGATGAGTTAGTTCCCACCAGAATGCAAACTGGATGGCGTGTTTGTATTGACTACCGCAAGCTCAATGCTACCACTAGGAAAGACCATTTTCCTCTTCCTTTTATTGATCAAATGTTAGAGAGGTTAGCAGGTCATGCATTTTACTGTTTCCTTGATGGTTATTCTGGTTATAACCAAATTCCTATAGCTCCTGAGGATCAAGATAAGACCACTTTTACTTGTCCTTTTGGCACATTTGCCTACCGTCGTATGCCGTTTGGATTATGTAATGCTCCTGCTACTTTTCAGAGGTGTATGATGAGTATTTTTTCGGACATGGTAGAACGGTTCCTAGAGGTGTTCATGGATGATTTTTCAGTGTTTGGATCTAGTTTTGATGAGTGTCTACACCATTTGACCTTAGTGTTAGTGAGGTGTAAGGAAAAGAACTTGGTGCTTAATTGGGAAAAGTGTCACTTTATGGTTAGGGAAGGGATAGTTCTTGGACATGTTATTTCTAATAGAGGAATTGAGGTAGACAAGGCTAAAGTAGACTTGATTTCTAGTCTTCCACCGCCTAGGACAGTTAAAGAGGTTAGGTCATTTTTAGGTCATGCAGGGTTCTATCGTAGGTTCATAAAGGATTTTAGTAAGATTTCTATGCCTTTGTGTAACTTGCTTGCTAAAGATACCCATTTTAACTTTGATGATGATTGTTTGAGGGCTTTTGAGAAACTCAAGACCTTTTTGACCACTGCACCTATCATTAGGCCACCTGATTGAAGTGTTCCTTTTGAGATCATGTGTGATGCCTCCGATTATGCTATAGGGGCTGTTTTAGGACAACGCATTGATAGACTACCTCATGTGATCTATTATGCAAGTAAGACTCTCAATGATGCACAACTCAATTATTCCACCACAGAAAAAGAGTTGTTAGCAGTTGTGTTTGCATTAGAAAAGTTTAGGTCTTATTTGGTTGGGTCCAAGGTTATAGTTTATTCAGACCATGCTGCATTGAAATATCTGTTGTCTAAGAAAGATGCTAAACCTCGTCTCATTAGATGGATCTTGTTGTTACAAGAATTTGATCTTGAGATTAGGGGTAAGAAAGGTTTAGAAAATGTGGTAGTTGATCACCTGTCGAGGTTAGTAGTCGAGTCTGTAGATGAGCACATGCCTATTAGAGAATCTTTTCCTGATGAGCAACTCATGCTTGTATCCCAATTTCCTTGGTATGCTGACATAGTTAACTATCTTGTTATTGGTCAAATGCCTACACATTGGACTAAACAAGATCGTGTGAAATTTTTAGCCAAGGTTAAGCACTATTTTTGGGATGATCTATATTTGTTTAAATATTGCCCTGACCAAATCATTAGGAGATGTGTGCCTGAGAGTGAGCAATTAGAAGTTATTTCTTTTTGTCATGATCATGCTTGTGGAGGTCATTTTAGTTCCATAAAAAACGCTGCAAAAATTTTGCAATGTGGTTTTTATTGGCCAAGTTTGTTTAAGGATACTCATGCATACTGTAGTTCCTGCGAGAGGTGTCAAAAGTTAGGAAGTATTACTCGTAGAAATATGATGCCTTTACATCCTATTCTTGTTGTTGAATTATTTGATGTTTGGGACATTGATTTTATGGGTCCATTTCCTAATTCTTTTGGCAATTTCTATATTCTTGTTGCTGTGGACTATGTTTCTAAATGGGTGGAGGCAATTTCTTGTAAAATTAATGATCACAAGGTGGTGGTTAAATTTTTGAAAGAAAACATATTTTCTCGTTTTGGTACACCTCGTGCAATCATTAGTGATGGAGGAAAACACTTTTGTAATAGACCTTTTGAGCAATTAATGAAAAAATATGGTATTACACACAAAGTTGCAACACCGTATCATCCACAAACAAGTGGACAAGTTGAGATTTCTAATAGGGAGATTAAAAATATTCTTGAAAAAACGGTTAACCCAACTAGAAAAGATTGGTCTTTGAAACTTTGTGATGCATTGTGGGCTTACCGTACTGCTTTCAAAACCCCTATTGGAATGTCACCTTATCGACTTGTTTATGGCAAGGCATGTCACTTACCTGTGGAGTTGGAACACAGAGCTTATTGGGCTATTAAGAAATTGAATTTTGATCTTGATAATGCAGGTACTTGCAGGAAACTGCAACTCAATGAGTTAGAAGAGATGAGGAATGATGCTTACGAATGTGCTAAACATTACAAGGATCGAATGAAGGTTTTTCATGATAGGAATATTCTACGGAAATCATTTTCACTTAGTCAAAAAGTCTTGTTATATAATTCTCGTTTGCATCTATTTCCTGGCAAGTTGCGTTCTAGATGGTCAGGTCCCTTCATTGTACGCACTGTTTTTCCTCATGGTGCTATTGAAATTGAGAATCCTAAGAATGGTGATGTGTTTAAAGTCAATGGTCAAAGGTTGAAACCTTTCTTAGAGTTGAAAAGTCCAGAAGTAGAGGAAACATTGTTAGCAGATCCTGTTTATCAGGATTGACCTTCTTTCGCATCTAGTTTAGGTTTTATTTTATTTTGTTTTGTTTTGTTTTGTTTTTGTTTATTTTTGTTTCTCTTTATTTATTTATTTTTTTATAGGGTTGTTGATAGTTTATTTTATTTTATTTATTTATTATTATTATTTTTTTTTAGTGTTTTGGTTCTCGTTTATGTGATCCATGTTAGTCTTAATTTTTTTTTATTTCTTCATGTATTAATGTATTTTAATGTGAATTCTTGATTTACATTTTTGTGTTAGATTACATGATGGAGCCAACAAGGTATGACCTCTCCCTTACTATTTTACATTGTCTCTTTTTATTTTCTTATATCTTTGGATATTTGTTTGAGCCTTTGTGGATAATAATTAGAGAAACATTGAGGACAATGTCTAAAATTGGTTTGAGGGTGGTGCAAAATGTTTTTGTACAATTTTTATTTTTATTTTTATTTTTATTTTTTTTTTGATTTTGCTTTATCAAGTTGACTAGTTACTTTGTGTTTGTTAATGGAGTCTTCATGCATGCTATTGATTGGATGTCTTTACTAGAGAGTAATCATGAGCATTTTTGCATGATTTGAGACTTTTTATTATCATGATCTTAGTTAATTGAGTGGATGAATACCATGTTTATATGAATTGTGGACTATTAGTGGAGACTACCCTTGGTGAGGATTTGAGCTTTTTAAGCGTTTTTTTTTTAGGGATTTAATTGTTTCTACTCTTTAAACACTCTTTGCCTTTGTTCTTAATAGTGATCTCTATAGGTTTTGTATTGAATACTAAAGAACAAATCATCACTGTAAATAACATGAGCTGCTTTGATTTGAAAATTGGATTGACTTCTTAGAAGTGATATAGACAATTTTTCCCTCATAAAGCCTACTTCCATACATTAAATTGAAATACATCATAAATTCTTTGAAGCCAAACACTTTTAGCCTTTTTCTTTATTTTCCCTTATTAAATGACCCTATTGAGCCGTACATTTCGCTAAACCTTTTGAGCTTGGGATCATACTAAGTGAAGCAAGGAGAAAGAGAATTAAAGTGTTAGTATTGATATGATGTGTGCATAGGCATATGCATTGAAAAAGTGTGCTTCTATTCGTTATGGTGTTAAAAAAAAAAGGTTGAAAAAAAAAATTAAAAAAAAAAGGAAAAGAAAAATAAAGTTAAAAAAAAAAAAAGAATAAAATGTGAGGAGCACAAATCAAGTTTTAAGATGCCTAAATGTGTGAGAGAAAGTGGAAGTAAATGAAGGAAGAAAGTGTTGAATTGAAAAATTTTGTGATAGGAAAGAAAGAAGGTTGTGATGAATTGAAGAATAATGAATAAAATGCTTTGGTGTGATCCTAAGTTCCTTTTGAACCTAGACCATTTATTACTTACTCATTAATCAACCTTAGCCCAAATACAACCTTTAATATGACCTATTGATCTTTGAAAGAGAGAAGTCCAATTTGAGAGTTGAAGTATGGCGTCATGCTCTATCTACGTTCTTAGTATTTAATTTCATTCATGAGATCTATTCACTTAAAGTGCGGTTCTTTTCAATGTCTATATTCATATGTGATGTAAAAGACGTTTGCTATGCCTTTACATAACCTCTGTCACATATGATTGTATGAGTGTTTGCCTTAGGACTCTTGAGAGAGTTATGAGTGATATCTTGTGAGGATTAGAGTCGAGGCGAAATAAGTCCATGACATGTGAATATGGTGTTTTAAAATGAGATTGCTTTGAATGTGGTATGAGATTGTTGATGATTATGTTTTAGATTATTAATGACTTATCTTTAGTCTTGATACAAGATCATGCATGTATGAGATTTCTGTTGATTTGCATTTAGTGACATGTTAATGAGTTATAGGTAGACAGTTTAACGTTTGTGGGTATCGTTGCTGGTAAACCCTCAGGAGACACAACTCCTCCTACTAGGGACACCTAGGGGTTTAAAGGCTTGTGGCATACGCTCAATGTCATCGTGTTTACCTACGAAAATGGATTATGTTTTTATTTTTCTTGTTTTTAGTTTAGATTGTTTTAAAATTCTAGTTTTGCTCGAGGACTAGCAAAATCTAGGTTTGGGGGTATTTGATGAGTATAATTTATATACATTTATTACCCTTAAATATAGGTTTATTAGTCCAATTCTATGTTAAGTTTATTTTAATTAGTTGTATTTTTGGTGAAACAGGAATTAAAGAGGATTTGTGTGTTGAATGAGGAAAAATTATCATTTTTTGTCAAGTCAATCAAGGATTCAAATAATGTCCAAAATAATTGTCAAACAATTAGGAAATTGGTTGAGACAAGGAAATAAATCAATCAAGGAAAAAAGGCAATTTTAGAGCAAATCAAATTTGAGTTATTTTTGAAGGGTTTGATGCATATAAAAGGAGGCTTATACATCAAATTGGGGGAGAGCCGCTGTAGCCTGAGAGCCACAAAAGTTTGAAAAAAAAAGAAATAGTCGCTGAACATAGCAGGAGACAGACAGTTGCAGCAGTGGAATTGAATTGAAGCAAAACAGTGACAGTTCTGGAGTTAAAAGAAAAAGCAACACGGCTGGTTTCAGGAGTGATTTGGAGACACAATCTCAGCAATAGTTTCATAAACATGCCGGGTTTTTATTGTCTTTTTGTTCTTGTTATCACCATGACTGCTTAATTTTATTTTCTGAGGTGTAGGATGAAATCTTATTGACTTTGTAATAATTTTGCTATTGGAATATTATTCTCAATTATGTTTTTAATGTTTAATAATTCTTAGTTTCATTAATTGATGAAATAAAATTGTTTCACCTCCAATATCAAGTATTTTTGGTTGTTACAAGATTATTTTATTAATTTGACTTTAGATTGAAAAAGGTTTAAATATAAAATTTTTGATTATATGTTTTTCAATATTGGATACATATAATGCTTAGATTTTATAAATTTCAAGTCTTGAAGTAAGAATTTGCATAAGATTTATTTTTAAACTTAACTGATAAATCCTGAGAAGATGACAGATTGATTTCTAAGTTGTTTTCTTAAAATTTTGAGAATAATATTTTGAATAGTAAGACATTACAAGTTGATAACGGTGGATTCTAAACCTCAGATTTTTCGTCAATTGCTTGAGTTTTGCAAATTAATCTTGTCTTGTTAGTTTAGAATTTTATTATTTTCTTTAGTTTCAATTAATTCTCAAATCTCAAACTTTGTTAACTAGATTAGAATTAAATTTAATTTAGACTTAGATTAATATTTTCTCAATCTCTGTGGGATCGACCTCGTACTTGTATAATCTATTCTACAATAGACTCGTGCACTTGCAAGTACTAAAATTTGCTCAACAGTGATAATTTAAAAGTGCTCTATTTATCTTCTAAGGCAATCTCAAAAGAGTCGAGAAAAAAAGAAAGGAGAGATACAATATTGTTTCCTAAATTAAATTGCCTAGAGATGGAACATCTTATGAAGTTGACAAACTTGCGCTCTGAACATTATATTGAATTTCCATCATTGGAAGCATTCAAGATAAAAGGTTGTTCTCAATTGAAGGAATTCGGTTTTGATGAGACAGTACATAGATAACTATACATCTTCCCTTTGTTTATGTTTTTCTTAGTTTTCCTATTATACAAGCTTAGTAATCTTCTTAATTTAAATTTAACTTTTCTCCATTTAGATAGACCATGACTTCCTATTTTTAAATTTTTTAGATAAATATTTTTCAATTTTTTTTAGTTATAATTAGAAATAATCTCATCAACTCAAAACCATGCAAACTACAGGTTAAAGTTCCTAGTTTAAAGAAAATGAGAATTTCTGACATGGATAACTTGAAGATGATATGACACAACAAACTTATGGAGGATTCCTTTTCCAAGTTAGAATCATTGGAAGTTACAATGTCTAAGGAACTATTGACCGTGTTTCCATCAAGCATGTGTGGAAGGTTGTTGAGCTTGGAGTCTCTAAATGTTGATAATTGTGACTCTCTAGAACAAATATGTGATCTCCAGGGGATAAATTCTGAAGAGTATGATCATGTCCAGTTTATGAACCTGCAAGAATTGAAAGTTTTACGATGTCGAAGCCTGAAATATATCTTTGCAAAGGAAGGAGTAGTAGCGAAAGAAGTGCGTGCTAAGTTTGTCTTTCCAAAATTGACTTCCTTGCAACTTAATCGTCTACCAAATTTTAGAACGTTCTACCCTGGTAAACATACAGTGGAAGGGCCTATCCTGAAAAAGTTGGACCTGTATGATTGTGGCATCCATTACACTGACGAGGAGGGCCGGATGCAGCAACCTCCCTACTTGGTCCAACAGGTATGTAGAATTTCTTTTTGCTGTACTTGTTTTTTGAATTGATGGTAGTTCATATGACATTAAGCATGTCAATGCTCTGCGGTCATGACAGATTTTTTCTTTCAGTTCAAACATCTTTCAGTTCAAACAAGATTTTAGTTTGACTATTTCAGTATTTCCTACCAAGTAAATTGGTTAAATTTTTTCCTTCTATTTTAATCTATATGAGATTTTTTTATGTGTGTTCTATGCCACTGTTTGAAGGGACCTAACACCAACTTTTTATATGATTGGTTGCTAGGTTTTCCCCTGCTTGGAGGAATTGAAATTAGCTGGAAAACAGCTTAAGCTTATGATGATGGGGCAGGCCCAGGTTCCAGAATGTCTCTTTGACAAACTGAAAATTCTTCATGTCCAGAAATGTAAATCAATTGTTTTGCCACTTGGTATCATGCAAAGATTTCAGAATCTGGAAAAGTTTTTACTTATTGGAGTTCTAGTTGAAGAAGCAAAGGCAGGTTCATACACAGAGATGTTCTTCCATGGAGAGGATCAAACGCAGGCAGCGCCACTTGAAAAAATGAAAACATTAGTTCTTGCAAATCATCTGAATCTGAGGTACTTGTGGCAACAAGACTCCAAATTGGACTTGATTTTTCAAAATCTTGAAGTTCTTACAGTAGATATGTGCATCATGTTGGTCAATGTAATGCCGCCTTCAGCTTCCTTCCCAAACCTTACAATTCTAGATGTTTGTAATTGTTATAGATTGGAAACCATAGTCACATCCTCCACGGCAAAAAGTTTGATGAAGCTTGAGGAAATGCGTATATCGCACTGTCCAAAAATTAACAGAAATAATACAAAATCAGGCTGATGTAACAGAGGGGAGAATTATTTTTAGCAACTTGAAGACTTTGGAACTCAGAGGAATGGACAATCTCACAAGTTTTTGCTCTTGTAATTTTACCTTAGAATTCCCATCTTTAGAAGAATTACATGTGCAGATGTGTAGGACATTCTCCTGGGGAGACTTGACCATGCCAAGATTGGAGGAAGTCAGGATTGCTGAGAAATCATTTAGATTAGGTCCAGACACTAATGTTAACACAATCATGCTACAATTCCATTGAGAAAGGGTACGCATTGATTCACTAAACTAAGCAATCTCATACATTCTTTTCTTCTGTTTTTTTTTTTTTTTTTAAATTTTTTATGCAATTCATTCTATCACTTTAATATGTTTTGTTTGTTTACAATGCCCAGTATTCCAAAGAAATTGACCAAGGTTGTTCTTCTAGTCAGCATATGAGTGAAGGCAAATCTTGTGTGATTTGTTAGACATTATGACTTGCTTATATTTTCACACGTTGAAATCAGATGTGGGAGTTCCTTCTTCTATATCTTCAGTTCATTGTTGTGCTTTAGCTTTCATTTGTATGATATTGCATTTCAAGTATTGCAATGGCACTCCTTTTTTTAAACCTCTATGACTATTTCAATGGTTGTATTGTGATAAGACGACAATGTGAAAAATGATTATTTGATCTGTTGGTTCTAGATATCTATATAAGATGCTAATCAAGTTGATTTATTCTTTACATTAATTTTCTTTCAAGTTTTTGTAAGATTTATATAGATAAATTCATGTACTTGCTAGTAGAATATAAACTCTTAACAGTCAAAGTTCAAATGTTTATGTTTATAACTATTATTTTTTATATTTTATTATACTCTTACAATCAGAGTTCAAATGTTTATGTTTATAACTATTATTTTAGACATTTTATTATAGTTATCAATTGCTACTTTTGTTAGTATATCGTTGTTTTGAATTTAAATTTGTTAGGTAATGTTTTCAGTTTTAATTTTCTGTTTTATTAATTTTTATTAATAAATTAATTTTCTTATTTTTAGCAATTGCAAATGAGGGTGACAATAATTGAAAACTTGTTTAAAAAAAGAAAACAATAACAATAATTGAAAACAAGATTCTGAAGAATATTTATTAAATAATACTACTATCATATTAATTAAAAACAGAATTCTAAAAAATGTGTATTAAGTACTAATACTATCATTTGCGTGAATTTGGATTCTAAAAAATATTTATTAATAATTGGCTTTATCACTTCCACATTCAAAGTAAATATAATTGCTCTAGTTTCTACTCACAGACTATCAAAACTCTCAAATTATGTAATCTTTTATACCATTTAGCACCTGTAAATCAAAGCAAAATATTAACACGAGCTATCAAACATTACACTGAGCTGTTAACTTAGGATTCGACAAAGCCAAAAACGTCTCTCTCACATTTATTATTATAATATTAAAGTTTTATAGTATGACAGACTTATAATATCATATTGTTTATGTTTGGAGTTATATCAAAATAAGAATAAAATTTTATATAATTTTTAGAAGAAATAGAGGCTACTGGAAATTTTGTTTCCTAGTAGAACTGGCAATTTTGTTTAATTGTTTGAATAGGAAAATGAAAGTATAAAATTATGATATTTGGTATGAATGATCCTCAGGATGTTAGGTTATAGTTTGGAAAATTTTGTGGTCATATGACAAGTATGCAATTAATTAGAATTTTTGTTCACCTCTGACTCAGTGAAATTAAAAACCTGGACAGCGCTGAACTAGGTTGAATCTTGAATTTTTTGGACAAGCAATTGATGTTATTTTAAAGTCATTAAATTTCTATATGAACCAATACGAGTCCTCCATAAGCCATTGAATTTGAAGGATTTTTAATGAAGTGGTTTATTTTTAAAAATTAGGATATCAAGGACTATTCAGTTTTGAAACTGATATCGATACGGCCTTGGTTTGCATTCAAAGATTTAAGTTGATAGGTTAATAGAGGTATTTAAGGCTGAAAATTTTCACGGTAGGTATTCTGGGTCTTTAGAACATATATATACATTTTTGGGACGATTGGTTTTATATATAATTTATTAGAAATAGAGAAAATGGACTGCATCAGTAGAAACTATACAGACAGTAGTGAATTTTTATGGTATCTAGAATTAGATTAATTTAATAAGTTACGATTTCCTATAAATTTATATAAATGAGTTTTGTGATGTGATTTTAGGCTGATAAGAGAGATTAATTCATAAAGTTATTTTTTATATTGGGATAAGCAGAAAAGGTAAGTAAACCTTATACATTGCCTTAATATATTATGTGTTTGACTTCAAAAATATTACTTCGATGGGTGATTTTAAACAATTAAATGAAACCTTGAGTATTTCAAAGTTGCTTTTCATTATATTGTATTTAAATGATTTTATATCCTCATATATATATATATATGTTTTGTATATTGTTCAATTGTATTAGAAGTATTGTCTTCCAATTTGAAAAGTATGAGATATTCTATGAAAAGTATTGTCTTCTTATTTAGAAAGTATGATAATTTCTATCAAAAGTATTATTTCATATTTGAAAGGTATGATATATTCTATAAAAAATTTTCCTTCGTATCTAAAAAGTATTATATGTATTGTAATCGTAATTATAATGAAAACATCTTGACTCATTTTTTGTAGTTCATTAATTGTATTGACTTAGGCACCGGGATTGTAGATATCATAATTGTATCGTATTGGTTTAGCTAGAATATTTATTGTTGTGTAACATTAATCGTACTGGCCCTGCACTGGGATTATAAGGGTTAATTGAATTGTTCCCATACCAGGATTACAACTGTTAATTGTATTGGCCCCGCGCCAAGATTACTGGTGTTAATTGTATTGGCCCTGCATTGGGATTATCAGTGTTACAATTGTATCATATTGTCTAGGTCACGGGAATTATGAATGATATTACTTGACAGGAGTCATTTTGTTTTTATTTAAATTATATGAAATATTAACCATTACTTTTGACTTCGGTTTAAACGTTGAATGTTTTCTATATCGTATTGTTAAAATTTTATTGGTTTTAATATATTTGCAATTATTACAATTTCCATGAAATTACGGTTTTATTTTTACTGTAAAGTTATTTTATAAAATTACAATATACCTTTCTAATTATATATACTACATCGTAATATATAACGTTTACCTATTGAGTTGACAGCTCACTTCTTGTCTGTATTACTTTTATAGATTAGTAGGTTTTATTTGTCTTGAGGGATGGCTTCGAGTTATTGGCACCACTTGGAGGAGGATTTCGATTCTGTTATTGTGGTTATATTTCTTCCTATTATTAAAGAACCATTTAAATTTATTTCATCGGTTAAAACTTAAATGTAAGGATTTATTTTGAATGATCGTGAATTTGAGTTGTTTAACACTTTTATTGAGGTGTTGAAACAAAATTATGTTATTGAATTAAATACTTTATGGAATTTTTCATCAATTTAGTTTTAGTTTTGGAGATTTAAGTGATTGATTGAACATTGCATTATATTGATTTTTATGGTAAATTAGGGTGTTAAAAATATAAGTTCATATTTCTAGTACAAAAAATAAGTATCCATTTCATTGGTCATGGTTAGCTAAATAAAATCATATAATCTTAATGTTTTTGCAACTTAAATGATGTTTTGAAAGAATAAATTATGCAAACAAAAATTTCAAATCTGCTCCCTCTTTGCTTGACTGATCAGTTCAATGGTTTTAATATTTAAATTTTGTTGCTTTAAGATCTAACATCTGCTCCCTCTTTGCTTTCTTGTGTTCTCTGTTTCACTCTGCATTTTGTGCTTCTTGGAACTTTGGCTCTCTCTGTTTTGGTTTGATTCTCAATTCTTTGTCTTTTAAAAAAAATCAGCTTTCCAAAAAAAAAAAACAAACAAAAACAAAACAAAAAAGCAAATGCGAATGTGGGAACTTGCTACTATTATTGCCAATGTTGCAAAGACTGTTGAAGTCATTGGATGTTACATAGTATGTCCCATAGTACGTCCCATAGCATGTCGATGTCCATTAAAAAAATCAGTGGGAATACGAGAGCAACTTTTAGAATTTGAAGATGAAACTGAAGAATTTGGAGGCTGAAAGAGAAAGCGTGCAAGGTTTAACTAATGCTGGGGCAGAGCCTCTGCCTGATGTTAACGTTTGGCTAGCTAAAGCCACCAACATCATCAATGAGGCCTCGGAGCTTATTGGTGAAGATAATCCTAATATGGGATGTTGCGAGGGGTGTACTTATTCAAATTTGAAGGAATGCTATCAACGTAGGAACAATGTTGCTCACAAGTTGAAGGAAGTTTCTCGACTCTTGCAAGAAGCTACCTTGAGAATTTGAACGAAAAAGTAGAGAAGCTGGTGGCTAAAAGAGACGGTGTGCAGCTTTCAATTAAAGTTGGGGAAGAGCTTCTGCCGGATGTTAAGGTTTGGCAGGATAAAGTCAAGGACATCATTGATGACATCTCAGGGCTTACCAGTGAACATAATCCTGAGCAACAAAACAAAGTTGCTCAGATGTTGAATGAGGTTGATCAACTCTTGCAAGAGGCACAGTTTAGAGAAGTTTCATACCAGCTCATTCCAGAGCAGACATGCCTTCAACCTAGCATACAGAAGGAGTCTTCCGAATCAAGAATGTTGATTTTAAACGATATCATTGCAGCATTGAGAAAGGCTGATGTCAATATGGTCGGAATTCATGGCTTTGGGGGCATCGGTAAAACAACTCTAGCGAGAAAAGTTGGAACCCAAGCAATGCAAGATAAGCTCTTTGACAAGATAGTTCTTGTAGAAGTGTCTCAATCACCTGACATAAGAACTATTCAAGGAGTGATTGATGATCACTTGGGTTTGAGATTCATGGAAGAGACTGTACCCGGAAGAGCAACAAAATTGTGTGATGTATTGAAGAAAGAGAAGAAGATTCTCATAATTTTAGATAATCTTTGGAAGGGTATCAAATTGGAGGAGGAGATAGGAATTCCTTTTGGAAAGGATTGTAAGGGATTAAAATTATTGCTAACAGCAAGAAGCCGCAATGTGCTAACAAAAGAGATGGATTCACAACATAATTTTCACGTCGAGGCTTTAAGCGAAGCAGATGCTTGGATTCTTTTCAAGAGTATAGCAGGTACGTGTGTTGACCACTTTCATTTGAAAGCTATAGTGATTGAAGTTGCTAAAATGTGGAGGTCTGCCCCTTGCCATTGTTACTGTGGCAAAACCATTGAAAGACACAGAAGCAAAAGACGAATGCATAGAGGGCTTGTGAAGATTGAACGAACCTTCTCCAGAGAGCTTTGAAGGAATCACAAAGGAGGTCTACAATAGCATAAAGTTGAGTTATGATTGGCTAGATGAGAAACCCAAGAAAATTTTCTTGCTCTGTAGTCGCATGGGATGCACCACCTATGATGCTTCTATTCAAGACTTGTTCAGATATGGACTCGGTTTGGGCTACTTTGACGAATTTGACACAGTGGAAGCTGCACTATGTAATGTGTGTGTATCAATCAACCAACTCAAGGCCGCTTCTTTATTGCTTGATGCTTTTGAGATTGATGCATTCTTTGGTCATTGCATTCCTACTCATGGCTGTGAAAGATTTGCGATACATGATATTATTTATGACGTAGTGCGATCAATTGCAGCTAAAGATCGACATGTGTTTCCCGTGATAAATGGTCATGTCCCACGGTCCTTGACAAATGAGAAAACGTTAAAAAGTTGCACTTCGATCACCTTATATAATATTGGTGAGCTTCCTAAAGATCTAGAGCTGGTATGCCCAAAGCTTGAGTTTCTTTATGTGAAACCAAAAGATTCATATTTGACAATCCCTGATAATTTCTTTATAGGGATGCCTTGTCTTCAAGTTTTACAATTGATTCAAATTGATTTGAAGCCACTGCCGTCATCACTTAGTTGTCTTGTAAATCTTCAAGCACTGTGCCTAGATTATTGTACGTTGGGAGATGTAGTTATTTTGGGAGACATGAAGAAACTTGAAATCCTTAGTTTTTGTGGTTCTAGCATTAAGCAGTTGCCTGAAGAGATGCATAAATTGACTAAACTAAGGTTGTTAGATTTGACGGATTGTTTGGAACTTAGTGTTATTCCCTCGAAAATCATGTCAAGATTAACTGGAATAGAAGCACTGTATATGGATAATCCTTCTTGTTGCAGAATTAATGTCTTAACATCAAACCCCTAAAATCAAGCCTCTCTTGTAATTAGTTGATTCTTGTACCATGATTCTAATAATTAGTTGACTATTGTAATTACTAATTATTTAATTCTTGTAATTATTTTTCTTTCCTAGATTAGTTATTCTATTTCCTAAACTTTAGCATCAAGTTGTACTTTGGCTATTTAAACCCGTTGATCACAAGAGAATAATATTGAAGTTTTATTTTGTTTCTCCTCAAATCTCTTGTTCTCTATTATACCATTGTTTTCTACTTGGTATCAGAGGAAGGTTCGTATTACTCGTACCATATTACTATAACTTGAATCTTCATCTGGTCGTTGCACTATGGCTAACAACAGACCTGAATCATATATACAAGTTATACATGTTCAATCCGACAACTCTGGCTTCAAAGCCAGCATCATCCTTACCGAAACTAACTATGATGCATGGTTCGAAATCATGGAGATGCATATTGCAGGATGTGAAAAACTTGACTATATTATTGGCAAAACTCCCAAAACAAAGGATACTGATGCTTATTATGCAAAATGGTATGCAGAAAATCAGAAGGTCAAGAGATGGTTGTTGACATCTATGTCACCAGAAATTATGAAGCACTATCTCCGATTAAGCACTGCACGTGAAATTTGGAATGCTCTTGCCAAAGCTTTTTATGATGGGTCAGACGAATCAAAAATCTTTGCACTAAATCAGCGAGCTTTCTCTACTAAACAGGTTGGTCGCCCTCTGTCAATTTATTATGGTGATCTTGTAGAAATTTTTCAAGAGCTAGACTATCGTGATAAAGTTGTGATGAAAGATCCTGATGATGTTATTGCATATAAAAAATCTGTTGAACGTTTGAGAGTGCACATCTTCCTAAATGGACTTGATACAGAATTTGAACAACTCAGAGGTGAGATTCTCAGAAAGGATCTAGTACTGGATTTTGAAGAGACGTATGCGTATGTACATCGTGATGCTGTTCGAAGAATGACACTAAATGGAGAACTTGATCATCCTGAGTCATCTGCCATGGTAGCTCGTCGACACAAATCTCAACAGAGGCATACCAATCTACAACCAGAGCGACATTCTGGCCCACCAACACAGATTGTTGACCAAAATCAGTCATCTGGATCACAGAATCGCAGCTATGAAATAGGAGCTTCAAATTCAAAATGCTTGTGTACTCATTGTGGTGGAACTGGACATACTTAGTCGAGGTGTTATGAATTGATTGGATATCCAGAATGGTGGGATCCTGCCAAAGCACCTAATGAACACAATTCAAAACCAAAACATCATGCTTCTACTGCTGTAGCCGAATCTTCCAACAATCCTGAGGAAGCCTCATCGTTAATTGCTACATCAGGTAATATTGGTAAGACTCTTAAAACCTCTACACTTACTAGTAATAGTACATGGATAATTGATTCTGGTGCTACAGATCACATGACCTTTGACACTATTCACATTCAGTCTATGAAATCATCCAAACAATCTGTAGTGTCCACAGACAATGATACTCCTTCTCATGTTATTGGAGAAGGTTTAATTACTCTTACAAAAAATATAAATTTGGATTCTGTTTTGGTTATTCCTTCCCTTAACTATAATTTATTGTCTATTGCTCAAATAACATGTGCTTTGCATTGTATTGTGATTTTTTGGCCTAACCTTTGTGTTTTTAAGGACATCCGGACTCAGAGGACAATTGGTTATGGTACTAGAAAGGGAAAGCTCTATTATCTGGACTTGACTCCGACAAGTTCAAATCAATTGGCTTAAGCATTCTCGGTTGAAAAGTCTAGAAATATTCAGAATTCAAAAATTTGGTTATAGCATAGGCGGTTAGGCCATGCTTTATTTGGATATTTAAAAAAAACTATTTCCAAGATTGTTTTCTCAAGTGACCAATTCAAATTTTAAGTGTGATATTTGTGAATTGGCTAAAAGTCATCGTGTTTCATTTCCAATAAGTATGAATAAAAGTCCAATACCTTTTATGGTTGTTCATTCTGATGTTTGGGGTCCTGCAAAGATCTCTTCTCTAAATGGTGCACATTGGTTTGTTTCATTCATCGATGATCACACACGTATGACTTGGGTTTGTTTAATGAAATCAAAAAGTGAAGTTAGTTCTCTATTTCAAAAATTTCATAAGATGATAGTTACTTAGTATCAATCTCATATACAGGTTCTCCGCACGGATAATGGTGGAGAATTTGTAAATCAAGACTTGAAACAATATCTGAATTTACATGGCATTGTTCATCAGACAACTTGCCCCTACTCCCCTCAACAAAATGGGGTTGCGGAGCGTAAGAATCGTCATCTCCTTGAAGTTGTACGTGCTTCCTTATTTGGGGCTTACATGCCCACCAGTTACTGGGGTGAAGCTGTACCGTTGCAGCCTACCTTATTAATCGTGTACCTTCTAGTTCATTAAAATTTCAAACTCGTTTTCACGTTCTTCATGAGGCCATAAGTGCTCCTATTGTGCCAAATTTGCCACCTAAAGTATTTGGGTGTGTAGCCTTCGTACATCTTCACAAATCCTTGAGAAATAAATTGGAACCTCGAGCTCTTCGGTGTGTATTTGTTTGCTACGCTTCGCATCAGAAAGGTTATCAGTGTTATCATCCTTCTTCTTGCAAGATATATGTTACCCTTGATGTTACCTTTCATGAGGATGAAATGTATTATTCTGTTCTTGAGTCTCCATTTCAGGGGGAGAATAGAAATGAATTGCAGACTCTAGACTCCTTAAAGTCTATAAGTGGTGGCAATTAGGAATGTCCAGATGAGGCAATCGGGCACACATTGGAGGATGAGAATGGGCACATATTAGAGGAAGAGAATTGTCAGGATCAAGTGGAAGCGGTACCACCAGTATCTCCATCACCATAAGTGCCAGTCCCCTCTCTTCAATTTGTATCTCTTAACCAATTGCCCTCTCAGGCCGAGTCCAACTCCGAAGCTCAAATAATTTCTGAACTTCATGTAAAAGTGTTACCCAATCGAGTCACAAGAGGAATACCTAGAGTAAATTATGAACCTACTCTTAGCTCCAAAACTAAATATCCTATGAGCAACTTTGTGTCTTACCATAGATTGTCAAAGGAATGTGAATCATTTGTAAATCAATTATCTACTGTATCTATTCCTAATAGTGTGCAGGAGGCCTTGAGAGATCCTAAGTGGAAAGAAGCAATGAAAGAAGAAATGAAATCCCTCCAAAAGAATTCAACATGGGAAGTTGTGGACTTACCTGAAGGAAAGAAACCCGTAGGATGCAGATGGGTCTTTACCATTAAATATAAAGCTGATGGAACTATTGAACAATTTAAAGCCAGACTTGTTGCCAAAGGATATACTCAAACTTACGGAGTTGATTATATGGAAACATTTGCACCAGTTGCCAAAATTAATACTATTCGTATTTTATTGTCTCTGGCTGTGAATCTTGACTGGCCGTTGCACCAATTTGATGTAAAGAATGCATTTTTGCATGGAGATCTCCAAGAAGAAGTATATATGGAATTGCTTCCCGGATGTAATACTCGGACTGAAGGAAGCAAACAAGTTTGCAAATTAAGAAAGTCTTTGTATGGTTTAAAACAATCCCCTAGAGCTTGGTTTGGGAGGTTTATGAGCTCCATGAAGAAGTTTGGATACCAGCAAAGTAACTCAGATCATACTCTTTTTCTAAAATATAATAAAGAAAGGGTTACTGCTCTTATTGTGTATGTTGATGATATGATAGTAACAGGAAATGATCCAGAAAAGAAGAATGCATTACAGAATCATCTTGCCCAAGAGTTTGAAATGAAAAATCTTGGTCCGTTGAAGTACTTCCTAGGAATTGAAGTCTTGAGATCGAAACATGGTATTTTCTTATCGCAACGGAAATATGTCTTAGACTTATTAAGTGAAACTGGTATGTCAGCTTGCAGTCCAATTAGCACTCCTATGGAAGAAAATTTGAAACTAAGTATGGATCCAAATCAAGTCCCTGCTAACAAGGAACGCTATCAGAAACTGATGGGAAGATTAATGTATCTTGGACATACACGCCCTGATTTAGCTTATGCGCTAAGTGTTGTTAGTCAATTCATGCATTCCCCAAAAGAAGAACATATGAATGTTGTAACTCGCATTTTGCGATTCTTGAAGTCATCCCCAGGAAAGGGTATTTTGTTTACAAAAGGAGACAACTTGGATATTAAAGGTTATACTGATGCTGATTGGGCTGGGTCAATTGATGATAGATGTTCTACATCTGGTTATTTCACATTTGTGGGAGGGAATCTAGTTACTTGGCGAAGCGAGAAACAAGAGGTTGTAGCTAGATCCAGTGCTAAGGCTGAATATAGGGGAATGTCTAAAGGAGTATGTGAATTATTATGGATCAGAAATTTAATGCAAGATTTACATATTCAGCAGGTTAGTCCTATGAGGTTATATTGTGATAATAAAGCAGCATGTGATATTGCCCATAATCCGATTCAACATGATCGAACTAAACATGTTGAAATTGATAGACATTTTATTAAGGAGAAACTAGAAGCAAAGCTCATTGAGGTGCCTCATGTTCGGTCTGCAGATCAACTTGCGGATGTGCTCACCAAGGCAGTATCAAGCCAAATATTTAATACGTGTCTCGACAAGTTGGGCATGAGTGACATCTATGCACTAACTTGAGGGGGAGTGTTGCAAAATTAATGTCCTAAAATCAAACCCCTAAAATCAAGCCTCTCTTGTAATTAGTTGATTCTTGTACCATGATTCTAGTAATTAGTTGACTATTGTAATTACTAATTATTTAATTCTTGTAATTATTTTTCTTTCCTAGATTAGTTATTCTATTTCCTAAACTTTAGCATCAAGTTGTACTTTGGCTATTTAAACCCATTGATCACAAGAGAATAATATTGAAGTTTTATTTTGTTTTTCCTCAAATCTCTTGTTCTCTATTGTACCATTGTTTTCTACTCTTCTATCCAACATGAGGAGGTTGCAAGACCCAACATTGAAGGAAGTAATGTCAGCATTGATGAGTTGAAGCATTTGCCTCGTCTAACCATATTAGAGATGCATATTCCCGAAGCTAAAATGTTTAGAGGCTTGATCTCTTTGGAGCTTAAAATATACAAAATTTCCATAGGAAGTAGTCAAGGGTGGTGGAAACCTCATTCTAATATATCGAGAATGTTGAGACTTGATCTTGCTACCAAGGAGGACTGGATTATCTCGCAGTTGCCAGGAGTTGAAGAACTAAAATTGATGGGTGAAGTGGTAGGTGCTATACATCTTCTTGACGATTTAGATAGAAACGGTTTTCCTCAATTGACTTATCTCGATGTTTCATGTGTTAGTCGTGGTGTATGTATGGTAAACTTTGTATCTTGTGCTGTCTTACCTTCTCTGGAGTCGTTGATGGTTGGATATGTAACAGTCTGCTTGGAGTAGAGTCTTTGCTCAATTTAAAAACTATAAATGTGAATAACTGCAACCAATTGAGTAATATCTTTTGCTGCTTCTCCATCGTCGAAGTCCTTCCAAATCTTAAAGATCTTAAGGTTTATTGCTGTGAGAATGTGGAAGAGATTTTTGCTATTGAGGAACAAGATGATGGCAACAATAGCGAAGTGGTTCATGACATTAAGTTCAGTCAGTTAAGCTATCTGGGACTGACAAGTATTCCAAAGCTCAAAAGTTTCTGTTGCAAAGCAAAGACAGCTTCCCCATTGCAATTGGCCAGCCAAGTATTTTCTAGGAAGAGCTCAATAATCCCTCACGGCTTTTCAATGAGAAGGTACCTTTCTCAATCATCTTTTTCCCTTGTGTGTTCTCATAATTTTATTAGTTTCCTTAAATTATTCCAAAATCTCATCATACAATTATAAATTTTCATCTATCACGGGTACAATTAATTGATATTGAGATCGAGCCAAACTTGTAAGTAGTAGTTATGATCTTGATTTTCATTAATTTAAATGTTTAATTTTTTTGATAAAAGTATATATATATATATATATATAAAGAATTTAATTGATGTTGTTGAAAGTGAAAACATTAACGTCATAAAATATGAATATTTTTTAAGTTGTTTATCACGATGTATTATGTTCATAAAAACAAAATTGATTTACATAAAATTATAATAAAAGGGAAATATATTAATCTTTAAGAGGATAATTTTGAAAGAAAAAAAATCTAAATATACTCCAATGATTTGAAATTAAGTGTAAAGGTTAAGATTTTTAATATTTGATTTTTTAAGTTCTTTAACCACATATAAAAACAAACAAAACTAACATAATTGGATCCAATAATTAGAATTATTAACTGTTGGAAAACAAATATGCTAGAACTATTAAGTGTTGAAAAAAATAAACGACCCCTTACTGTAAGGGGAATGAACTAATATCTGTTCATACAACAATAAGAAACCTCAAATGGATTCAATTAGTAGATGAATTGACATAGACAACTGTATGAAAGTAATATATATATGTATATATTTGACAAAATATAATTGGTTAATTTCTTTGAAGGAAAAACAAAATTTAACTGACTTAGCTTTCATATAAGTGATTGAAGATATATTTTCATTTTAGATATCATGGATTGAATTATTGTTCATTGAATTGATCAGTACATCGCTCCCATCAGATAAATTACATTTGTAACAGCAATATTATTTCTTGGATGTTGATAACGGATGTAATGGAAGCATCAATATATATCACCAACTGTGTTGTTACTTATAGTACATAGTCATAGTGTCGTAGTCGTCATTTTAAAGTTACATTTTGGCCATGCGATTGGTATATAAAGATTTTGGGTGTTTACTTCTTTTGTAGCTAGCATAAAATATTCTTCAAATCTTATGTCATGCCAAATGTACGTGATAAGTAATTGTTACTTCTCTTTACAAAGAAGATTGAAACAATTCTATCTACATGTTGTGATCCCCAACTTGCAGGACTTGGAAGTTTCTCAAATTCAACACATCGAACAGATTTGGCACGGCTTACTTCCAACGTTGTATTTTTGCGTTCAAAATTTAACTAAATTGAGTGTGTATGGATGTTATAATTTAAAAGAGCTATTTTCATCTTCTAAGACAATTTAAGAATAGTCGAGAGAAAAAGAAATGAGAGATACAATATTGTTCCCTAAATTAAATTTGCTATAGATGGAACACCTTACAAAGCTGATAAAATTGTGCTTTGAATATTATATCGAATTTCCATTATTGAAAGTATTCAAGATAAAAAGTTGTTTTTGATGAGACGGTAAATAGATCACCATACATCTTCTCTTTGTTTATGTTTTTCTTAGTTTTCCTATTACACAAGCTTAGTAATCTTCTTAATTTAAATTTACCTTTTCTCCATTTAGTTAGACCTTTACTTACTATTTTTTAATTTTTTAGATAAATAATTTTCAATTTTTTTCAGTTTTAATTAGAAATAATCTCATCAACTCAAAACCATGCAAATTACAGGTTAAAGTTCCTAGCTTAAAGAAAATGAGAATTTCTGACATGGATAACTTGAAGATGACATGACACAACAAACTTATGGAGGATTCCTTTTCCAAGTTAGAATCATTGGAAGTTACAATGTTTAAGAAGCTATTGATTGTGTTTCCATCAAGCATGTGTGGAAGGTTGTTGAGCTTGGAGTCTCTAAATGTTGATAATTGTTACTCTCGAGAACAAATTTGTGATCTCCAGGAGATAACTTCTAAAGAGTATGATCATGTCCAATTTATGAACCTACAAGAATTGAAAGTTTTATGATGTCCAAGTCTGAAATCTATCTTTGCAAAGGAAGGAGTAGTAGCAAAAGAAGTGCATGCTAAGTTTGTCTTTCCAAAATTGACCTCCTTGCAACTTGATCGCCTACAAAATTTTAGAATGTTCTGCCCTGGTAAACATACAACTTCATTTTTGTTAGTATTTAACAACTTCAGACGTTACTTTAACGTCAATCTTGATGGTTGAACAACATCGACGTTAGTCTTAACAAGTTGATATTACAATAATTGTTAAGAATGAAGTTAGAGTTGTTAAGTGAAAAACTTCGATGTTAGTTGATGTCATGCGTCTATTTTTATTAAATTTTAATAACTTTAGACTTTATACTAACGTTAATCTTGATGGTTGAACAACTTCGACGTTAATCTTAATAAGTTGATGTTACAGTAATTGTTGAGAATAATGTTGGAGTTGTTAAGTGAACAACTTCGACGTTAGCTGATGTCATATGTCCATTTTTTTTAATTTTTAACAACTTCAGACATTACACTAACGCCGATCTTGACGGTTGAATGACTTCAACGTTAGTCTTAACAAGTTGATGTTACAGTAATTGTTAAAAGTGACGTTGGAGTTGTTAAGTGAACAACTTCGACGTTAGCTAATGTCATACGTCCATTTTTGTTAATTTTTAATAACTTGAGACTTTATACTAACGCCAATCTTGACAATTGAACAACTTCGTCGTTAGTCTTAACAAATTGATATTATAATAATTGTTAAGAATGACGTTGAAGTTATTAAATGAACAACTTTGACGTTAGCTGATGTGATACGTTCATTTTTATTAATATTTAACAACTTCAGATGTTACACTAATGTCAGTCTTGATGGTTGAACAACTTCAACATTAGTCTTAACAAGTTAATGTTACAGTAATTGTTAAAAATGACGTTGGAGTTGTTAAGGAAATAACTTCGACATTAGTTGATGTTATACGTCAATTTTTGTTAATTTTTATTAACTTCAAACGTTACCTAATGTCAATTTTGATGGTTGAACAATTTCGATATTAGTCTTAAAAAGTTGATATTATAGTAATTGTTAAGAATGATGTTGGAATGGTTAAGTAAATAACTTCGATCATAAAGTGAAATATTAATAATAAATAAAAATTAATATAATATTATATTTTATAATAAAATGTTTTATTTACATATTATTTTAATTATAATATAATATATTAATTTAATAATAAAATAATAATAATAATTGATATTATTATAATATTAATTTAATATTATATTTTATAATAAAATATTATATACATTATTTAATTGTTATAATATTAATAAATTATCGTTTTAAATATTATTTAATATAAAAACAATATATTTGATATGCAGCAACCGGTTTCTTTGTAAAGTGTAAATGCTCCAACATTCAAACAAAGTGTTAGTCAACCTCTAACACGAAATTGGAGTTGTGAAAACATTAAACTTAATCAACAAATGAAAAATTACATCATTTTTTTCTTTTAAATCCACTGTATGTCATAAATCCATATCTTTTACTCTATTTTTTCATTTTTTAATAAAACTATTTATGATGCATTAATAATTATATTTATACATTATTTAATATATTATAAAATATATTTTATAATATTTTAATATGCAACAATCAATGGATAAACTAGCAGCCAAAGTAGGCGTAGTCGGCAGATAAAAGATATTATTATATTTAGCTGGCTCTGCATTATTGCACCAGGGTGACCCATCGAAAGATAAGATCGGCTAAAGAGATAAGGCCGTCTGGTGGCCTTTGGTCTCTTTAATTAACATTTAATGGTACGATGATGACTGCTACTTTTGACAAGGTCTATCCTTTTCCTGTTGTGTATTTGGCTGAGCATCAGGGA
The DNA here is from genome assembly GCA_021234005.1 of Nephelium lappaceum. Classification (NCBI taxonomy): domain Eukaryota; kingdom Viridiplantae; phylum Streptophyta; class Magnoliopsida; order Sapindales; family Sapindaceae; genus Nephelium; species Nephelium lappaceum. Next base: position 19,720,437 of record CM037998.1, read on the forward strand.
AGGACCGTTTAAGATAGTCATGCTGTGGAACCTTAGTTGTAAGGTAGTGAACGTACTTATCCTGAGCGTTTCTGAGAGGCTAACAAATTAAGATTTTATATATATATATATAATAATTCTATCAATAATATAATCTAATTTTAAAAAATTAAATTTATTTATTATATTTAAATTAAATAATAAAAAAATTATTTTAAAAAATAATATAATATATAAATTTAATTGATTTATCTAAATTTTTAAAATTAAAAAATATTGATGATAACATTATTTTATATATAAAATGACCACTAAGTTTTAAGGTGTGAATCCTGGAGCATTCAAACAAAGTGGGTTGTTTCTTTTGATGTTTCAAGGTTGGTCCTTTTGTTTGATTAATACGGATTTGGTGTTGTGAAAGCACTATTTCTGGATTTCACTTGCAAGATGACCTAGATTTTCTCTCATTCGGCTTTGCTCTTCACCCCTCGGCCTAGTGGTTAAAAGGGCTTTTCCATGAGAATTTAATTGATTTTTTGAGTGTTAGAGCATCTTTATTGGTGCAACACTGACTACCCTTGACCTCTCTATTCTGTCTTGCATATAGCTAAGGGGAAAGGCAACTCATCTAAGGGGAGGGGCCCCCTTAACGAAGGGATCTCTAAGCATCTAAGAGGATTTACGTCAGATTTCCTACTCCTTTGAATTAGGCTATAATTGTGATTCTCAGTATTCATGGTTGATGAAATTAGTGTGGCCAAATTTGGTATCAACAAATTTTTTATTTCCAATTTTGTTTATATTTTCTTTTGTTTTTAAATGAGACAAAAATAGATTTTTTAACATTTAAAAAGGAATAAGAATATAAATCTTAAGAGGGATCAAGGAAGATCAATTTCATTCTATAATTTCAAATTTATGTAAGAACCCATATTTCGTATTTCTAGAACAGATGAATTTGAAATAAATAAATACTTACAATCATACACACTCCTTATCACCATTCTCTTATTTCACTGACAGACATTTCATTCATTCTTCATATAAAACTTTAATTCATCAAAGCTAAATTTTCATTGAACAATTTGTTATCCACTTTTATAACATAAATGTATGTTTGAACTACTAACCACCATCACTCTATGCAAATACCAAGACGAAAGCAAACTCAAAGAGGGAAAGAGGTGAGCACTCGACGTGTGGTGGACAATGATTAAGGTTGGTAACATTTGGAAAAAAAAAAAAGCCAAAGCTTGGTGGATTTAGTGAGCTCCATCGTTAATGTTGAAAAAGTGGCTTTAATAAAGCCAGATTATATATATTCATAAGGCAGACCCTTTTATTGGTCACTAATAACTTAAATTAATATTCTTAATTAATTATTTAAAAAAAGTGAGATTTTATAGAGATTGTAATCCGTGGATGGCCAATGAAAACATTAAGGTAATGAAAATGTGAATCTCCAATTTGAGAGGAAGCTTGCCTAGTTTCCTGCAATTGGCGCTTGCATTTAAATTATTGTAAAGTGGTTCTGTTCTTTAATTAATTCTTCGTATTTAAATTTGTTACAGAATTTCAAAGGTAGCTTTATTAAAGTAAGAAAATGTCAGGTAGTTTTTTTTTGTTGATAACTTACATAATTTTAATCCTAAATTTTATTTCCTTTCAAAAAAAAATCCTAAATTTTATTTTATACATTCAAATGAAGTGATTTGTCTCTTCTGATGTTTTGTCCTCTTAGTTGACTAACACGACCCTATTGTCATACACTTGATGCTACATGTTTCGGATGGTCCTTTTGATCGTTTTGATAAAATACACTGTTGACGAATGTTTTTTTTTTAATTTTTAATAAAATTATTTGTAGTACATTAACAGTATACAGAGAATTGTTATAATTTTAATATACTATTATATTTATAAATGTAGTTTTCTTTTGGTGGCCAACAACAACATAAATACATTTTCTTTTTTTTTTTTAGTAAAATATTCTTTATTATTTGCTTAGAAAATAAAAAAAAAACTTTCATAGAGATTATAATCTGCGGATAGCCAATCAGAGCATTAAAACATAATAGAACTCTAAGTCTTCAAATTGAGAGAGTTTGGATAGCTTCATGCAATTGGCATTTACATATAAATGGTTATAAAGTAGTTTTATTCTTTAACTAATTCGTTGCATACAAATTTGTTTACGTTACTTTCAAAGTTAGGTAGTTTCCTATGTTGGCCACAAACATATTTTTAATCTTTCATTTTACTTTCTAAAGTGTGAATCTTATAACATTCAAATAACGTGGGTTGTTTCCTTTGATGATCAAATTTTGTCCTCTTAGTTGACTAACTCCAACTTGGTGTCATGAAAACATTAAGATTGTTTAGGGTAAAGTTGATAGTACATTTTTCTGTCCTCCTTTTGGTCGTTTTGATCTCAAACCTCTTTTGCTTCTAAGTCAACTTTTGTTCCCTATTTGCTTTCTTGTGTTCTCTGTTTTCCTTTGCTTCCTAGTGTAATCTATTTCACAGACATTCAATTCTCTTTCTTTCTCTCAGTTTTCACTTGATTGATTAGTTTGGTGGTTTGATCTCAAAGTTTGTTGCTTCGAGATCTAACATCTGCTCTCTCTTTGCTTTTTTGTGTTCTCTCTTTTACTCTGTCTTTTTGTGCTATTTGTTTCACTATGCTTTTTCCTGCTCTCTTTGTTTTGGTTTGATTCTCATCTCTTTTTCTTCGGTCCAAAAAAAAAAAAAAAAAAAACCAAAAAAGAAAAAACAAGTGAAAATGGAAGCTGCTATTGTTACAATTGCTGCAAAGGTTGTTTCTTACACGTTTGTTCCCATTGGACGTTACATAGTACGTCCCATAGCACATCGATGTCCATTAAAAAATCAGTGGGAATACAAGAGCAACTTAGAGAATTTGAAGACGGAACTGAAGAATTTGGAGGCTAAAAGAGAAAGCGTGCAAGGTTTAATTAATGCTGGGGTAGAGCCTCTGCCTGATGTTAACGTTTGGCTAGTTGAAGCCACCAACATCATCAATGAGGTGTCGGAGCTTATTAGTGAAGATAATCCTAATATGGGATGTTGCGAGGGGTGTACTTATTCTAATTTGAAGGAATGCTATCAACGTAGGAACAATGTTGCTCACAAGTTGAAGGATGTTTCTCGACTCTTGCAAGAAGCTACAAGATCTGCAAGTTTGTGGGAGTACAAGAGCAGCCTTGAGAATTTGAACAGAGAAGTAGAGAAGCTGGTGGCTAAAAGAGATGGAGTGCAGCATTCAATTAAAGTTGGGGAAGAGCTTCTGCCGGATGTTAAGGTTTGGCAGGATAAAGTCAAGGAGATCATTGATGACGTCTCAGGGCTTACTAATGAACATAATCCTGAGCAACAAAACAAAGTTGCTCGGATGTTGAAGGATGTTGCTCAACTCTTGCAAGAGGCACAGTTTAGAAAAGTTTCATTCCGGCCCGTTCCAAAGCAGACATGCCTTCAACCTAGCATACAGAAGGAGTCTTCCAAATCAAGAATGTCGATTTTAAATGATGTCATTGCAGCATTGAGAAAGGCTGATGTCAATATGGTCGGAATTCATGGCTTTGGGGGCATCGGTAAAACAACTCTAGCGAGAAAAGTTGGAACCCAAGCAATGCAAGATAAGCTCTTTGACAAGATAGTTCTTGTAGAAGTGTCTCAATCACCTGACATAAGAACTATTCAGGGAGTGATTGCTGATCACTTGGGTTTGAGATTCATGGAAGAGACTGTACCTGGAAGAGCAGGAAGACTGTGTGATGTATTGAAGAAAGAGGGGAAGATTCTCATAATTTTAGATAATCTTTGGAAGGGTATCAAATTGGAGGAGGAGATAGGAATTCCTTTTGGAAAGGATTGTAAGGGATTAAAATTATTGCTAACAGCAAGAAGCCGCAATGTGCTAACAAAAGAGATGGATTCACAACATAATTTTCACGTCGAGGCTTTAAGCGAAGCAGATGCTTGGATTCTTTTTAAGAGTATAGCAGGTACGTGTGTTGACCACTTTCATTTGAAAGCTATAGCGATTGAAGTTGCTAAAAAATGTGGAGGTCTGCCCCTTGCCATTGTTACTGTGGCAAAAGCATTGAAAGACACGGAAGCAGAAGACGAATGGATAGAGGGCTTGCGAAGATTGAACGAACCTTCTCCAGAGAGCTTTGAAGGAATCACAAAGGAGGTCTACAATAGCATAAAGTTGAGTTATGATTGGCTAGATGAGAAACCCAAGAAAATTTTCTTGCTCTGTAGTCGCATGGGATGCACCTATGATGCTTCTGTTCAAGACTTGTTCAGATATGGACTCGGTTTGGGCTACTTTGACGAATTTGACACAGTGGAAGCTGCACTATGCAATGTGTATGTATCAATCAACCAACTCAAGGCCGCTTCATTGTTGCTTGATGCTTTTGAGATTGATGCATTCTCTAGTCATCGCATTCCTACTCCTGGTCGTGAAAGATTTGCGATACATGATGTTATTTGTGACGTAGCGAGATCAATTGCATCTAAAGATCGACATGTGTTTCCCGTGATAAATGGTCATGTCCCGCGGTCCTTGACAAATGAGAAAACGTTAAAAAGTTGCACTTCGATCACCTTATATAATATTGGTGAGCTTCCTAAAGATCTAGAGCTGGTATGCCCAAAACTTGAGTTTCTTTATGTGAAACCAAAAGATTCATATTTGACAATCCCTGATAATTTCTTCATAGGGATGCCGTGTCTTCAAGTTTTACACTTGATTCAAATTGATTTGAAGCCACTGCCATCATCACTTAGTTGTCTTGTAAATCTTCAAGCACTGTGTCTAGATTATTGTATATTGGGAGATGTAGTTAATTTTGGAGACATGAAGAAACTTGAAGTCCTTAGTTTTTGTCGTTCTAGCATTAAGCAGTTGCCTGAAGAGATGCATAAATTGACTAAACTAAGGTTGTTAGATTTGACGGATTGTTTGGAACTTAGTGTTATTCCCTCGAAAGTCATGTCAAGCTTAACTGGAATAGAAGCACTGTATATGGATAATCCTTCTATCCATAATGAGAAGGTTGCAAGACCCATCATTGAAGGACGTAATGTCAGCATTGATGAGTTGAGGCATTTGCCTCGTCTGACCATATTAGAGATGCATATTCCAGAAGCTAAAATGTTTAGAGGCTTGATCTCTTCGGAGCTTAAAAGATACAAAATTTCCATAGGAAGTAGTCAAGGATGGTGGAAACCTCGTTCTAATATATCGAGACTGTTGAGACTTGATCTTGTTACCAAGGAGGACTGGATTATCTCGCAGTTGCCAGGAGTTGAAGAACTACATTTGATGGGTGAAGTGGTAGGTGCTATAAATCTTCTTGACGATTTAGATAGAAACGGGTTTCCTCAATTGAAGCATCTCGATGTTGCATTTGTTAGTCACGGTGTTTGTATGGTAAACTCTGTATCTTGTGCTGTCTTACCTTCTCTGGAGTCGTTGAGGGTTGGGCATATGGAAAGCTTGGAGAAGATATGTAACAGTCCACTTGGAGCAGAGTCTTTCCTCAATTTAAAAACTATAAATATGAGTAGCTGCAACAAATTGAGTAATATCTTCTGCTGCTTCTCTGTCGTCGGAGTCCTTCCAAATCTTAAAGATCTTACAGTTTCTTACTGCGAGAATGTGGAAGAGATTTTTGCTATTGAGGAACAAGATGACGGCAACAACACTGAAGTGGTTCATAACATTAAGTTCAGTCAGTTAAGCTATCTGAGACTGACAGATCTTCCAAAGCTCAAAAGTTTCTGCTGCAAAGCAAAGACAGCTTCCCCATTGCTATTGGCCAACCCAGTATTTTCCGGGAAAGAGCTTAATAATCCCTCATGGCTTTTCAATGAGAAGGTACCATTCTCAATCATCTTTTTCCCTTTGTGTGTTCTCATAATTTTATTAGTTTAATTGAACTATTATTCCAAAATCTCATCATACAACTATAAATTTTCATCTATCACGAGTACAATTAATTGATATTGAGATCAAGCCAAACTTGTAAGTAGTAGTTATAATCTTGATTTTCATTAATTTAAATGTTTAATTTTTTTGATAAAAATATAAAAAAAATAATAATTTGAATTTAACCGATGTTGTTGAAAGTGAAAACATTAGCACCATAAAATATGAATATTATTTAAGTTGTTTGTCAGGATGTATTAGGTTAATAAAAACAAAATTCGATCCACATAAAATTAGGACAAAAAAGAAATATATTAATCTTTAAGAGGATAATTTTGAAAGAAAAAAATCTAAATATAATCCAATGATTTGAAATTAAGTGAAAAAGTTAAGATTTTTAATATTAGATTTTTTAAGTTCTTTAACCATTCATAAAAACAAACAAAATTAACGTAATTGGATCCAATAATTAGAATTATTAAATGTTGGAAAAAAATATCAGAATATTAAGTGTTGAAAAAAAATAAACGACCCCTTAGTGTAAGGGGAATGAACTAATATCTCTCCATACAACAATAAGAAACCTTAAATGGATTCAATTAGTACATGAACTGACATAGACAATTGTATGAATATATATATATATATATGACAAAATATAATTGGTTTCTTTGAAGGAAAGACAAAATTTAACCAACTTAGCTTTCATATAAGTGATTGAAAATATTTTTTCATTTTAGCTATCACGGATTAAATTATTGTTCATAGAATTGATTAGCACATAGCTCCCATCAGATTAATTAAATTTGTAACACCAATATTATTTATTTGATGTTGATAATGGATGCAATGGAAGCATCAATATGCATCACCAAATGTGTTGTTACTTTATAGTTTCTAGTCATAGTTTCTTAGTTGTCATTTTAAAGTTACATTTTGGCCATATAATTGGTATATAAAGATTTTGGATGTTTACTTCTATTTTAGTTAGCATAAAATATTCTTCAAATCTTATGTCATGTCAAGCATACTTGATAAGTAATTGTTACTTCTCTATACAAAGAAGATTGAAACAATCCTATCTACAGGTTGCGATCCCTAACTTGCAGGACTTGGAAGTTTCTCAAATTCATCACATTGAACAGATTTGGCACAACTTACTTCCAACATTATCTTCTTGGGTTCAAAATTTAACTAAATTGAGTTTGTATAAATGTGATAATTTAAAAGAGCTCTTTTCATCTTCTAAGGCAATCTCGAAAGAGTCGAGAAAAAAAGAAAGGAGAGATACAATATTGTTCCCTAAATTAAATTGCCTAGAGATGGAACACCTTACGAAGCTGACAAAATTGTGCTCTGAATATTATATCGAATTTCCATCATTGAAAGTATTCAAGATAAAAAGTTGTTCTCAATTGAAGGAATTCATTTTTGATGAGACGGTAAATAGATTACTATACATCTTCTCTTTGTTTATATTTTTCTTAGTTTTCCTATTATACAAGCTTAGTAATCTTCTTAATTTAAGTTTACCTTTTCTCCATTTAGTTAGACCTTGACTTACTATTTTTTAATTGTTTAGATAAATATTTTTCAATTATTTTCAGTTATAATTAGAAATAATTCTCATCAACTCAAAACCATGCAAACTACAGGTTAAAGTTCCTAGCTTAAAGAAAATGAGAATTTCTGACATGGATAACTTGAAGATGATATGGCACAACAAACTTATGGAGGATTCCTTTTCCAAGTTAGAATCACTGGAAGTTACAATGTCAAAGAAGCTATTGACTTTGTTTCCATCAAGCATGTGTAGAAGGTTTTTGAGCTTGGAGTCTCTAAATGTTGATAATTGTGACTCTCTAGAAGAAATATGTGATCTCCAGGGGATAAATTCTGAAGAGTATGATCATGTCCAGTTTATGAACCTACAAGAATTGAAAGTTTTACGATGTCCAAGTCTGAAATATATCTTTGCAAAGGAAGGAGTAGTGGCAAAAGAAGTGCATGCTAAGTTTGTCTTTCCAAAATTGACCTCCTTGCAACTTAATTGCCTACCAAATTTTAGAACATTCTACCTTGGTAAACATACAGTGGAAGGGCCTATCCTGAAAAAGTTGGACCTGTATGATTGTGGCATCCATTACACTGACGAGGAGGGCCAGATACAGCAACCTCCCTGCTTGGTCCAACAGGTATGTAGAATTTCTTTTTGCTGTACTTATTTTTTGAATTGATGGTAGTTCATACGACATTAAGCATATCAATGCTCTGCGGTCATGACAGATTTTTTCTTTCAATTCAAACAAGATTTCAGTTTGACTATTTCAGTATTTCCTACCAAGTAAATTGGTTAAATTTTTTCCTTCTATTTAAATCTATATGAGATTGTTTTATGTATGATCTATGACACTGTTTGAAGGGACCCAACACCAACTTTTTATATGATTGGTTGTTAGGTTTTCCCCTGCTTGGAGGAATTGAAATTAGGTGGAAAAGCGCTTGAGCTTAAGATGATGGGGCAGGCCCAGGTTCCAGAATGTCTCTTTGACAAACTTAAAATTCTTCATGTCCAGAAATATGAATTAATAGTTTTGCCACTTGGTATCATGCAAAGATTTCAGAATCTGGAACAGTTTTTACTTATTGGAGATATATATGAACGAGGAGGGGCAGGTTCATACGAAGAGATGTTTTTCCATGGAGAGGATCAAACACAGGCAGCCCCACTTGCAAAAATGAAAAGATTAGTTCTTCAAAATCTTCTGGATCTGAAGTGCATGTGGCGACAAGACTCCAGATTGGACTTGATTTTTCAAAATCTTGAAGTTCTTACAGTATATATGTGTATCAAGTTGGTCAATCTAATGCCGCCTTCAGCTTCCTTCCCAAACCTTACAATTCTAGATGTTTGTAATTGTGATAGATTGGAAACCATAGTCACATCCTCCACGGCCAAAAGTTTGATGAAGCTTGAGGAAATGCGTATATCGCACTGTCCAAAAATAACAGAAATAATACAAAATCAGGCTGATGTAACAGAGGAGAGAATTATTTTTAGCAACTTGAAGACTTTGGAACTCAGAGGAATGGACAATCTCACAAGTTTTTGCTCTTGTAATTTTACCTTAGAATTCCCATCTTTAGAAGAATTACATGTGCGGATGTGTAGGAATATGAGGACATTCTCTTGGAGAGACTTGACCATGCCAAGATTGCAGGAAGTCAGGATTGCTGAGAAATCATTTAGATTAGGTCCAGACACTAATGTTAACACAATCATGCAACAATTCCATTAAGAAAGGGTACGCATTGATTCACTAAACTATGCAATTTCATACGTTCTTTTCTTCTGTTTTTTTTTTTTTTTTTTTTTTTTATACAATTCATTCTCACTTTAATATGTTTTGTTTGTTTACAATGCCCAGTATTCTAGAGAAATCGACCAAGGTTGTTCTTCTAGTCAGCATATGAGTGAAGGCAAATCTTGTGTGATTTGTTAGACATTAAGAGTTGCTTATATTTTCACACGTTGAAATCAGATGTGGGAGTTCCTTCTTCTATATCTTCAGTTCATTGTTGTGCTTTAGCTTTCATTTGTATGATATTGCATTTCAAGTGTTGCAATGGCGCTCCTTTTTTTAGACCTCTATGACTATTTCAATGGTTGTATTGTGATAAGACAACAATGTGAAAAATGATTATTTGATCTGTTGGTTCTAGATATCTATATAAGATACTAATCAAGTTGATTTATTCTTTACATTAATTTTCTTTCAAGTTTTTGTAAGATTTATATAGATAAATTCATGTACTTGCTAATAGAATATAAACTCTTAACAGTCAGAGTTCAAATGTTTATGTTTATAACTATTATTTTTTATATTTTATTATACTCTTACAATCAAAGTTCAAATGTTTATGTTTATAACTAGTATTTTAGACATTTTATTATAGTTATCAATTGCTACTTTTGTTATTATATCATTTTTTTGAATTTAAATTTGTTAGGTAATGTTTTCAATTTTCATTTTCAGTTTTATTAATTTTTATTTGAAAATAATAAATTAATTTTCTTATTTTTAGCAATTGCAAATGAGGGTAACAATAATTGAAAACTTGTTTAAAAAAAAAAAAAAACAATAACAATAATTGAAAACAAGATTCTGAAGAATATTTATTAAATAATACTACTATCATATTAATTAAAAACAAAATTCTAAAAAATATGTATTAAGTACTAATACTATCATTTGCGTGAATTTGGATTCTAAAAAATATTTATTAATAATTGGCTTTATCACTTCCACATTCAAAGTAAATATAATTGCTCTAGTTTCTACTCACAGACTATCAAAACTCTCAAATTATGTAATCTTTTATACCATTTAGCACCTGTAAATCAAAGCAAAATATTAACACGAGCTATCAAACATTACACTGAGCTGTTAACTTAGGATTCGACAAAGCCAAAAACGTCTCTAATATTGAAACGGAAAAGTTTTAATTTTTATTTCCATCAATCAATGACTTGAATTTGGTTTACAATTAAGGGCAAGGTCAATCAATTTGGTTAGCAATTACGGGGAAAATTGGTGGAAATAAATTGGGAGGAAAAAAAAAATCTTTTAATCAATACGATTAGGTTTCAAGTCATATATATATATATATATATATATATTATTTTTCACTATTCTCAGCAGCCCCTTGTCTCCCTTGAAAACATATATACTTACATACATACATACATACATATATATATATATGTATTCTCTTCTCCATTAATAAAGTTAAACTCTCAACCATAACAAGATTTGGAGATCAAGGTTAATTGTGAAACAAGTAGGTTTCTTCCTTCTCTCTCACATTTATTATTATTAATATTAAGATTTTAATGTATGACAGACTTATAATATCATATTGTTTATGTTTGGAGTTATATCAAAATAAGAATAAAATTTTATAGAATTTTTAGAAGAAATAGAGGCTACTGGAAATTTTGTTTCCTAGTAGAACTGGCAATTTTGTTTAATTGTTTGAATAGGAAAATGAAAGTAAAAAATTATGATATTTGGTATGAATGATCCTTAGGATGTTAAGTTATAGTTTGGAAAATTTTGTGGTTATATGACAAGTATGCAATTAATTAGAATTTTTGTTCGCCTCTGACTCAATGAAATTAAAAACTTGAACAGCGCTGAACTAGGTTGAATCTTGAATTTTTTGAATAAACAATTGATGTTATTTTAAAGTCATTAAATTTCTATATGAACCAATACAAGTCCTCTATAAGCCATTGAATTTTGAAGGATTTTTAATGAAGTTGCTTATTTTTAAAAATTAGGATATCAAGGACTATTCAATTTTGAAACTGATATCGATATAACCTTGGTTTGCATTCAGAGATTTAAGTTGATAGGTTAACAAAGGTATTTAAGGCTGAAAATTTTCATTGTATTTATTCTGGGTCTTTAGAACATATATACATTTTTGGGACGATTGGTTTTATATATAATTTATTAGAAATAGAGAAAATGGACTGCATCAGTAGAAACTATACAGACAGTAGTGAATTTTTATGGTATCTAGAATTAGATTAATTTAATAAGTTACGATTTCCTATAAATTTATATAAATAAGTTTTGTGATGTGATTTTACGCTGATAAGAGAGATTAATTCATACAGTTATTTTTTATACAGATACCATAAAATTCACTACTGTCTGTATAGTTTTTACTGATGCAGTCAATTTTCTCTATTTCTAATAAATTATATATAAAACCAATCGTCCCAAAAGTGTATATATATGTTCTAAAGATTAATTTAATAAGTTACGATTTCCTATAAATTTATATAAATGAGTTTTGTGATGTGATTTTAGGCTGATAAGAGAGATTAATTCATAAAGTTATTTTTTATATTGGGATAAGCAGAATAGGTAAGTAAACCCTATACATTGCCTTAATATATTATGTGTTTGACTTCAAAAATATTACTTCAATGGGTGATTTTAAACAATTAAATGAAACCTTGAGTATTTCAAAGTTGCTTTTCATTATATTGTATTTAAATGATTTTGTATCCTCAAATATATATATATATATATGTTTTGTACACTATTAAATTGTATTAGAAGTATTGTCTTCCAATTTGAAAAGTATGAGATATTCTATCAAAAGTATTGTCTTCTTATTTAGAAAGTATGATAATTTCTATCAAAAGTATTATTTCATATTTGAAAGGTATGATATATTCTATCAAAAGTTTTCCTTCGTATCTAAAAAGTATTATATGTATTGTAATCGCAATTATAATAAAAACATCTTGACTCATTTATCTGTAGTTCATTTAATTGTATTGACCTAGACACCGGGATTGTAGATATCATAATTGTATCGTATTAGTTTAGCTAGAATATTTATTGTTGTGTAACATTAATCATATTGGCCCTGCACTGGGATTATAGGGGTTAATTGAATTGTTCCTGTACCAGGATTACAACTGTTAATTGTATTGGCCCCGCGCCAAGATTACAGGTGTTAATCGTATTGGCCCTGCATTGGGATTATCAGTGTTACAATTGTATCATATTGTCTAGGTCACGGGAATTATGAATGGTATTACTTGACAGGAGTCACTTCTGTTTTTATTTAAATTATATGAAATATTAATCATTACTTTTGACTTCGGTTTAAATGTTGAATGTTTTCTATATCGTATTATTAAATGTTTTATTGGTTTTAATATATTTGCAATTATTACAATTTCCATGAAATTATGGTTTTATTTTTACTGTAAAGTTATTTTAAAAAATTACAATATACCTTTCTAATATATATACTACATCGTAATATATAACGTTTACCTATTGAGTTGATAGCTCACTCCTCGTCTGTATTACTTTTATAGATTAGTAGGTTTTATTTATCTTGAGGGATGGTTTCGAGTTATTGGCACCACTTGGAGGAGGATTTCGATTCTGTTATTGTGGTTATATTTCTTCCTATTATTAAAGAACCATTTAAATTTATTTCATCGGTTAAAACTTAACTGTAAGGATTTATTTTGAATGATCTTGAATTTGAGTTGTTTAACACTTTTATTGAGGTGTTGAAACAAAATTATGTTATTGAATTAAATACTTTATGGAATTTTTCATCAATTTAGATTTAGTTTTGGAGATTTAAGTGATTGATTGAACATTGCATTATATTGATTTTTATGGCAAATTAGGATGTTAAAAATATAAGTTCATATTTCTAGTACAAAAAATAAGTATCCATTTCATTGGTCATGGTTAGCTAAATAAAATCATATAATCTTAATGTTTTTGCAACTTGAATGATGTCTTGAAAGAATAAATTATGCAAACAAAAATTTCAAATCTGCTCCCTCTTTGCTTGACTGATCAGTTTAATGGTTTTAATATTTAAATTTTGTTGCTTTAAGATCTAACATCTGCTCCCTCTTTGGTTTCTTGTGTTCTCTGTTTCACTCTGCATTTTGTGCTTCTTGGAACTTTGGCTCTCTCTGTTTTGGTTTGATTCTCAATTCTTTGTCTTTTAAAAAAAAATCAGCTTTCCAAAAAAAAAGAAGAAAGACAAAACAAAAAAGCAAATGCGAATGTGGGAACTTCCTACTATTATTGCCAATGTTGCAAAGACTGTTGAAGTCATTGGACGTTACATAGTACGTCCCATAGCACGTCGATGTCCATTAAAAAATCAGTGGGAATACGAGAGCAACTTTGAGAATTTGAAGACGAAACTGAAGAATTTGGAGGCTGAAAGAGAAAGCGTGCAAGGTTTAACTAATGCTGGGGCAGAGCCTCTGCCTGATGTTAACGTTTGGCTAGCTAAAGCCACCAACATCATCAATGAGGCCTCGGAGCTTATTGGTGAAGATAATCCTAATATGGGATGTTGCGAGGGGTGTACTTATTCTAATTTGAAGGAATGCTATCAACGTAGGAACAATGTTGCTCACAAGTTGAAGGATGTTTCTCGACTCTTGCAAGAAGCTACCTTGAGAATTTGAACGAAAAAGTAGAGAAGCTGGTGGCTAAAAGAGACGGTGTGCTGCTTTCAATTAAAGTTGGGGAAGTGCTTCTGCCGGATGTTAAGGTTTGGCAGGATAAAGTCAAGGAGATCATTGATGACATCTCAGGGCTTACCAGTGAACATAATCCTGAGCGACAAAACAAAGTTGCTCGGATGTTGAAGGAGGCTGCTCAACTCCTGCAACAGGCACAGTTTAGAGAAGTTTCATACCAGCCCATTCCAGAGCAGACATGCTTTCAACCTGGCATACAGAAGGAGTCTTCCGAATCAAGAATGTCGATTTTAAATGATATCATTGCAGCATTGAAAAAGCCTGATGTCAACATGGTCGGAATTCATGGCTTTTGTGGCATCGGTAAAACAACTCTAGCCAGAAAAGTTGGAACCCATGCAATGCAAGATAAGCTCTCTGACAAGATAGTTCTTGTAGAAGTTTCTCAATCACCTGACATAAGAACTATTCAAGGAGTGATTGCTGATCACTTGGGTTTGAGATTCATTGAAGAGACTGTACCCGGAAGAGCTAGAAAACTGTGTGACGTATTGATGAAAGAGAAGAAGATTCTCATAATTTTAGATAATCTTTGGAAGGGTATCAAATTGGAGGAGGAGATAGGAATTCCTTTTGGAAAGGATTGTAAGGGATTAAAATTATTGCTAACAGCAAGAAGCCGTGATGTGCTAACAAAAGAGATGGATTCACAACATAATTTTTACGTCAAGGCTTTAAGCGAAGCAGATGCTTGGATTCTTTTCAAGAGTATAGTAGGTACGTGTGTTGACCACTTTCATTTGAAAGCTATAGCGATTGAAGTTGCTAAAAATGTGGAGGTCTGCCCCTTGCCATTGCTACTGTGGCAAAAGCATTGAAAGACACGGAAGCAGAAGACGAATGTATAGAGGGCTTGTGAAGATTGAACGAACCTTCTCCAGAGAGCTTTGAAGGAATCACAAAGGAGGTCTACAATAGCATAAAGTTGAGTTATGATTGGCTAGATGAGAAACCCAAGAAAATTTTCTTGCTCTGTAGTCGCATGGGATGCACCTATGATGCTTCTGTTCAAGACTTGTTCAGATATGGACTCGGTTTGGGCTACTTTGACGAATTTGACACAGTGGAAGCTGCACGATGTAATGTGTATGTATCAATCAACCAACTCAAGGCCGCTTCTTTGTTGCTTGGTGCTTTTGAGATTGATGCATTCTCTGGTCATCGCATTCCTACTCATGGTCGTGAAAGATTTGCGATACATGATATTATTTGTGACGTAGTGCGATCAATTGCATCTAAAGATTGACATGTATTTCCCGTGATAAATGGTTATGTCCCACGGTCCTTGACAAATGAGAAAACGTTAAAAAATTGCATTTCGATCACCTTATATAATATTGGTGAGCTTCCTAAAGATCTAGAGCTGGTATGCCCAAAACTTGAGTTTCTTTATGTGAAACCGAAAGATTCATATTTGACAATCCCTGATAATTTTTTTATAGGATGCCTTGTCTTCAAGTTTTACAATTGATTCAAATTGATTTGAAGCCACTGCCATCATCACTTAGTTGTCTTGTAAATCTTCAAGCACTGTGCCTAGATTATTGTACGTTGGGAGATGTAGTTATTTTTGGAGACATGAAGAAACTTGAAATCCTTAGTTTTTGCGGTTCTAGCATTAAGCAGTTGCCTGAAGAGATGCATAAATTGACTAAACTAAGGTTGTTAGATTTGACCGATTGTTTGGAACTTAATGTTATTCCCTCGAAAGTCATGTCAAGCTTAACTGGAATAGAAGCACTGTATATGGATAATTCTTCTATCCAACAACAAGAGGAGGTTGCAAGACCCAACATTGAAGGAAGTAATGTCAGCATTGATGAGTTGAAGCATTTGCCTCGTCTAACCATATTAGAGATGCATATTCCGGAAGCTAAAATGTTTAGAGGCTTGATCTCTTTGGAGCTTAAAATATACAAAATTTCCATAGGAAGTAGTCAAGGGTGGTGGAAACCTCATTCTAATATATAGAGAATGTTGAGACTTGATCTTGTTACCAAGGTGGACTGGATTATCTCGCAGTTGCCAGGAGTTGAAGAACTAAAATTGATAGGTGAATTGGTAGGTGCTATAAATCTTCTTGACGATTTAGATAGAAACGGTTTTCCTCAATTGAAGCATCTCGATGTTTCATGTGTTAGTCACGGTGTATCTTGTGCTATCTTACCTTCTCTGGAGTCGTTGATGGTTGGGTATATGGAAAGCTTGGAGAAGATATGTAACAGTCCGCTTGGAGTAGAGTCTTTCCTCAATTTAAAAACTATAAATGTGAATAACTGCAACCAATTGAGTAATATCTTCTGCTGCTTCTCCATCGTCGGAGTCCTTCCAAATCTTAAAGATCTTAAGGTTTATTGCTGTGAGAATGTGGAAGAGATTTTTGCTATTGAGGAACAAGATGATGGCAACAATAACGAAGTGGTTCATGACATTAAGTTCAGTCAGTTAAGCTATCTAGGACTGACAAATCTTCCAAAGCTCAAAAGTTTCTGTTGCAAAGCAGAGACAGCTTCCCCATTGCAATTGACATTGATGTTGTTGAAAGTGAAAACATTAACGTCATAAAATATGAATATTTTTTAAGTTGTTTATCACGATGTATTAGGTTCATAAAAACAAAATTGATTTACATAAAATTAGAATAAAAAGGAAATATATTAATCTTTAAGAGGATAATTTTGAAAGAAAAAAAATCCTAAATATACTCCAATGATTTGAAATTAAGTGTAAAGGTTAAGATTTTTAAAATTTGATTTTTTAAGTTCTTTAACCACTTATAAAAACAAACAAAACTAACGTAATTGGATCCAATAATTAGAATTATTAACTGTTGGAAAAAAAATATACTAGAACTATTAACTGTTGAAAAAAATAAACGACCCCTTACTGTAAGGGGAATGAACTAATATCTCTTCATACAACAATAAGAAACCTCAAATGGATTCAATTAGTACATGAATTGACATAGACAACTGTATGAAAATAATATATATTTGTATATATTTGACAAATATAATTGGTTAATTTCTTTGAAGGAAAAACAAAATTTAACCGACTTAGCTTTCATATAAGTGATTGAAGATATATTTTCATTTTAGATATCATGGATTAAATTATTGTTCATTGAATTGATCAGTACATCGCTCCCATCAAATTAATTAAATTTGTAACACCAATATTATTTCTTGGATGTTGACAATGCATGCAATGGAAGCATCAATATATATCACCAACTGTGTTGTTACTTATAGTTCCTAGTCATAGTTTCGTAGTCGTCATTTTAAAGTTACATTTTGGCCATGCGATTGGTATATTAAGATTTTGGGTGTTTACTTCTTTTGTAGCTAGCATAAAATATTCTTCAAATCTTAGGTCATGCCAAATGTACGTGATAAGTAATTGTTACTTCTCTTTACAAAGAAGATTGAAACAATTCTATCGACATGTTGCGATCCCCAACTTGCAGGACTTGGAAGTTCCTCAAATTCATCACATCGAACATATTTGGCACGGCTTACTTTCAACGTTGTATTTTTGCGTTCAAAATTTAACTAAATTGAGTGTGTATGGATGTTATAATTTAAAAGAGCTCTTTTCATCTTCTAAGGCAATTTCAGAAGAGTCGAGAGAAAAAGAAATGAGAGATACAATATTGTTCTCTAAATTAAATTTGCTAGAGATGGAACACCTTACAAAGCTGATAAAATTGTGCTTTGAATATTATATCGAATTTCCATTATTGAAAGTATTCAAGATAAAAAGTTGTTCTCAATTGAAGGAGTTCATTTTTGGTGAGACGGTAAATAGATCACCATACATCTTCTCTTTGTTTATGTTTTTCTTAGTTTTCCTATTACACAAGCTTAGTAATCTTCTTAATTTAAATTTACCTTTTCTCCATTTAGTTAGACCTTGAATTACTATTTTTTAATTTTTTAGATAAATATTTTTCAATTTTTTTCAGTTTTAATTAGAAATAATCTCATCAACTCAAAACCATGCAAACTACAGGTTAAAGTTCCTAGCTTAAAGAAAATGAGAATTTCTGACATGGATAACTTGAAGATGATATGACACAACAAACTTATGGAGGACTCCTTTTCCAAGTTAGAATCATTGGAAGTTACAATGTTTAAGAAGCTATTGATTGCGTTTCCATCAAGCATGTGTGGAAGGTTGTTGAGCTTGGAGTCTCTAAATGTTGATAATTGTTACTCTCGAGAACAAATATGTGATCTCTTGGGGATAACTTCTAAAGAGTATGATCATGTCCAATTTATGAACCTACAAGAATTGAAAGTTTTATGATGTCCAAGTCTGAAATATATCTTTGCAAAGGGAGTAGTAGCAAAAGAAGTGCATGCTAAGTTTGTCCTTCCAAAATTGACCTCCTTACAACTTGATCGCCTACAAAATTTTAGAACGTTCTGCCCTGGTAAACAAACAACTTCATTTTTGTTAATATTTAACAACTTCAGACGTTACTCTAACATCAATCTTGACGGTTGAACAACATCGACATTAGTCTTAACAAGTTGATATTACAATAATTGTTAAGAATGAAGTCAGAGTTGTTAAGTGAACAACTTCGATGTTAGCTGATGTCATGCGTCTTTTTTTATTAAATTTTGATAACTTCAGACTTTATACTAACGTTAATCTTGACAATTGAACAACTTCGACGTTAATCTTAATAAGTTGATGTTACAGTAATTGTTAAGAATGACGTTGGAGTTGTTAAGTGAACAACTTTGATGTTAGTTGATGTCATACATCTATTTTTGTTAATTTTTAACAACTTCAGACATTACACTAACGTCAATCTTGACGGTTGAATGACTTCGACGTTTGTCTTAACAAGTTGATGTTATAGTAATTGTTAAAAGTGACGTTGGAGTTGTTAAGTGAACAACTTTGACGTTAGCTAATGTCATACGTCCATTTTTGTTAATTTTTAATAACTTGAGACTTTACACTAACGTCAATCTTTATAGTTAAACAACTTCGTCGTTAGTCTTAACAAGTTGATATTATAATAATTGTTAAGAATGACGTTGAAGTTATTAAATGAACAACTTTGACACTAGCTGATGTGATACGTTCATTTTTATTAATATTGAACAACTTCAGACGTTACACTAATGTCAATCTTGACGGTTGAACAACTTCAACATTAGTCTTAACAAGTTAATGTTACAGTAATTGTTAAAAATGACGTTGGAGTTGTTAAGTAAATAACTTCGACATTAGTTGATGTTATACGTTAATTTTTGTTAATTTTTATTAACTTCAAACGTTACCTAATGTCAATTTTGATGGTTGAACAATTTCGATATTAGTCTTAAAAAGTTGATATTAAAGTAATTGTTAAGAATGATATTGGAATGGTTAAATAAATAACTTCGATCATAAAGTGAAATATTAATAATAAATAAAAATTAATATAATATTATATTTTATAATAAAATGTTTTATTTACATATTATTTTAATTATAATATAATATATTAATTTAATAATAAAATAATAATAATAATTGATATTATTATAATATTAATTTAATATTATATTTTATAATAAAATATTATATACATTATTTAGTTGTTATAATATTAATAAATTATTGTTTTAAATATTATTTAATATAAAAACAATATATTTGATATGCAGCACCCGGTTTCTTTGCAAAGTGTAAATGCTCCAACATTCGAACAAAGTGTTAGTCAACTCTAACACGAAATTGGAGTCGTGAAAACATTAAACTTGATCAACAAATGAAAAATTACATCATTTTTTTCTTTTAAATCCACTATGTCATAAATCCATATCTTTTACTCTATTTTTTCATTTTTCAATAAAATTATTTAAGATGCATTAATAATTATATTTATACATTATTTAATATATTATAAAATATAATTTATAATATTTTAATATGCAACAATCAATGGATAAACTAGCAGCCAAAGTAGGCGTAGTCGGCAGATAAAAGATATTATTATATTTAGCTGGCTCTGCATTATTGCCCGAGGGTGACCCATCGAAAGACAAGATCAGCTGACTAAGGCTGTCTGGTGGCCTTTTGTCTCTTGTGTTGGCCATGACTGCTACTTTTGACAAGGTCTATCCTTTTCCTGTTGTGTATTTGGCTGAGCATCAGGGAAGGACCGTTTAAGATAGTCATGCCGTGGAACCTGAGTTGTAAGGTAGTGAACGTACTTATCCTGAGGTTTCTGAGAGGCTAACAAATTAAGATTTTATATATATATATATAATAATTCTATCAATAATTTAATCTAATTTAAAAAAATTAAATTTATTTATTATATTTAAATTAAATAATAAAAAAAATTATTTTAAAAAATAATATAATATATAAATTTAATTGATTTATCTAAATTTTTAAAATCATAAAATATTGATGATAACATTATTTTATATATAAAATACAGTGTTCTTTTGTTGACCACTAATTTTTAAGGTGTGAATCCTGGAGCATTCAAACAAAGTCGGTTGTTTATTTTGATGTTTCAAGGTTGGTCCTTTTATTTGATTAATACGGATTTGGTGTTGTGAAAACACTATTTCTGGATTTCACTTGCAAGATGACCCCTCGGCCTCGGATTTGATTTTCTCTCATTCGGCTTTGCTCTTCACCCCTCGGCCTAGTCGTTAAAAGGGCTTTTCCACGAGAATTTAATTGATTTGAGTGTTAGAGAGGATCTTTATTAGTGCAACACTGACTGCCCTTGACCTCTCTATTCTGTCTTGCATATAGCTGAGGGGAAAGGCAACTCCTCTAAGGGGCGGGACCCCCGTAACGAAGGGATCTCTAAGCATCTAAGAGGATTTACGTCAAATTTCCTACTCCTATGAATTGAGCTATAATTGTGATTCTCAGTATTTATGATTGATGAAATTGGTGTGGCCAAATTTGGTATCAACAAATTTTTTATTTCCAATTTTGTTTATGTTTTCTTTTGTTTTTAAATGAGATAAAAATAGATTTTTTAATATTTAAAAAGGAATAAGAATATAAATCTTAAGAGGGATCAAGGAAGATCAATTTCATTCTATAATTTCAAATTTATGTAAGAACCCATATTTCGTATTTCTAGAACAGATGAATTTGAAATAAATAAATACTTATAATTATATGCACTCCTTATCACCATTCTCTTATTTCACTGACAGATATTTCATTCATTCTTCATATAAACTTTAATTCATCAAAGCTAAATTTTCATTGAAAAATTTGTTATCCACTTTTATAACATAAATGTATGTTTGAACTACTAACCACCATCACTCTATGCAATACCAAGACGAAAGCAAACTCAAAGAGGGAAAGAGGAGAGTACTCGACGTGTGGTGGACAATTATTAAGGTTGGTAACATTTGGGAAAAAAAAAAAAAAAAAGAAGCCAAAGCCTGGTGGATTTAGTGAGCTCCATCGTTAATGTTGAAAAAGTGGCTTTAATAAAGCCGGCCAGATTATATATATTCATAAGGCAGACCCTTTTATCTGTCACTAATAACTTAAATTAATATTCTTAATTAATTATTTAAAAAAAGTGAGATTTTATAGAGATTGTAATAAGTGGATGGCCAATGAAAACATTAAGGTAATGAAAATGTGAATCTCCAATTTGAGAGGAAGCTTGCCTAGTTTCCTGCAATTGGCGCTTGCATTTAAATTATTGTAAAGTGGTTCTGTTCTTTAATTAATTCTTCGTATTTAAATTTATTACAGAATTTCAAAGGTAGCTTTATTAAAGTAAGAAAATGTCAGGTAGTTTTTTTTGTTGATAACTTAATTACATAATTTTAATCCTAAATTTTATTTTATACATTCAAATGATGTGATTTGTTTCTTCTGATGTTTTGTCCTCTTAGTTGACTAACACGACCCTATTGTCATACACTTGATGCTACATGTTTCAGACGATCCTTTTGATCGTTTTGATAAAATACACTGTTAACGAATATTTTTTTTTTAATTTTTAATAAAATTATTTGTAGTACATTAACAGTATACAGAGAATTGTTATAATTTTAATATACTATTATATTTATAAATGTAGTTTTCTTTTGGTGGTCAACAACAACATAAATACATATTCTTTTTTTTTTAAAAATAAAATATTCTTTATTATTTGCTTAGAAAATAAAAAAACTTTCATAGAGATTATAATCTGCGGATTGCCAATCAGAGCATTAAAACGTAATAGAATTCTAAGTCTTCAAATTGAGAGAGAGTTTGGATAGCTTCATGCAATTGGCATTTACATATAAATGATTATAAAGTAGTTTTATTCTTTAACTAATTCGTTGCATATAAATTTGTTTACGTTACTTTCAAAGTTAGGTAGTTTCCTATGTTGGCCACTAACATATTTTTAATCTTTCATTTTACTTTCTAAAGTGCGAATCTTATAACATTCAAATAACGTGGGTTGTTTCCTTTGATGTATCAAATTTTGTCCTCTTAGTTGACTAACTCCAACTTGGTGTCATGAAAACATTAAGATTGTTTAGGGTAAAGTTGATAGTACATTTTTCTGTCCTCCTCTTGGTCGTTTTGATCTCAAACCTCTTTTGCTTCTAAATCTACTTTTGTTCCCTTTTTGCTTTCTTGTGTTCTCTGTTTTCCTTTGCTTCCTAGTGTAATCTATTTCACAGACATTCAATTCTCTTTCTTTCTCTCAGTTTTCACTTGATTGATTAGTTTGGTGGTTTGATCTCAAAGTTTGTTGCTTCGAGATCTAACATCTGCTCTCTCTTTGCTTTTTTGTGTTCTCTCTTTTACTCTGCCTTCTTGTGCTCTTTGTTTCACTCTGCTTTTTTCTGCTCTCTTTGTTTTGGTTTGATTCTCATCTCTTTTCCTTCAGTCCAAAAAAACAAAAAAAACCAAAAAACAAAAAAAACAAGTGAAAATGGAAGCTGCTATTGTTACAATTGCTGCAAAGGTTGCTTCTTACACGTTTGTTCCCATTGGACGTTACATAGTACGTCCCATAGCACGTCGATGTCCATTAAAAAATCAGTGGGAATACGAGAGCAACTTAGAGACTTTGAAGACGGAATGGAAGAATTTGGAGGCTAAAAGAGAAAGCGTGCAAGGTTTCACTAATGCTGGGGTAGAGCCTCTGCCTGATGTTAACGTTTGGCTAGTTGAAGCCACCAACATCATCAATGAGGTCTCGGAGCTTATTAGCGAAGATAATCCTAATATGGGATGTTGCGAGGGGTGTACTTATTCTAATTTGAAGGAATGCTATCAACGTAGGAACAATGTTGCTCACAAGTTGAAGGATGTTTCTCGACTCTTGCAAGAAGCTACAAGATCTGCAAGTTTGTGGGAATACAAGAGCAGCCTTGAGAATTTGGACAGAGAAGTAGAGAAGCTGGTGGCTAAAAGAGATAGAGTGCAGCATTCAATTAAAGTTGGGGAAGAGCTTCTGCCGGATGTTAAGGTTTGGCAGGATAAAGTCAAGGAGATTATTGATGACGTCTCAGGGCTTACTAATGAACATAATCCTGAGCAACAAAACAAAGTTGCTCGGATGTTGAAGGATGTTGCTCAACTCTTGCAAGAGGCACAGTTTAGAAAAGTTTCATTCCGGCCCGTTCCAGAGCAGACATGCCTTCAACCTAGCATACAGAAGGAGTCTTCCGAATCAAGAATGTTGATTTTAAACGATATCATTGCAGCATTGAGAAAGGCTGATGTCAATATGGTCGGAATTCATGGCTTTGGGGGCATCGGTAAAACAACTCTAGCGAGAAAAGTTGGAACCCAAGCAATGCAAGATAAGCTCTTTGACAAGATAGTTCTTGTAGAAGTGTCTCAATCACCTGACATAAGAACTATTCAAGGAGTGATTGCTGATCACTTGGGTTTGAGATTCATGGAAGAGACTGTACCCGGAAGAGCAACAAAACTGTTTGATGTATTGAAGAAAGAGAAGAAGATTCTCATAATTTTAGATAATCTTTGGAAAGGTATCAAATTGGAGGAGGAGATAGGAATTCCTTTTGGAAAGGATTGCGAGGGATTAAAATTGTTGCTAACAGCAAGAAGCCGCGATGTGCTATCAAAAGAGATGGATTCACAACATAATTTTCACATCGAGGCTTTAAGTGAAGCAGATGCTTGGATTCTTTTCAAGAGTATAGTAGGTACGTGTGTTGACCACTATCATTTAAAAGCTACAGCGATTGAGGTAGCTAAAAAATGTGGAGGTCTGCCCCTTGCCATTGTTACTGTGGCAAAAGCATTGAAAGACACGGAAGCAAAAGACGAATGGATGGAGGCCTTGCGAAGATTGAACAACCCTTCTCCAGAGAGCTTTGAAGGAATCACAAAGGAGGTCTACAATAGCATAAAGTTGAGTTATGACTGGCTAGATGGGAAACTCAAGGAAATTTTCTTGCTCTGCAGTCGCATGGGATGTACCTATGATGCTTCTGTTCAAGACTTGTTCAGATATGGACTCGGTTTGGGCTACTTTGATGAATTTGACACAGTGGAAGATGCACTATGTAATGTGTATGCATCAATCAACCAACTCAAGGCCGCTTCTTTGTTGCTTGTTGCTTTTGAGATTGACGCATTCTCTGGTCATCGCATTCCTGCTCCTGACTGTGAAAGATTTGCAATACATGATGTTATTTGTGAAGTAGCGAGATCAATTGCATCTAAAGAATGTCATGTGTTTACCGTGATAAATGGTCATGTCCCGCGCTCCTTGACAAATGAGAAAACGTTAAAAAGTTGCACTTCGATCACCTTATATAATATTGGTGAGCTTCCTAAAGACCTAGAGTTGTTATGTCCAAAGCTTAAGTTTCTTTATGTGGAACTGAAAGATTCATATTTGACAATCCCTAATAATTTCTTCATAGGGATGTCGTGTCTTCAAGTTTTACACTTGATTCAAATTGATTTGCAGCCACTGCCGTCATCACTTAGTTGTCTTGTAAATCTTCAAGCATTGTGTCTAGATTATTGTATATTAGGAGATGTACTTACCTTTGGAGACATGAAGAAACTTGAAATCCTTAGTTTTTATGGTTCAAGCATAAAGCGGTTGCCTGAAGAGATGCATAAATTGACTAAACTAAGGTTGTTAGATTTGACGGATTGTTTGGAACTTAGTGTTATTCCCTCGAAAGTCATGTCAAGCTTAACTGGAATAGAAGCACTGTATATGGATAATCCTTCTATCCACCATCGGGAGGGTGCAAGACCCATCATTGAAGGAAGTAATGTCAGCATTGATGAGTTGAAGCATTTGCCTCGTCTGACCATATTAGAGATGCATGTTCCAGAAGCTAAAATGTTTAGAGGCTTGATCTCTTCGGAGCTTAAAAGATACAAAATTTCCATAGGAAGTAGTCAAGGGTGGTGGAAACCTCATTCTAATATATCGAGAATGTTGAGACTTGATCTTGTTACCAAGGAGGACTGGATTATGTCGCAGTTGCCAGGAGTTGAAGAACTAAAATTGAGTGTTGAAGTGGTAGGTGCTATAAATCTTCTTGACGATGTAGATAGAAACGGTTTTCCTCAATTGAAGCATCTCGATGTTGCATGTGTTAGTCACGGTGTATGTATGGTAAACTCTGTATCTTGTGCTGTCTTACCTTCTTTGGAGTCGTTGATGGTTCAGTGTATGGAAAGCTTGGAGAAGATATGTAACAGTCCAGTTGGAGCAGAGTCTTTTCTCAATTTAAAAACTATATGTGTGAATAGCTGCAACAAATTGAGTAATATCTTCTGCTGCTTCTCCATCGTCGGAGTACTTCCAAATCTTAAAGATCTTAAGGTGTCTTACTGCAAGAATGTGGAAGAGATTTTTGCCATTGAGGAACAAGATGACGGCAACAGCACTGAAGTGGTTCATGACATTAAGTTCAGTCAGTTAAGCTATCTGAGACTGACAGATCTTCCAAAGCTCAAAAGTTTCTGCTGCAAAGCAAAGACAGCTTCCCCATTGCAATTGGCCAGCCAAGTATTTTCCGGGAAACAGCTTAATAATCCCTCATGGCTTTTCAATGAAAAGGTACCATTCTCAATCATCTTTTTCCCTTGGTGTGTTCTCATAATTTTATTAGTTTCCTTGAACTATTATTCCAAAATCTCATCATACAACTATAAATTTTCATCTATCATGAGTACAATTAATTGACATTGAGATCGAGCCAAACTTGTAAGTAGTAGTTATAATCTTGATTTTCATTAATTTAAATGTTTAATTTTTTTGATAAAAATATAAAAATAATTAATTTGAAGTTAACCAATGTTGTTGAAAGTGAAAATATTAACATCATAAAATATGAATATTTTTTAAGTTGTTTGTCACAATGTATTAGGTTAATAAAAACAAAATTTGATCCATAAAATTAGGATAAAAAAGAAATATATTAATCTTTGAGAGCATAATTTTGAAAGAAAAAAAATCTAAATATAATACAATGATTTGAAATTAAGTGAAAATGTTAAGATTTTTAATATTAGATTTTTTAAGTTTTTTAACCACTTATAAAAACAAACAAAACCAACGTAATTGGATCCAATAATTAGAATTATTAAGTGTTGGAAAAAAATATTAGAATATTAAGTGTTGAAAAAAAATAAACGACCCCTTAGTGTAAGGGGAATGAACTAATATCTCTTCATACAACAATAAGAAACCTTAAGTGGATTCAATTAGTACATGAACTGACATAGACAATTGTATGAACATAAAATAAGTAATATATATATATATATATATATATGACAAAATATAATTGGTTTCTTTGAAGGAAAAACAACATTTAACCAACTTAACTTTCATATAAGTGATTGAAAATATTTTTTCATTTTAGCTATCACGGATTAAATTATTGTCCATTGAATTGATCAGTACATGGCTCCCATCAGATTAATTAAATTTGTAACACCAATATTATTTCTTCGATGTTGATAATGGATGCAATGGAAGCATCAATATGCATCACCAAATTTGTTGTTACTTTATAGTTCCTAGTCATAGTTTCGTAGTTGTCGTTTTAAAGTTACATTTTGGCCATGCAATTGGTATATAAAGATTTTGGATGTTTACTTCTTTTTTAGCTAGCATAAAGTATTCTTCAAATCTTATGTCATGCCAAGTATATGTGATAAGTAATTGTTACTTCGCTATACAAAGAAGATTGAAACAATTCTATCGACAGGTTGCGATCCCTAACTTGCAGGACTTGGAAGTTTCTCAAATTCATCACATTGAACAGATTTGGCACAGCTTACTTCCAACATTGTCTTCTTGCGTTCAAAATTTAACTAAATTGAGTTTGCATAAATGTGATAATTTAAAAGAGCTCTTTTCATCTTCTAAGGCAATCTCGGAAGAGTCGAGAAAAAAAGAAAGGAGAGATACAATATTGTTCCCAAAATTAAATTGCCTAGAGATGGAACACCTTACGAAGCTGACAAAATTGTGCTCTGAATATTATATCGAATTTCCATCATTGGAAGCATTCAAGATAAAAAGTTGTTCTCAATTGAAGGAATTCGGTTTTGATGAGACGGTACATAGATCACTATACATCTTCCCTTTGTTTATGTTTTTCTTAGTTTTCCCATTATACAAGCTTAGTAATCTTCTTAATTTAAATTTACCTTTTCTCCATTTAGTTAGACCATGACTTACTATTTTTTAATTTTTTAGATAAATATTTTTCAATTTTTTTCAGTTATAATTAGAAATAATCTTATCAACTCAAAACCATGCAAACTACAGGTTAAAGTTCCTAGCTTAAAGAAAATGAGAATTTCTGACATGGATAACTTGAAGATGATATGGCACAACAAACAAATGGAGGATTCCTTTTCCAAGTTAGAATCACTGGAAGTTACAATGTCTAAGAAGCTATTGACTGTGTTTCCATCAAGCATGTGTAGAAGGTTGTTGAGCTTGGAGTCTCTAAATGTTGATAAGTGTGACTCTCTAGAACAAATATGTGATCTCCAGGGGATAAATTCTGAAGAGTATGATCATGTCCAGTTCATGAACCTTCAAGAATTGAAGGTTTTACGATGTCCAAGTCTGAAATATATCTTTGCAAAGGAAGGAGTAGTGGCGAAAGAAGTGGGCGCTAAGTTTGTCTTTCCAAAATTGACCTCCTTGCAACTTAATTGCCTACCAAATTTTAGAACATTCTACCCTGGTAAACATACAGTGGAAGGGCCGATCCTGAAAAAGTTGGACCTGTATGATTGTGGCATCCATTACACTGACGAGGAGGGCCAGATGCAGCAACTTCCCTACTTGGTCCAACAGGTATGTAGAATTTCTTTTTGCTGTACTTGTTTTTTGAATTGATAGTAGTTCATGTGACATTAAGCACATCAATGCTCTGCGGTCATGATGGATTTTTTCTTTCAGTTCAAACAAGATTTTAGTTTGACTATTTCAGTATTTCCTACCAAGTAAATTGGTTAAATTTTTTCCTTCTATTTAAATCTATATGAGATTGTTTTATGCATGATCTATGCCACTGTTTGAAGGGGCCCAACACCAACTTTTTATGCATGATCTAGGTTTTCCCCTGCTTGGAGGAATTGAAATTAGCTGGAAAACAGCTTAAGCTTATGATGATGGGGCAGGCCCAGGTTCCAGATTATCTCTTTGACAAACTTAAAATTCTTCATGTCCAGAAATATGAATAAATTGTTTTGCCACTTGGTATCATGCAAAGATTTCGGAATCTGGAAGAGTTTTTACTTAATGGAGTTCTATTTGAAGAAGCACAGGCAGGTTCATACACAGAGGTGTTCTTGCATGGAGAGGATCAAACACAGGCAGCGCCACTTGCAAAAATGAAAACATTAGTTCTTAAAAATCATCTGGATCTGAGGTACATGTGGCAACAAGACTCCAAATTGGACTTGATTTTTGAAAATCTTGAAGTTCTTACAGTAGTTTGGTGTTTCATGTTGGTCAATCTAATGCCGCCTTCAGCTTCCTTCCCAAACCTTACAATTCTAGATGTTTGTAATTGTATTAATTTGAAAACCATAGTCACATCCTCCACGGCCAAAAGTTTGGTGAAGCTTGAGGAAATGCGTATATCGCGCTGTCAAGAAATAACAGAAATAATACAAAACCAGGCTGATGTAACAGAGGAGAGAATTATTTTTAGCAACTTGAAGATTTTGGAACTCAGAGAAATGCCCAATCTCACAAGTTTTTGCTCTTGCAATTTTACCTTAGAATTCCCATCTTTAGAAGAATTACATGTGCAGATGTGCAGGAATATGAGGACTTTCTCTTGGGGAGACTTGACCATGCCAAGGTTGCAGGAAGTCAGGATTGCTCGGAAATCATTTAGATTAGGTCCAGATACTAACGTTAACACAATCATGCAACAATTCCATTAAGAAAGGGTACGCATTGATTCACTAAACTAAGCAATCTCATACATTCTTTTCTTCTGTTTTTTAATTTTTTATACAATTCATTATATCACTTTAATATGTTTTGTTTGTTTACAATGCCCAGTATTCCAAAGAAATCGACCAAGGTTGTTCTTCTAGTCAGCATATGAGTGAAGGCAAATCTTGTGTGATTTGTTAGACATTATGACTCGCTTATATTTTCACACGTTGAAATCAGATGTGGGAGATCCTTCTTCTATATCTTCAGTTCATTGTTGTGCTTCAGCTTTCATTTGTATGATATTGCTTTTCAAGTGTTGCAGTGGCACTCCTTTTTTTAGACTTCTATGACTATTTCAATGGTCCTATTGTGATAAGACAACATTGTCAAAAATAATTATTTGATTTGTCGGTTCTAGATATCTATATAAGATGCTAATCAAGTTGATTTATTCTTTACATTAATTTTCTTTCAAGTTTTTGTTAGAATTATATACTTAATCTTAATCAAGTTGATATATTCTTTACATTAATTTTCTTTCTAGCTTTTGTTAGATTTATATAGATAAATTCATGGACTTGTTAGCAGAATGTAGACTCTTAACGATCAGAGTTCAAATGTTTATGTTTATAACTATTATTTTTGATATTTTATTATACTCTTAACAATCAGAGTTCAAATGTTTATATTTATAATTATTAATTTTGATATTTTATTATAGTTATCAATTACTACTTTTGTTATTATATCGCTTTTTTGAATTTAAATTTGTTAGGTAATGTTTTCAGTTTTCATTTTCAGTTTTATTAATTTTTATTTGAAAATAATAAATTAATTTTCTTATTTTTAGCAAATGCAAATGAGGGTAACAATAATTGAAAACTTGTTTAAAAAAAAAAAAACAAAAAACAAAAACAAGATTCTAAAGAATATTTATTAAATAATACTACGATCATATTAATTAAAAAAAGAATTCTAAAAAATATGTATTAAGTACTAATAGTATCATATGCGTGAATTTGGATTCTAAAAAATATTTTTTAATAATTGGCCTTATCACTTCCACATTCAAAGGAAATATAATTACTCTAGCTTCTACTCACAGACTATCAAAACTCTCAAATTATGTAATCTTTTATACCATTTAGCACCTGTAAATCAAAGCAAAATATTAACATGAGCTATCAAACATTACACTGAGCTGTTAACTTAGGATTCGACACTGACAAAAACGTCTCTAGTATTGAAACGGAAAAGTTTTAATTTTTTTTTCCATCAATCAATGACTTGAATTTGGGTTACAATTAAGGGCAAGGTCAATGAATTGAATTTGGGTTATAGTTAAGGGCAAGGTCAATGACTTCAATTTGGTTAGCAATCAAGGGGAAAATCGGTGGAAATAAATTGGGAGGAAAAAAAATTATCTTTTAATCACTACAATTACATTTCAAGTCATATATATATATATATATATATTATTTTTCTCTATTCTCAGCTACCACTTGTCTCCCTTGAAAACATACATACATACATACATACATACATACATATATATATATAATCTCTTCTCCATTAACAAAATTAAACTCTCAATCATAACAAGATTTGAAGATTAAGGTTGATTGTAAAACAAGTAGGTTTCTTCCCTCTCTCTCACATTTATTATTATTAATATTAGGATTTTATGGTATGACAGCTTTACAATATCATATTGCTTATGTTTGAAGTTATATCAAAATAAGAATTAAATTTTATAGAATTTCTAGAAGAAATAAAGGCTACTGGAAATTTTGTTTTCTAGTAGAACTGGCAATTTTGTTTAGTTGTTTGAATAGGAAAATGAAAGTATAAAATTATGATATTTGGTATGAATGATCCTTAGGATGTTAGGTTATAGTCTGAAAAATTTCATGGTCATATGATAAGTATGCAATTAATTAGAAATTTTTGTTCACCTCTGATAAGGTTGGTAATATGGGTCACGACACGACGGGTTAACACGAATTTGTAAAAAATAAATGGGTGTGGGTTTGAGTTAAATGAATTCGTGTCGTAATCAGGTCAATCCACTTAACCCGTTTATTAAACGAATCGAATTGGATTTGCTTAAATGAATCGCGAGTTGACACGATTAAATTAGGGGTAAAATTATAATATTGATATATTTTTGGTGTGAGTGTATAATTATCCATTTTTATATATATATATATATACACACATATTTAACCTAACCCTAGATCTAACTCATTTTGGTAGCCACCATCCTTCATCCATTCTTTTCTTCCCCCTCTTCTCCTACCTCACACCTCACGCCGACAACCAGCACCACCCATTCCACCCCTATCCCTCATCGTCACTACCACCCCTTCTCCCTTCCTCTCCCTCACGGTCACCACCACCTCTTTTCCATAAATTATTGTACAGAACAAAATCGAGGAGTTCTATTCATAATACATAAATTATAACCCTAAAATTAATAAAATTGTTACTGAAATCCGACATAGGTTGCTTTGTTGTTTTTTGCTAAAGACTAAATAGTCTTGAACTTCATTAAAGATTGTATGGTTTGGTCACCCAAATTTCTTCAATTTTTCTTCAAATCTTCTTCCACTCAAAACTAAAATTAAAAAAAAAAAAAAAAAAGTGATTGTTGTTGGAGTAAATTTGTATGGAGGTTGGATTAATGTGGGTTGATGGTATTTATATGATGTTTATTTTATTGTTGTTTAATTAGGTAGGTAAATAATTAATGAGTTGGTTTTAATTTATTAGGGGTATTTTGGGTAATTTAGGGTAATTTTGTAATTTTTTTTATTGAGAGTGTAATTCTGTAAATAAGGTTTCAAAAAACGGTAATTTGCTAAATTCCCTTAATTTAATCATGTTATAAGACATGTTATACTCGATGATATGATGCTTTGTCATGCTATTTCAAAGTTGTAAACTTCAAGATGACTATTCAATCGTACTCATTGGTGGATTGTGATCCAATGTGTAGAAAAACAGATAACAAAGGCCTAAATTTGTGACTTGGCACTGGAAGGTCCCTTCCACACTCTTTGATGTTAGAGCGGTTAAAGAAAATCATATGGACATGTGAGTCTTTGAAGCCTTGTGACATGAATTTTAGAGCTCTTATGAGATAAACTCAATTTGATAGAAATTTATAGTACAAATTGGGCTTGAATTAATGGTAGGAACGAAGAGATTTTTATGTATATAATGAGGGTCTTCCTCGTTTTATAATTGCCTATGTAGCCTTTTTCATCCTCGTTTGATATCCAATATTTGACTCCCTGATCTTGAAGTACATGCACTCTTTTTTAATCCTATTTATCAAGTCAACAAACCTTCAAAATCTGTGGTTGCCGGACGACAAGTTGTCTAGTTTCATTCTAGAACTTATCACTAGTTACGACGTTAAATGATGATTGCTGATATAATTTATCATTGAGCATTTGATAATTTGTATGTATCTTTCTGAACGGTATACTTAGAAGTCCGAAAAGTTTGTCATTTATTCCACAATATGCCCTTTCGAATGGTTGTAACTAACGTCGATCTATTAAGTTCGCGGTGATTCAAATGTTTGGATTTTCTTACAAGTTTTAATATTTTTCTGCTATCCTCTCAGTTCTCAGTTCTCATTCACAGCCGGGCCACCTGATTTATATATATTTGGTCTCTCCCTTGCTTCTTCTGCTTTTCTGTTGTCTTCCTAGTTGCACTTTCTCTTGTTCTCTTGAAAATGGGTTGTCTGCAAAATTTGACATCTTGCCATGTATTTTGCTCTCTTTCCTTTTCATTTTTCTTGATTTTAAGCTCAACCCAGATGAGATTCATGGTTGAAGGTAAATGGGTCACTTTTATATGTTAATTTTTTCTTTTTTTTTTTTTAATGAGCAACAAAAGCAATTATTGTTGCAGCTCGTACTCTCAAATGCCACTGTTTTCTTATTTCCTTTTATGTTTTTGGTTTCACAGCAGCTAGAAAATATACTAATAATGTAATCCTTAGGACTGTTAATCTCAAAACTGTACAAACCTCAGCTACACAACTAATGCTACAGCCATAAGGCCTCTTCTACATATTCTCCTACTCAGTTTTCTTTGCGGTTTCAGAATTATCTTCGTTCTTGATCTTGCCAAACGATCTCTGGGCTTCTAAGACAGGCATGTATGCTTCACTTGATTTCTTAAGGACATCATTTCCTGATTTGTCCGACTCACGGGGGCTCAACAATTTCTTTTCAAGGCTTTCGAATTTGGTAGTTGCCAATGGCTCTGCACCAACACTTTTTGCAGAATCTGGCCCATCAATTGTCAGTGTTGATGCCTCATCTCTTGAAGCATACCACGAATAACCACAGGCAATACACGCCAACTGAGACTCAGATAAAAAAAATATTATAAGTTAATGCCTAATCACCAAAAAAAAAAAAAAAGAAGGCAAAAGGTAAACAAAGATGTTTTCAGACTACTGCCAAAAAAGTAGCGTAAATCCAAATTTTTGTACAAGTCAAGAACCGTTTCACAAGCTAACAGATAGATGCAAGTTGCAACAGTAAATTTATAAGATAATCTGAAAGTCGAATAATAAGCACGAAAATGAAAGCAAGCTGCCATGTGTAATCAGAGAGATAAAGGCAAGGAAGACAGGTGCCAAGGAGAAAATCCTAGAGGACCATTTGAAGACAGCCATCCCTTTTGTTATTTGTTTGTTATCTAGCTGTGGGGCCCATTGGTAAAAAAGAAGGGTAGCTAAGTTTGTCCAACAAGTTACAACTAGTATAACCACACTTTGGTAGGTTGATACAGAAAGATTGTTAGAGAACCAAAATGAGTAATGAAGAGAGCATAGCATTGCAGAGAAAGGGATAGATAATGGTCATATAAACACAATCAAGTTAAACAATATCCCATCTACTATCACACTAAATATGATTCACGACTGCTTGAACATAATAGGAGTCGCAAATCTAAAGATGTACAAATGCCAACTGATAACATAAATTGTTCGAAAGTACAAGGCTGGAAATGGTTTCATACTATAGACATCCATGCAAAAAAGAAAATATACAGTGCAAAACACCCCATGAAAAGGTCCATACCACAATTCTCTCCACCTGCCTTGAATCCGTTCTTTTTTTTTTTTTTTTTGGCGCAAATAAATTAAAGACTCTACTTCCATGAAAAAACTCGCAAGCCAACACAAAATTCACACCAATGTGCTGCTCCTCCCTAGCATTGCTCGGCAATGCAAAGAAACATGACCAAATGCAGAGACTTACACAGAAACTACAGAGAAATATACTGGGATTTCCAAATCTAAAGCCTTAAAAAACGATGAAATCCTCAATCATGGTAGGGTTCGATCTTGAACCTGTAGAGAAATTTCTTCTTCTTCGAGGTTGGATTGTCGACCGTGAGCAATACCTTGCCCAACTCACCAACTTTGAATCTGTTTGACACTACTGGTCCATCGGTTGGAGTCATCTTTGTCAGCTTCTGAATAATAATGGTGTACCCATCTTTAGCATCAGGCATAAATTCAGCTCCATAGCTACCTCTTTCCAATAGTTGGTGAAACATTGAGTGCAACCTGAAATTAGAAGGAAGATCCAACCTGTAAGCCACCTTTCCAACCTGCTCTGATACTTTAAATGTCTCTAATCAAAAAAACAAAATCACAAAACCACTTTCAATGAGCTACTTCCATTTTACTTTAAAAAAATAGATAATACACCAAATCAAAGACACATATAGTGTTATACTTTAAAAAAATAGATAATTATGAAGCATAAGAAGAAAATAAAAATATGTTTTTTACTAATTGATAATCCATATAAGGCAAAAAACTTAGAGATTGTTTGTTTTTCCTACTTAAATTCATATTAAAGACCTAAAAATTCATATATAAAGTGCTGAATTGTATGCATTAAATTGGTTTAGTTAGTTTTTTTTTTTTTAAGTGGTCAACCACTTAAAACTATTTAAAAAAACTAAAAAAAAAGTTAAAAATCTTAACTTTTCACTTAATTACAAATCACTTAAAGATATTTAAAAAAATTATATTTTATATCTATCATCCTAAAATAACATATTTTTAAATTTATCTAAATTTTATACTAAAATTTTCTTTTCCTTTTTTCTGTTAATACTTACAAGAAATGTATTTGAATAGAAAAACCTAAATACATTTTATCCAAATTGTTTTGGAATTAAACTATTATATTTTAATTTGTAATTTAAATATTTTTTTTTTTTTATAAAGCCCACCTAACATTTGTCTCTTCCAATTTCAACTTTGCTTGCCTGATAATAGCTCAATTGAATTCAGCTTGCTTGGTGTCTACAAACTGGCGGACACTCAACCCACTATTTTTTAACCTTTTGGGCTCTCTAATTAGGCCCCTTTATTAATACTTATTTTGGACTCAATTATTTACTGAATCTACTTGCGTTCAACCCTTACAGTAATGGAAAATAAATTTTTGTTGATCATGATGAGAGTCTTTATGATTAAAAATCTATTTAGTGAGAGACTCTACCTTGCTAATAAGGGTATGGTAGGAGACAAACACTATGGCAATTTATTCTAGTTAGAACTCTAATTATTTTCCACCATAGCAGCTTAGTAATATCTAGTCAGTTTTAGGGGACAGACTAGGCATATGTGCTTTATTATTTGCACATGCCTTTTGTGATATTTTATTATAGCTTAATTGTTGAAGATATGTTTCTAATAGGGATCTTTGTCATCCTAATTTTACCATATGGTGGAATCCTCTACTTATGTAATGACTTGTTTTCATTTTTATTTCTGTATATATGCTTGTTTCCTTCACCAATTAAGCCGACCCTTGACCATGTAGGTTTTGTTTAAATTAAAAGAAAAGTTAATGAAATAACTTAAATACATAAAGAAAGGTAACTTCATCAAAGTTGAATCTTAAATAGAAATAAAAATAAATACAATAATATAGTAACAAATCATATAAAGTAAAATGTCCCTATTCTTTGAGCTAAATAGTTTTCCTCTTTCATACCATTATGGGCTTTTTCTATGATAAAACCAACAAAATAAGATCTATAACAAGATGGTGTGATAGGACTTCAGATATGCAAGACAAAAGAGAAATTATAGAAAATGTAAAGATTGAAATATCCTTTTCTTGTATTTGAATTTTAAATTACATATTTATTTATGAAAAACTAAACTTTCGAACCTATTGATAAGATTTAGGGGTCGTTTGTTTTTTTGTCTGAAAACTGAACAGTGCTGCTGAAGACTGAAAACTGAATAGTGACTGAAACCTGAAATTTGAAAGATATGTTTGTTTTTTTTTTTTCTTACCTCTGAATGTACAGTAATCTTGTTTGTTTTTTAAAGTTAAAATTGTCTGAAAACTAGTAAGTTGACATTTATATCATTTTACTATTAATTGTTATGTAATTTTATTTGATATGATAAAAAAATACAATAAATTATTTAACAAATACTAAAACGCATACATGTATTCATAATTAAAAGAAGATTAATGATTATAATAGAGTCAATTAAATTTATATATTCAAATAAAAAAATGATCTTAAATTGAATAATTATTACAACAAAAGTTGAAATTGTAAAATAATATATATTTTCTACTATAATTAAACAAAAATAATCAAATACTTAAACAAATTGATTTGCAATTTGGTCTCTGAGTTATTGCATAAACACTTTATCTGATCTTCTAAATTCATTGTTTGTGCTTGGTGTTTGATGTTGATCATTGGCATTGTCACCATCCAATTGAAGTTCGTCATCGTCATATTGGACGAATAGTTCATCATCAATTGATATTTTTCGACTCTATATAAAAATTTGCCCTACAACTTTCGCTATTTTGAGACATCTATATCAAAATTTAAAGTTGAAATTATCATAAAAAATCAATGATATCATAAATTAAACTACCGGCATGCATAATAATTTTGATAAAATAAACAAATTAACAATAATAATCAATGATATCATGACAAAGATTATATATATCACTGACATAATAATGGGAAAAAAAAAAAAAACACCAACAACAACAATAATGAAACACTAGCAACACCTACAACAATAATCAATATATATACCCCACAAAAACATAAAGACCTACTGATATGTCCAAGGGCACCCCATAACAGTTGACAAAATATTATCCAGATTTATGGCGTTCCCATCAATAAAACTTTGAGATAAAAAAACCAAAAGAAGAAACAAATTCTACAACAAATCCAACATAAAGAAAAGGAGAAACTTTGAGGTTCTATTAAACACAAACAAATTCCCATCAATATACATAAACAACAACACAATGAAGCTTTAACAAATAAACACAATATGGGCTACTTTACAAGTAGTTTAATAAAGAAAATCAATAGATATTTTTACCAGAATTTGATCGTAGAAATATAGAAATCTAGCCATAAAAAAATTTGATGTTGAGATGTTTAGGATTTTTATTTTTCAATGTTATTTGTTAAAGCATTAAAAGAAATTTATATAATGTATAACTAGAATAAACTTGGAAATATGTTATTTTGGGAAGGATAAACTTGGAAGAATATATTTATAAAATCATCCAGTGATTTGGTATTCAGTGAAAAGTCAGAAAATGTTACTCTTTTTTTTTTTTCAGTGGTTTTTGGATGGTTTTAAATGGTTTGACCACTTAAAAAAACAAACAAAAATATCTTAATTGGCCTAATTCAGCACCATTAAATGTTAAATGCGAAAAAACAAACGACCTCTTAACTTTCCAACTGCTTCAGCTGCTGCAGATGCCGCCTTGTCCAGACCCAACTTTTGTAACTCATTTAAGAAACCACTGAAATCCTTGTTGTTAATTTCATAAGGACTATGGCTAGGGCCAGGGAATGAACCATTAGTTACTTCTTCCTTGTACTCCAAAAGAGCATTGTTAACAACATCTCCAAACCTCGCATAGTGCTTGCAGAACTTTGGAGTAACGTGCAGAAGGTAATTGCATTTTTAAGCAAATTTGTTAGCGGAGATGCTAAAGGAACCGTAGTGGCAATTCTTGGATTTACCTTGGCATGATTCGGGTGCTGCATCATCCCCAATAGATCATGGTAAATTAGAACCTGCATAAATGATAAAACTTTCTAGACAAATGAGAATGGTTTATTCATTTTATTTGAAATGTGATTAGCATGAACGGAAAGAACAAGACGAGTTAGAATGACTATAAAATCAACCATGACAAGAATCGTCAATGTCAGTCTTTGATCAAAATCCAGTTCCCTAACTCAATCTAATATAACATTTATAACATTATCTTGACATATGGAGAGAGATTTATCTTCAATCAAAACCACGTTAGCATTAGACGTAAAATGAAATTCTAAACAGATTCCTTTACATGTGTGAAGTACACATATTCCTTTATATGTGTGCATGGGCAATTTATCTATGAGTTGATTGTTGCATCTACCTAGATGCAGGAATGATAATTTGTGATGCAAAGCCAGATTCTTTAAAAGAGTTTTTTGAATAATTTCCTCTATTTATGAGACTTGGAATGTGTAAACTGCTAACCTGACCATGTTGAAGTCTCAATGAGCAAAACAGAACTTTGTTTAGATTTATGTCATAAACCCACTGCTTCAAATGTCCATGCATGAGAGGGGAGATGGGGTGGATATGCTACATTTTAACACTGTCATTTTCCCTCTAGTATGATTTTAAAATTTTGGGATCGATTGTAAAATAACATACCATAAGTATTATTTATCATCTGAAGCAGACATCAGAAACACCATAAGTGATCCAAAAAAACAATTATATTCCTGCATCCATCTCACTGTTGTCGACTAAATCAACCCCTCCTATCACACAATCGAAGAAATCACAATGGAAGTGTTCAAAAGAACTGAATGCAAGAGCTAAGTACAAACATAAAGTTGTCGACTGTTGTTGACCAAGTCAACCCCTCCTATAATGCAATAGAAGAAATCACAATGGAAGTGTTCAAAAGAACTGAATGCAAGACCTAAGTACAAACCTGAAGTTGCTAGACTAAGGGGTCGTTTGTTTTTTTGTCTGAAAACTGAACAGTGCTATTGAAGACTGAAAACTGAATAGTGACTGAAATCTGAAATCTGAAAGACATGTTTGTTTTTTTTTTTTCTTACATCTGAATATACAGTAATTTTGTTTGTTTTTTAAAGTTAAAATTGTCTGAAAACTAGTAATTTGACATTTATGTCCTTTTACTATTAATTGTTATGTAACTTTATTTGATATGATAAAAAAATACAATAAATTATTTAACAAATACTAAAACGCATATATATATATATTCATAATTAAAATAAGATGAATTATTATAATAGAGTCAATTAAATTTATATATTCAAATACAAAAAAAAAAAACAAAATGGTCTTAAATTGAATTATTATCGCAACAAAAGTTGAAATTGTAAAATAATATATATTTTCTATTATAATTAAACAAAAATAATCAAATACTTAAACAAATTGATTTGTAATTTGGTCTCTGAGTTGTTGCATAAACACTTGATCTAATGTTCTAAATTCATTGTTTAGGGGTTTTATTTTTCAATGTTATTTGTTAAAGCATTAAAAGAAATTTATATAATATATAACTAAGATAAACTTGGAAATATGTTATTTTAGGAAAGATAAACTTGGAAGAATATATTTAGAAAATCATCTAGTGATTTGGTATTCAGTGAAAAGTCAGAAAATGTTACTTTTTTTTTTCAGTGGTTTTTGGGTGGTTTTAAGTGGTTTGACCACTTAAAAAAACAAACAAAAATATCTTAATTGGCCTAATTTAGCACCATTAAGTGTTAAGTGCGAAAAACAAACGACCCCTAAGAATTGACTGAAGCAGAGTAGAAATGTTTCAGCCACCAGGTCTCTCATTAATTTTCAAAAGGAG
The DNA here is from genome assembly GCA_021234005.1 of Nephelium lappaceum. Classification (NCBI taxonomy): domain Eukaryota; kingdom Viridiplantae; phylum Streptophyta; class Magnoliopsida; order Sapindales; family Sapindaceae; genus Nephelium; species Nephelium lappaceum. The sequence goes on from CM037998.1 coordinate 19,760,888, forward strand.
GCATTTTTTTCTCAATGATAATATTAAAGACTGCACCCCATAAAAGTATGTAGAAGCTAAGCCTCAAGGAAACTGCTATGACATGCTGCCTTAAATTTGCAATGAAATAAAATTGGCTGACCAAAAACTTGACCATAACTAGTGTTTAGCACTTGAGCAGACCTAAACATTCTTGTTTAGTATAATGCAATACTAGAACTCAATCTATTTAGCTGCTACAACAATGAAATATTCAATATATGTTCATGCACTCACAACCAGGCTACAAGTACCGCTATATTACTTTCAACAATTATCCAACTTTTTTAGATTCATTACTAAGGAAAACGGTTCTCTCCCATTAGTATAAACAAGGAGAATTGAAAACCTGGTACATTTCAAGCTTGAACTGAACCTAAAACTAATTTTACCTCTATTGCAGTCATTCCTGATTGAATAATTGTTTTCTCACTAACCTCATGATGTACAGGTAACATCATTGTAGCACAACAATTCTAAATCAACTTGCTTACCACAACTAGTCTGGCAATCCTATTACCTATTGAAAGTAAAACACAAAGAAAGAAGCCAATCAGCTTCAATATAGAACATAAATTCTTAAAAAAAAAAAAAAAATCTAAGTGAACCTGGCCACTGCAGAATGGTCCAGCTCCAATGCCAATGGTGGGAATTTTAAGAACAGCTGTAGCTGCAGCAGCGACAGGTGCAGGTACACATTCCAAAACAAATGAGAAACGCCCAGCTTCTTGCAAGGCCAACGCAGTCTCTACAACCTAGACAAACCAAAACAATACCAACTCATACATACCAAACAAAAACAACGCAACCCCACCACACAGTTAAAGAACGGAAACATAGAAATAAAGACCTTGATAGCACTGGCTATGTTTTTCCCTTGTGGCCTAAACCCCCCAAGAACACTAATTGCTTGAGGTGTAAGTCCCACATGCCCCATAACTGCAATTCCAGATTCAACAATCGCCTTCGCAGCTGCAATTTGTGCAGTCGAAGCTCCCCCCAGTTTAATAGCATCCATTCCTACGCAGCTGCAATTTGTGCAGTCGAAGCTCCCCCCAGTTTAATAGCATCCATTCCTACTTCCTTTAAAATCCTAACCGCTGTATCAACTGCCTGCTCATAATCGAAAACTGCAACCATCACCAACCATCACACACTCAAACTTAAACCCAACAACAACAACATCACACCTTATCCATACAATTCACTTATATCTTAAAAAATAAAAATAAATTCATATATAGATCTGATGTTCGCATTCATTGAAACATCAAAAACCCACAATCTTCCACTCCCAATTCTAGAAAACAAATGCAGCTATACCCCATGTTAACACAACCCCTTTTATTCTAGAATCCAAAACTTTATGAAATTCTCTGCCACTTACTATTCTACAAAACATGAAAACAAACAAAGTCCACCCTAACACAACACTACATGTTCTGAATCCAAACTATCACCATATTCTCACTCATTACCATTCGACAAAACAAAAACAAACAAACAAAAACCATCTTAAAATAACATCAACAAGAAAAACAAGCCAAACCCACATGAACACTTACACAATTAATTCAAAAGTCCAAATTTGAAAACAAATTTTCTAACATTACCACTCTAGGAAAACAAAGAAAACCCATTTGAACACCACAAAGAGCTGTGCATGCACCTGACTGGTACTAGACTCATAGCTCCCAAAGGGTAGGTCCCCAACAAGCAACGGAGTCTTGGCGCCACGAGCTACAGCTCTACAATGCACGTGCATTTTCTCAAGGGAGATGGGCAAAGTAGTGTCGTGACCTGAACCACCATGGAAGCAGAGTCACCCACCAGACACACGTCGATTCCGGCAGTGTCGAGGTGCACTGCAGAAGGGTAGTCATAGGCGGTGACGACAGTGACGGGGTCCCGCCGCTTGTGCTTCGGCCTGAGGTGGGTCAGTGTCACTCGCTGGTTCGGGTTCTGCGCCTTCGGGCCGCCGTAGACGGTGTTCTCAGGGACGTTGCTCATGCAACGTAGGTGGGAGAGGAAGCAGCGAGCCGTTTTTTGTGCTCTGGAGAATGACATTTTTTTGGAGGTTTGATGGGAGACAGACGAAAGTAGAGAGTTGTTGTATTGTTTAATGGGGTGTGTTGGTTTGGCTGCGCCACCTGCTGCACCAAAAATTCAAATACAATTTTGATTTATCTACCGGGCATGTTATGGTGAAGAAGTTATAGAAGCTATATTTATGAAAATTGTGGGTAGAAATATAGAGAATATTTGTGAATAATTTTTATATTGATCATGCCAAAATATGAAAGACACCAGGGATAGGGATATTTCGAGTTTTGTTTTGAATTTGTTTCTCTGAATTATCCTAATAATCTAAAATTGAAAATATCTATTGTCGAAATTTATAAAGATATTTCAAGTGTCGTTTCAAAATTTGTTTATCTAAATTATCTTAATAATTAGAAATTGAAAATATCTGAGTGTTGAAATTTATAAAGATCTCAATTGGAATGATAGAATATCTATAATATTCTTCTCAAAATATGGATAATATTTAAGGATGTACAACCTAACTGCTTCATTTAACAATATGTTTTTCATCAAGGGATATGTTAAATACCAAGAGAGACAAATGACCAGTAGTAAGTTTGTCCAATGCATGTGCTACAACATAAGCCCCTTTATAGGCCCACGACTACACTCCAAGAATAAGTAAAAGGGGAGTTTTTTTCTATCTCTTAGCTCTAGACCAAATAAGAAAGGCAATCATCCTTAAATAAGATAAGATAATCGTCCTAGATTAGAAAGACAATCATTCCTAGATAAGGTGATCATCCTTACATAAGAAAAGCAATCATCCCTAGATAATATAAGATGATTATCCCTAGATAAGAAAGACAATCATCCCCAAATGAGAGGCGATCATCTCCAAATAAGATAAAGCAATAATCCCAAAATAAGGAAAGACGATTATTCCTCAATAAGAACAATAATAATCCCTAGATAAGACGATCATCCTTAGATTAAAAAAAAAAAAAAGTGATCATCCCTAAATAAGATAAGGGTGATCATCTCTTGACAAGGCAATCATCCCTAACTAACAAATGCAATCATCCCTAGATAAGATAAGGTAATTATCCCTAGATAAGATAAGTAGATCATCCCAATATAGATAAGGTGACTATCCCTAAATAAGGAAGGACAATCATACCCATATAAGAAAAGCGATCATCCCGAAATAAGAAAAAAGATTATCCCTAAATAAGGAAAAAGATCATCATTAGATAAGATAAAGCGGTCACCCCTAGATAACAAAAGGTGATCATCCTAGATAAGGGAATACGATCTTCAGATAAGGAAAGCCAATCATCCCTAGATTAAAAAAAAAAAAAAAATCATCCTTAAATAAGATAGATTATCAATCCTAGATATAGATATCATCCTTAGATAATGAAAGGTGATCATCCTCATATAAGAAAGATGATCATCCCCTGATAAGTAAACGAGATATTATATTCACAAAATGACACTTGATTGAAGGCTTTGGACCAAGTTTTGCAAAAACATTGGCATTAGAAGAAACGCTTAAAAACAAGGCCTCGTTGGACTAAGTGAAAGTTAAAGATGCGTTTGAGACATCCATGTTAGTATCCCTCATGGAGAGAAAATTAAAAATGTGCTTGAGGCATCCAAGATAGTATCCCTCAAGGAGGAAAAGATATAGATGTGTTTGAGCCATCCAAGATAGTAGTTCTTGAGGAGGGAAAGTTAGAAATGAGTTTAAAGCATTTGGGTTACTATCCCCTAAGGAGAGAAAGTTAGAGATGCGCTTGAGGCATCTAAGTTATTATCCCTCGAGGATAGTGAGGGCAACGAGTAGGGTTTGGGCGGATTTATCAAAATCTATACCCAAACTCGCCAGAAGTTTTTATACCGATACCCTACCCAAACCCGCCAAGGATCTCACGGTTTTAGGTATAGCAATATACTCGCTAGTGTCGGTGGACCTACAAGTACACCTATACCCGCCAAATGGAGAAAAACAATTTGGATGAAGTGTTTGTTATCAAGCCTAGAGAGATCAAAATTGGATTGGGTTTTAGTGTAGGAACTGGGACTTTTGCAGCCAGGATGAGAGATTTCGATGTCATAGTAATCTCAGCAACTATCAATCTTGGGGCACCTTTAGTGAAATGATAGCTCTTCGAGGACTAGTCCCTCTTTTTACTTGACAATAAATTAATGGCTCCCATTTTCTGACAACACTCTGGATTTTGATTGACACCACTAGGTTTCTTGATAGGGTGGATTGATTTTGTACTTCTGGACTTTGTTTTATTTGATTAGGATAGAGTTTTAAGGCTAGGTAGGTTGTTATGGAGTGATAGTTTTTTTTTGCTCCAAGAAGGATTTGAATGATTATATGGATGCCTTTAAGATGCTAAGGTACAAAAATACATAAATGGGTTTTTGTTCCAAAACATGACAAGGATGATCAAGAGGGAGAGAGACAATTAGATTCGGCTTGGTCAGTATCAATGGACAACATTTGAGACTCACTTGAGTCTAGGGTTTGAAAAAAAACAAAATCATTATATACACCACTCAAAATGATGTTGTTTTGAATGATGTGTATAAAATAATAATAATAATAAAGATTATTAAACATGCAGGTAAACAGGCTTGGTATGGATTTTTTCCAATACCCATACCCGAACCCGAACCCGAACCCGCTACGAGTATAAAAATAATGCCTATATTTGCCCACAAGCTTTTTTTGTCAAATCCATATCTATCCATCACAGACGGGTGTCCACACATACGTTGGCTCGTGGGTAGAATTGTCATCCCCACCCAAGGAAGGAAAGTTAAATATGTACTTGAGGTATTCAAGTTAGCATCCCTCGACAAGGAATAGTTAAAAAAATATGTGAAAGCAATTAAATTACAGCTCCACTTCATATTCAACCCGGTGAAATCCCCAATTTCGACTTTAAAGTTATGGATTTGAGGATTCAAGGGGGTAAAGGGTATTTTAGATATCAACCATCCAAAATATGAAAAATATCAAAATTGTAAGTCAAATTTAAGTGCCTCATCATGAATTAAAAATAATAATAATAATAATAATAAGTTGGGATATGTTGTTATCGAATGCATTCAACCATTAATGTTAGAATAGAGAACAGTAAAGAGAAAAATCTCATATTTTGAAATCAACAATCAGAATTGTGAACCTTCCATTGGTAAATTGATAATTAATAGTGTTCAATTGAAATGGAAGTATTTCATTGCAATGAGTGACACCTAATTATTAATGGTGCTAGAAAGTAAACAAGTTTTAACAATCTTCAGTTGGCAATTATTATATTGTACTCTCTTTAGATTTTTATATTTATTAGGAAGGCCTAATCGTAAAACCAAATTAAGTAAAAAATGACAAACAAATAATATTGGAGTAATTTCTCTCTTAATATATACAAAACCAATAAATTAAATAAATAGAAGGGTATATCCAATCTAGAATTTGCGTAAGGTCCGAATCTAAATGAACCTAGAAGATTAATTGAAACTTAATTTATTGTTATTAATTTGGCCTAAACTAAGTTTTAGAAATAAAAGGGTACATGAACAAATATCCACTTGATGGATATTTTTAAAAGAAACCAAAAAAGTTGGGTGCGAAGGGAGAAAAATCATAGCGAAAGGTTGGATGTAAAATGAAATAAGACAAGCAAAAAGTAAGAAAATGAAGAGGGAGGCCAAGTAAGAAAGACATTAGTGGCAAAAATTTTATAAAATAAAGGAAAAATTGCACCAAATCCCTGAGGTTTGGCAAAATTGCACAAAAATGATGATATTTGGGTAACTCGCACTCTGATCCCCTGACATTTCAAAAACTTAGTACAAACCTCCTCTATCATTAAAGAGCAGTTAATGAGCTACCATTAAGTACCACTAGATAAGGGTAAAATCATCAAAAGACATTATACCTATGAGAATCTAGTATTTTAATAATTACTATTAATTTATATATTTCTTATTTTAATTAAAAATAATGTATATATAATTATACAAAATAAAAAAAATATATAAAGACACTCAACAGAGCTTGAAGACACTCAAAACTCAAGAGCTTCTTCATCTTCTTCACTCAAAACGACGGTACCAAGCCAACCAATGACAGTAGCGCTCAAACTACCTTCTCTAAGGCTTGTCTTACTAAGCTTGAACCAAAACTCTTGCACATGACAACTTCCCTCCTATCCCTAGGAATTGAAAGTGTGTACATCCTTTGTTTGTAAAAGGTGATGTGGTCATCCAGATCTGTCGTCCCATCATATGTCTTGAAGTTGGGAAGTGTGAATTTCTTTAGCATTTCCACCATTACAATTGAGTCTACGAATGGTGAATCAACGAAGCTGGTTGATGTTCTTTTTTTAAGTGGTACTTGGACCCTAGGAATATGGTTGATTAGCACCTGAAGCTATGCTAGTTTCTTTGATACTTTGTTTGGCACCAGTTCAATAAGCCTCTTATTGTTTGGGCCCTTGACGTCGTGGACCGGCTCTCTAAGAGTTTTGTCGTTGTTTGGTTATCAATCGATCGATGTTTTACACTTGGTTTCATTGAAATCATTAAGGCCTTTGGTCGGTTTCCTCATCAAGGTCCTCCTCAAATCCGGTGGCATTAAAGTTTACCACTAGTGGATCTTACAATAATGTTAACCTGTTCTAGAATTTGAGAATCGACCTGCTAGTAGTTATAGGCATTCTTCCATTAACATCTAAAGGTCTAGCCTTATTTTGTTAATCCGGTTTAGCGTGGACGTTAGTCAATTGTTTGACCTTGAGTCACAAGTCGTAATTCTCAACCCAGAATGCTTCGTTTTCAACTTGAAACTTTTTGAGTTACACCATACGGGCAGCCATTTGTTCTATCTGGGTGGTTAACCGAAAGTTGGTGTCTCTCTTGACATGTTAACATGCTAAAGTATCAGTTAATTCAATTTGTACTAGATCAAGTTGCCAGGTTCCCTACAGACAATGCCAAACTATAGTGAGGTTTGAACTACAGTATGTTGACAGAAAGCAAGCCTCATCGGTCAACTTATTTGGAAACCGATAACATGTGTGCTACACAAAACAAATAAGGAACGTGGATGATTTTGAAATTGTTGAGATATCATTCAAAGACCCTTCGATACTCAAGTCAGTAAATTAAATGACCAAAAAAAAAGAAGCAATAAAACGTTGTCCAAGTAGAGATAGGACAAAAAATATGTGTGATCAGCGTTGTTAGACAACGTAAACCGAATAGACTGCAAGGGGATCAAGTTTGTTGGCTAAAGTAGCCCAAGGCAGTATTGGTCTAACATTAAACTGATTACGCCAAGTAATTGTGGATGTCATATGGGTGAATTAGACTAAGATGATGAAGGAGGAAAAGTGCTGGATGACAATGTAGACAGTAAAGGTTCAGTCATAGTGGGTGAGTGGAGATTGATCTCAAAGATGTCTAATAGCAATCTGGCAGAGTGATAGTATACATGAGAGATTAGATAAATGGCTTAAGGGTGTAATGACCATTTTATAGACAAGTCATCCTACACAATCGAATGAAGCCTAGTTTCAGTAAGTTTAAAGGTCCAAATTTAGTAAAATGAACGATGGTTGTAGTCATCCCTAAATTGTAGAGAACAATAATGATGAGTCCCAGATGAATTATGCCTTATCCTATGAATGGTTGAGTCCCAATGTAATTAGACTCACGGAGGACAAATTGGAATAAAATTATGAACCATAGGTCGGTGTTGTGTCAACCAACCTATTAGGCCAATTCAAAGTAAATATCTTAGGTCATGCAGGCCTAACCTTTGGGTTCGGTCGACTAAACCAACGGGTTGGTCTACCAGAGGTGGATTGAATTTGGGTTGTTAGTCATTGGGCTCATTGACCATAGTGTATTGGGCCATAAGCCTATTTCGATCAATAGATCAAGCTAGTCTCAAATAAGCTCTACGCTTACGTATGTTGGGCCTGGATCTGTTGTCACTACAATAATCTTTTCATGTTCAAACCACAACTAAGTTTGAGTGAACTTTTTTCCTAGTTTAGAATTTTTTAAATTTTTTTGCACAAACATATCTTATTTTTTTGTTCGTTGTGAAAATGTCATCGAAATTCATTAGATTTCATTAAAAATTGAGTGATTTGGATATAACTCTTATATTATAGAGCTTGTGTGTGTGTGTGTGTATATGTGTGAGTCTATGTGTGTCTTATATTATAAAGCTTGTGTGTGTGTGTGTGTGTCTGTGTGTCTGTGTGTCTATGTGTGTGTGTGCGTGTTTATAGGGATAAAGATTAAAAAAAAAAAAAAAAAGAACCTTAAAATGAAGGGTGATATTATTTGTGTTTTCTTTCAATATTTTGAGTCCCTGGGTTTTTTTTAAAAAAAAAAAAAAAAATTGCTCTTGGAAAAAAGAACCTAACTTTTTCCTCTTGTTCACTAGTCATTTTCTCTAATGCCTTGTTTTGTTAAATGAAACATCTAGTGATTGAAAAGATTATTAAAAAATTATACATCACCCTAACATCGTTACTATCTATCATCTTGCATTATGTTTTGTTTATTTATATTTATATATATATGTATATATATATATATTTTTATGTTGGAAAGAATTGTATTTTGTTGTTAACATCGCCTCTTGAAGTAGTTTCTACACAACTTTACAACATTAATCAGTTTAGAGGACTAAAATATGTATTTGTGTTGGGTAGAAGATACTTATTTATTCATGTTATCCAATAATTTTAAGTCAGCATCAGCAAATCCAATAGTCATGACGTTAGATAACTATTCGTCATTCAAATTCATCATGACCGGCAAGGCAATTGAAAGTAGAATTTTATTTTGGCTGACAACAACTATGATTATTATATAGTTTGGTTGATGTTATTAACAAAGAAATCTCCATTTGCGTCCGTCCAATGTCATATAATTTAATGTCATATAATTTAATATATTTATATGCTATTTATTAAGAAACTTCGGTGAAGCTTCTTTGAATATAAAGTCCCACTGGAAGAGTTTTAGTATATATAGTAAAAGAATTTAATTACCTATTTACATAATCACTTAATCTCTATAGCTACTCCGTATCTGATCGCAGCATCATTTATGGAATTGATGAGTTTGATTTCTTCTTCTTCTTCTTCTGTTCCTCAACAAATAAAACATGATGTTTTTATCAGTTTTAGAGGTAAAGATACTCGTAACAATTTCACAAGCCATCTTCACAAAGAATTGCGAGACAAAAAAATTCAGGCTTTCATTGATGACAAACTCAATAGAGGGAATGAAATTTCCTCATCTCTTGTCAAAGCAATTGAAGAGTCACAGATTTCTATCATCATTTTCTCAAAAAACTATGCATCTTCCAGACGGTGCCTTAAAGAACTTGTAAAGATCTTGGAATGCAAAAGGAGGTATGGGCAAACTATAATACCCATTTTTTATAAAGTAGATCCATCAAATGTCATAAATCAGACTCAAACTTTTGGGGATGCATTTACAAAATATGAAGACCGTTTGAAGGATAATTTAGACAAAGTGCAAAGATGGAAGGATGCTCTTAACGAAGTAGCCAATCTATCTGGGTGGCATTCGAGTGCTAAGAAGTAAGCATTCAGTTTCTCTTATAACAACTATATATTTAGATGAAGTTTTACCGTTACTAGAATCCATGTTGAAGAGAGAGATAACTAGAATACATGTTGAAGAGAGAGATAAAGATGACATTTGGAGATATTTGTTTGTTTGTTCGTTTGTTTGTTTATTTGTTTTTTTTTTTTTTAATGTTATATTTATGTATTAATTTATGTAAAAGATACCTATATGTAGAAGCTCTTTAAAATTTTTTTGAAAGAATGTGGATACTTCATTTATAAAGAATTAGTGACATCATGCTTCAACAAGAAATGATGTCATCGCTTATAAATTACTAGAACAAAAAATGTGTATTCTTTGTCTCTTTGCGATTTATTATAGGGATATTATCAAAATGTCACCTGGAATGGAAACTAATGTGAAACCACCCCGGTTTTCAAAATATTCCCACACCCAACACCCCCCCCCCCCCCCCCCCCCCCCCCGCAAAAAAAAAAAAAAAGAAAACTCAAACATTAGTAGGTTGGTATTTTCCATCCAGAAGATGATGGATCTATAGGGTGCAAGGGTAGTTAGGTAATTACATGTTGTGTTAATTTTTAAATTAGTAGTATAAGGCTGGTTAATGGATGGATTGGATTTAGACACTTGGCATCAATCTAACCAACCTATATAAACAATCTAATTCCATGAATTTTCTTTGGAGAACCATGACCTTTTTTTATTTTTATTTTTTATTTACTATATTTATTTGTCAGGGTTATTATGAATTATAATTTTTTTATATATATACTAATTTATCTCCCCTGTCTATCAAGATTAATGTACGGTAGAGATTGATCTATTTAATTTTAAATTTTTTGAAAATTTTTATTTTTATTTATTTTTCATTTTTTTTTATTTTGGTGATATAAGGGTAGTTTGGTAATTGAATAATTTGATTGTTTTTTCTAATTTTTAATATATTATAATATGATTTTTAATATCCAAGGGTATTTTTGTGTTTTTAATATTTGTGTCCAAAATCACTCATCTTTTGGATGAAACTACTATTCCACTAATGATAGAGGCTTTTTTTTTTTTTTTTTTGGGTTGATAATATCCCTTTATTATATAACAACTCACAATTTATTGTTTCACATATTTGATAGGCTGGAGTCTTTACTTATAAAGAACATTGTCAAAGATATTTTGAAGAGGTTGAATGATATGTCCCCAAGTGATAACAAGGATTTAATTGGTATTGATACAAGAATAAAAAAAATTATATCACTATTAAACATCGGGACAAAGGATGCTCACAAATTAGGAATTTGGGGCATCAGTGGTATAGGCAAGACAACTCTTGCTGAAGCTATATTTAACAAGATCCGTTCACACTTTGAAGGTTCTTATTTCATGGACAATGTTAGGGAAAAGTCAGAAAAAGGTAGACTAAATCGTTTGCGAGGAAAACTTCTTTCAAGAATATTAGGGGACGGAAATATGAATATAGGTACTTCTATTGTGGGACACACCTTCACAATTAATAGACTTGGACGTAAGAATATTCTAATTATTTTTGATGATGTGTCTGATTTTAGACAAATAGAATCTTTGATTGGAAATCTTAATTATCTCAGTTCACAAAGTCGAATTATCATAACAACAAGAGACAAACAAGTTCTTAGAAATTATGGGGTGGATCAATGGTATGAAGTTCAAGAATTGTTTCATTGTGAGGCTGTTGAGCTTGTTTGCCGCTATGCCTTCAAAGGAAATAATCCAACGAAAGATTATATCGAACTATCAAAAAAGGTATCAAGATATGCTGGAGGCATTCCTTTGACTCTAAAAATTTTGGGGTCCTCTTTACTTGGCAAGAGCAAAGAAGTGTGGGATGCGATAGTTGGGAAACTAGAAAAAAATATTGATAGGAATATCCAAAAGGTGTTGGAAATAAGTTATAATGAACTTGAAGATGAAGTGCAGAAGATATTTTTAGATATCGCATTTTTTTTCAATGGAAGTGATGTTGGAGTTGTAAAACAGTTCTTAGAGGTTTGTGGCTGTTCTTACAAAGAGCGTGCTATAAGTATTCTCATTGATAAGTCTTTAATAGCTGTATCACACAACATGATAATAATGCATGATTTGCTACGAGCAATGGCTAAGGAAATTGTCCGCAAAGAATGTGTTCAAGATCTTGGCAAGCATAGTAGCTTATGGGATTATAAGGATATTGTTGGGAAAATTCGCCACCCAAAACCTCTTCTTTAAAAAAACTTACCTCCCGTAAGAATATCAGAAATAATAAAGAAACAAAATAGAAAATAATAACAATCATCATAGCACAATAATTTACGTGAAAAACTCCAAAACAGGAGAAAAACTCACGACTCTCAAAAAGAAATTTACTATATAAAAAATTGTTACAATCACATAGATTATTCTCTCATATCCCACGACCCCAATACTCCCACACTCTCCAAAGCATACATCAACTCACACCTTTCTACACTCTAAAATAATAAAAACAAGAAAGGAATTTAAGTAGAGTCAAAAACAATGCTTAAAGTATTTTTGACTGGGGTGATTTAAAACCAAAACCTTGGGCTCCTTTTATAACCTTCAAAATCTATTCTTCCTTGTTTTGTTTCAAATTTTGGATTGGCTCCACTTTAATTTTTGTCTTTTGTTTCCAATGTGGGATTGCTCCACTTTTATTTTTGCCAATTTCCTAACAAACTCCACCTTGACAAAATAAAAGAAACATTCGCTGCAACTACGGTGCAATCATTGTCTATACCAACAATCATAATTCTCAACCCAGAGAGCTATCATACTCCACCATAAAAGAGTACACTCACTTAGAATTACCACATTTCAAGAATTTCACTTTGGCACATGTCGAAAAACTTGCTGAAAATTTATGGTGCAACTTCCATATTTGGTTTTACCGAAAGTTCAACAACTATCGACATACATTCCACCACACACCTTGCATCAATGCCAAACCAATAACCGTATGCAATTGTGGATCCGCTAACAACACATCCTCTCCATGACAATGCGGACATACCATAAGGACGTACTTCTCACTTCTCAAAGGAAATCACCTTTTCCCATGAGAGAGATACTGTTAGCTTCTATCTCGGAGCTTTTTGCCGAACCCGCTCCACCTTGACAATTTTTTTTTTTATGTGCTCAGATTGTCCACAACCCCAACAAATTATATTCTTCCCAGAGTTCTTCTTCTTCTGCTTGCTCTCATTTCTAGTTACCAACATTGTATCTGCTGATGAAGTGCGATCTCCAATTTTCAGTCTTCTCTCCTCAGAAAGGAGTTTACCGTTAACTTCTACAAATTTCAGAGTCTCTTTCCCATACATCAAAATAGGTTTCATGTGCTCATAGGAAGGTGGAAGAGACAAGATAAGCCCTAATGCTTTATCCTCATTTTCAATTTTAACTCCAATAGTCTCCAGTTCAGAAACAATACCATTGAGAACACTTAGGTGATCTGAGATTTTCATATCTTCATCCATACGTAGAGCATGAAACTGTTCCTTTAGGTACAACCGATTTGAGATGCCCTTTGCCTGATATAACTCTTCAAGCTTTTTCCAGAGTTCCTTGGCTGTTGATATTCCATGCACGTTTGCAAGAACATTCTTGGCCAAACATAGGCGAATTACACTTACGGCTCTCAAATCTAGATCTTCCTAATCTTTATTGCTCATACTAGGCTTGCCAGAATCTTTATCTTAACTAGAATCTTCGTTGAGAACAGAGCTTGGTTTCTTCTGTAACGTCTTGTGTAACCCGAATTGTATCAGCACATCTTTGACTTGCACTTGCCACAAGCCGAAATTGATCTTTCCATCAAATTTCTTCTCATCAAACCTCATAGGGCTTGAAAACTTTGACATAACTGTATACTAGAATATTGCACTCATAGTCCATGAACAATACACTAGGTAAGTTTCCAGGAAACAGAGGTCGATCACAATAGACATACAGTTAAATACCAAGTCTTTCCTCGCCAGAACCTTCCCTAGACATGCATTTTCACACCACCACACTTATTCCAGCAACCAAGAACAATTCTTTTCTGATGTGGAAGATCAGATAATGCTACAACCATAAAGTATACTAAGAATTTTCTAAAACATCTGACACCTTACCAATCAAGCAACCAGGCTCTAATACCATTTGTTGGAAAAATTCGTCTCTCAAAACCTCTTCTTTAAAAAAAGCTGCCTTCTGTTAAAATATCAGAAATAATAGAGAAATAAAATAGAAAATAATAACAATCACCACAATACAAGAATTTACATGGAAAACTCCAAAACAGGAGAAAAAATCATGGCCTTCAGAAAGAAATTCATTATGTGAAAAATTGTTACAATCATAGAGACTATTCTCTCACATCTCATGACCCTAATACACTCACACTCTCTAAAGCATACATCAACTCACACCTTTTTACACTCTAAAATAATAAGATTAAGAAAGGAATTTAAGTAGAGTAAAAAACAATACTTTTATTTTTGACTGGGGCGATTTAAAACCAAAACCTTGGACTCATTTTATAGCCTTCAAAATCCATTTTCCCTTGTTTTGTTTTAGATATGGGATTGGCTCCACTTTTATATTTGTCTTTTGTTTCCAATGTGGGATTGACTCCACTTTTATTTTTGTCAATTTCCTAACAGATATCTACTCTGTTTTGACAAAAAATACGGTAAGATTTAATTAAGTATTAATTACCTTTTGGTGTTAACGTATAAGATTTTGGTGGATATTTATTTTTTGCGCTGGAACAACAAGAAGGATCTCTTAAATTGGTGTTGATGTAAACATTTTTTTTCTACAATATAATTCATTTAAACATACTAATTTGTTAACTTTAAAAAGATTGAGCTTGGCACTATTACATTCTTTCTTTGAACTTGAGTTTTGAAATATTATTAAATTATCTTATAAATTTATGTATTTGATTCTAATTTTTTGTTATTTCTTTTTAATTTTTAGGGTACTAAAACCATTGAAGGTATCTCATTGGATGTGCCTAAAGTAAAAGCTATAAAATTGAATCCACTTGCTTTTTCAAAGATACAGAAACTGAAAGTGCTCAAATTCTATAGTTCACAGGGCAACCAAACGAGTAGAGTGCATGTCGTAAAATGGAATCAGTTTTTACAGAGCTAAAGTATCTTCATTGGCACAAGTACCCATTTACATCATTATCATCAAATTTTTGTCCACAACCTTACTGTACTTGAAATGCCCTATAGCAACGTTACCCAACTCTGGGACGGTGTCCAGGTATGTTGTATTACTTATAAACCAACATTCTTAGATTGTGTTTATTTTTTATTTGAAAACTAAACGATGCTAAATCTAATTAAACACTAAATAATAATCCAAAACCAAAAGCTCAATACTAAATATTTTGTTTGTTTTTTTCTTAAATTGAAAACTTAATTATATAGATTAAAAAAGGCAGCTCTATTGCCACCCAAAAAGTTTTACCCACACTCATTTTTTAAATGAATTTTTTTATCACTAAATATCCTTATATTAAATTACTTAAAGGTGCATAACTAGCTATAGAAACAAATAAAAAAGGGAAAAAAAATCATTTTAGTCTCTAACTTTTGGGAAATGATCAAATTTTTAAGTATGTTTTTTAAAAGGACAAAATGAACCTTAACTTTTCAGAAAAGTATCAAATTAGTCACTCTCATTGGTCAACTAACAGTTAAACTTAACAGAAAATGTTAAAAGACTAATTTAACCTTACACTCAAGGGGAAAAATCATTTTAGTCCCTAACTTTTGGGAAAAGATCAAATTTTTAACTATATTTTTTAAAATGACAAGATGAACCTTAACTTTTCAGAAAAATGTCAAATTAGTCCGTATCATCAGTCAACTAACAGTCAAACCTAACAGAAAATGTTAAAAGACTAATTTAACCTTACACTCAATTAAAACAAATAAAAAGACTATTATACTCCCAACTAAAGTTAAATATTACAGTAATATATAATTACCAAAATAACCTTAATAAGCTTTTATATAATTTTCATAAAATTATATTTTTACCCTTGGACAATTTTTGTGTGCGCTCAACTTGGTCTGAGAGTCTTGATGTATATTCAAAATACATCAGAATTTCTTAGCAAAACCCACAAAAAAATTAAAAGGAAAAAACCCAACAAACTGAAATTTATGATCTAAAAACCCTAACGGACTCACTTGAGTTGATGAAGACAATCACCGCCACTCAAGAAGTTGACGAACGGTGTCCGGGGTATGGGTTGATAGTGGGCGAATGGGGTGCGGGTTGACAACGGTGGAATGGGTTCGGGTTGACAGTGCATGAACAAAAGGGTGTGGGTTGTTGAACAGGTCAAACGGTTGCAAATGGTTGACTGTCAGATGGTGACGGTAGTGGTCGAGGGTCGATGGTCTGTGAACAGGTGTGGGTCTCCAAAATGGGGTGGGGTGTGGGCTTTGAAACGGGGTGGAGTGTTGTTGAGAGTGGTGTGGGTAAATAGTGGCTTTGTTTTTAGAAAAAAAAAAAAAAAAAAATCATTTTAGTCTCTAACTTTTTGGAAAAGATCAAATTTAGGAGTATAATGGTCTTTTTATTTGTTTTAATTGAGTGTAAGGTTAAATTAATCTTTTAACATTTTCTGTTAGGTTTGACTATTAGTTGACCAATATTAGAGATTAATTTGACACTTTTCTGAAAAGTTAAGGTTCATTTTGTCCTTTTAAAAAACATAGTTAAAAATTTGATCTTTTCTTAAAAGTTAAGGACTAAAATGATTTTTGTTTTAATTAGAGTGTCAGGTTAAATTAGTCTTTTAATATTTTCTGTTAGGTTTGACTGTTAGTTGACCAATGAGAGGGACTAATTTGACACTTTTCTAAAAAGTTAACGTTCATTTTGTCATTTTACAAAGCATAGTTAAAAATTTGATCATTTCCCAAAAGTTAGGGACTAAAATGATTTTTCCCCATAAAAAATTTATTTTATATACCAACTCTATCACAAACCCTAATTTACATTCACATTCAAAATTGAATTTTATTGTAGTTAAATTTACTTTTGATACAGATTTGAAGAATGAAAGAAACAAAACCATTGTTTAAAAGTTTTGAGTAGATTTAAATGATTCTTTCTATGTGAAAAGAAGGGTTTGTTTTTGTTCTTCCTAGCCAAAAACATTAGATTTTTTTCTTTTTCTCTATAATGCATATGTCAACTATTTCGACTCTTGATAGGAGGGAGATTTTGTATTAATTAGTAGCCCAACTATTGATGTAGAAAATTGAGTTAACCACCAACTTTGATTCTAATAATTGTAGCTTTTTTTTTTCCAATTTTCTTCAAGTAGATGAATGATTGCATTTTTTAATTAGAGTTATCTACTATTTTTGGGAACTTGATGAGTTAAAAAAAGGTTTAAACATTTTTTTTTTTTGTTTTATAGGTTTGGGTTTAAACTTGGAAAGGAAAAAGATATCATTAAAGAAACTATATTATGTAGGATTAGTTTTGATATTTTAAAAGGATGTATTTTTGAAAAAATTTTAATATGGATATGAAAAGTAATGGTGTGAGTAAAACTATTTTGGGTGGTAACCGTTAAGAAATAAAATATTCAAATTTAATCCTATTAAAGTGAAAATTTAATTAAGATTTTAGGAGCTATTTAAGTGATTTTATTACTTAAAAAATCAAATAAAATAATTTAATGAAACTCGTTAAATGTTATTAAGTGAAAATTGAAAAAATCAAACAAGCCATAGTGTTACAAACTCATATAGCACATGTTCTAACTTGTGTTGGTTAATTGTGGATTGTTCCCATTTTCTTTTAATTACAGGTTCTTCCCAACTTAAAACAGATGGACTTCAGACGCTCTAGACCTAAGCTGTATCCCGGACCTCTCACAGGCTCCAAATCTTGAGAGCTTGACCTTAAAAGGCTGTACTAGTTTGAATGAAATTCCCTCATCTATTCAACACCTCATAAAGCTAGTTACCCTAAATCTAAGCTCGTGTGCAAACCTCCAGAAATTTCCAGCCAGCAGTGATTCAATTAAGGAACTTCTTCTATATGGCTGCTCAAAGCTCAAAGCCTTCCCGATCTCAAGTAGTTTGGAAATGCTAGTGTTAAGAGATACTGCCGTGGAAGTACTGCCTTCAAATTTTGAGAGACTTTCAAGACTACTTTTATTGGATCTTCAAGGCTGTTCAAGGCTTACTTGTCTTCCTGACAGCATTTGTAGGTTGACATCTCTTGAAAATCTTACTATTTCTGATTGCTCAAAACTTGACAGATTGCCTGAGGAGTTGGGCAATTTAGAAAATTTGCGATGTCTGAATGCGGAAGGAGTTCCTATTAAAAAAATACCATCATCAATGTCACGGTTAAAACACCTTAATGTCTTGCGTATTATAAGATCTAAGTGTCAAGAACAGACGAGTCTGCAACTGCCTCCTCTATTAGAGTTTCAACATCTAGATAGTTTAAATCTAGGTAACTCTGGCATCACAGAGTTACCTGAGAGCCTCGGCTTATTATCATCATTACAGCATTTAGCACTAAATGGAAATAACTTGGAGAGCATTCCAGAAAGTATTATACATCTTTCTAGGTTATATTATCTCAACATTAGCTATTGTGAGAGGTTGCAATCCTTACCCGAGCTTCCTAGGAGTTTACATATTTTATATGCATTAAATTGCAAATCATTGCAAGCATTGTCAAATTTATTAACTCTTCCTGCAAATCTGACATTATATTTAATGGAATTATGCTTCATCAATTGCTTCAATTTGAATCGAAATGCAATCAGAGGCACTATGAAAAATGCTCTACTAAAAATTTTAAGTGAGGTAACTTCTTCACCGAAAGAACATGATAATGTTTCTCTGGTTTCTCTTTCATATGTTGAATTATTTTTTCTTTTTCCTTTTATAAACAATATATTACTTAAAGTCAAGCATGTTTACGGTTGATGATTCTCATGATACAGGAATGTGCTCATGATACTAGACCTCGCAGTGCTTCTATATATTTTCCTGGAGATGAAATTTCGGAATGGTTTAGATATCAATGTTTGGGATCTTTTATACTTTTTAAGTTGCCATAAGATTGGTTCAATTATGCTTTCTTTGGTTTTGCCCTATGCATCGTTGTAGCATTCCGCGACCATCATGATAATGATTTTGGCTTGCATGCTAGGTTTGAATGAAATTATTGTAAAACGGTTCTCTTCTTTAATTAATTCTTCATATTTAAATTTATTACATAATTTCAAAGATAGCTTTATAGAAAATGTCAAGTAGTTTCTTTTGTTGGTCACTTACATAATTTTAATCCTAAATTTTATTTCCTTTAAAAAAAGAAAATCCTAAATTTTATTTTATACATTCAAATGAAGTGATTTGTTTCTTTAGATGTTTTGTCCTCTTAGTTGACTAACACGACCCTACTGTCATACACTTGATGCTACACGTTTTGGACTGTCTTTTTGGTCGTTTTGATAAAATACACTATTGACGAATGTTTTTTTAAATTTTTAAAAAAAATTATTTGTAGTACATTAACAATATACATTGAATTGTTATAATTTTAATATGCTATTATATTTATAAATGTAGTTTTCTTTTGGTGGTCAACAACATAAATACATATTCCTTTTTTATTTTAAGTAAAATATTCTTTATTATTTTCTTAAAAAATTAAAAAACTTTCATAGAGATTGTAATCTACGGATGGCCAATCGGAGCATTAAAACGTAATAGAACTCTAAGTCTTCAAATTGAGAGAGAGTTTGGCTGGCTTCATGCAATTGACATTTTCATATAAATAATTATAAAGTAGTTTTATTCTTTAACTAATTCGTTGCATATAAATTTGTTTACGTTACTTTCAAAGTTAGGTAGTTTCCTATGTTAGCCACTAACATATTTTTAATCTTTCATTTTACTTTCTAAAGTGTGAATCTTGAAACATTCAAACAAAGTGGGTTGTTTCTTTTGATGTATCAAATTTTGTCCTCTTAGTTGACTAACTCCAATTTGGTGTCATGAAAACATTAAGATTGTTTAGGGTACGGTTGATAGTACATTTTTCTGTCCGCCTTTTGGTCGTTTTGATCTCAAACCTCTTTTGCTTCTAAATCAACTTTTGTTCCCTATTTGCTTTCTTGTGTTCTCTGTTTCCTTTGCTTTCTAGTGTAATCTATTTCACAGACATTCCATTCTCTTTCTTTCTCTCAGTTTTCACTTGATTGATTAGTTTGGTGGTTTGATCTCAAAGTTTGTTGCTTCGAGATCTAACATCTGCTCTCTCTTTGCTTTTTTGTGTTCTCTCTTTTACTCTGCCTTCTTGTGCTCTTTGTTTCACTCTGTTTTTTCTGTTCTCTCTATTTTGGTTTGATTCTCATCTATTTTTCTTCAGTCCAAAAAAAAAAAAAAAAAAAAAAAAAAACCAAAAAACAAAAAAAACAAGTGAAAATGGAAGCTGCTATTGTTACAATTGCTGCAAAGGTTGCTTCTTACATGTTTGTTCCCATTGGACGTTACATAGTACGTCCCATAGCACGTCGATGTCCATTAAAAAATCAGTGGGAATACGAGAGCAACTTTGAGAATTTGAAGACGGAACTGAATAATTTGGAGACTAAAAGAGAAAGCGTGCTAGGTTTAATTAATGCTGGGGTAGAGCCTCTGCCTGATGTTAACGTTTGGCTAGCTAAAGCCACCAACATCATCAATGAGGCCTCGGAGCTTATTAGTGAAGATGATCCTAAGATGGGATGTTGCGAGGGGTGTACTGATTCTAATTTGAAGGAATGCTATCAACGTAGGAACAATGTTGCTCACAAGTTGAAGGATGTTTCTCGACTCTTGCAAGATGCTACGAGATCCGTAAGTTCATGGGAGTACAAGAGCAACCTTGAGAATTTGAACAAAGAAGTAGAGAAGCTAGTGGCTAAAAGAGACAGTGTGCAGCTTTCAATTAAAGTTGGAGAAGAGCTTCTGCCGGATGTTAAGGTTTGGCAGGATGAAGTCAAGAAGATCATTGATGATGTCTCAGGGCTTACTAGTGAACATAATCCTGAGCAACAAAACAAAGTTGCTCAGATGTTGAATGAGGTTGATCAACTCTTGCAAGAGGCACAGTTCAGAAAAGTTTCATACCGGCCCATTCCAGAGCAGACATGCCTTCAACCTAGCATAGAGGAGTCTTCCGAATCAAGAATGTCGATTTTAAATGATATCATTGCAGCATTGAGAAAGGCTGATGTCAATATGGTCGGAATTCATGGCTTTGGTGGCATCGGTAAAACAACTCTAGCGAGAAAAGTTGGAACCCAAGCAATGCAAGATAAGCTCTTTGACAAGATAGTTCTTGTAGAAATGTCTCAATCACCTGACATAAGAACTATTCAAGGAGTGATTGCTGATCACTTGGGTTTGAGATTCAACGAAGAGACTGTACCCGGAAGAGCAAGAAAACTATGTGACGTATTGAAGAAAGAGAAGAATATTCTCATAATTTTAGATAATCTTTGGAAGGGTATCAAATTGGAGGAGGAAATAGGAATTCCATTTGGAAAGGCTTGTAAGGGATTAAAATTATTGCTAACAACAAGAAGCCGCGATGTGCTAACAAAAGAGATGGATTCACAACACAATTTTCACATCGAGGCTTTAAGCGATGCAGATGCTTGGATTCTTTTCAAGAGTATAGCAGGTACGTGTGTTGACCACTTTCATTTGAAAGCTATAGCAATTGAAGTTGCTAAAAAATGTGGAGGTATGCCCCTTGCCATTGTTACTGTGGCAAAAGCATTGAAAGACACGGAAGCAGAAGACGAATGGATAGAGGGCTTGCGAAGATTGAACAAACCTTCTCCAGAGAGCTTTGAAGGAATCACAAAGGAGGTCTACAATAGCATAAAGTTGAGTTATGATTGGCTAGATGAGAAACCCAAGAAAATTTTCTTGCTTTGTAGTCGCATGGGATGCACCTATGATGCTTCTGTTCAAGACTTGTTCAGATATGGACTCGGTTTGGGCTACTTTGACGAATTTGACACAGTGGAAGCTGCACGATGTAATGTGTATGTATCAATCAACCAACTCAAGGCCGCTTCTTTGTTGCTTGATGCTTTTGAGATTGATGCATTCTCTGGTCATCGCATTCCTACTCCTAGCCGTGAAAGATTTGCGATTCATGATGTTATTTGTGACGTAGCGAGATCAATTGCATCTAAAGATCGACATGTGTTTCCCGTGATAAATGGTCAGGTCCCGCGGTCCTTGACAAATGAGAAAACGTTAAAAAGTTGCACTTCAATCACCTTATATAATATTGATGAACTTCCTAAAGATCTAGAGCTAGTATGCCCAAAACTTGAGTTTCTTTATGTGAAACCGAAAAAATCATATTTGACAATCCCTGATAATTTTTTCATAGGGATGCCGTGTCTTCAAGTTTTACACTTGATTCAAATTGATTTGAAGCCACTGCCGCCATCACTTGGTTGTCTTGTAAATCTTCAAGCATTGTGTCTAGATTATTGTTCATTGGGAGGTGTAGTTACCCTTGGTGACATGAAGAAACTTGAAATCCTTAGTTTTTGTGGTTCAAGAATTGAGCGGTTGCCTGAAGAGATGCATAAATTGACTAAACTAAGGTTGTTAGATTTGACATATTGTTTGGAACTTAGTGTTATTCCCTCAAAGTTCATGTCAAGCTTAACTGGAATAGAAGCACTGTATATGGATAATCCTGCTATCCTACAATTCCAGGGTACAAGACCCATCATTCGTGAGTTGAAGCATTTGCCTCGTCTGACCATACTAGAGGTACATATTCCAGAAGCTAAAATGTTTAGAGGCTTGATCTCTTCGGAGCTTAAAAGATACAAAATTTTCATTGGAAGAAATCCAGGGTGGTGGAAACCTCATTCTAATATATCGAGAATGTTGAATCTTGATCTTGTTACCAAAGAGGACTGGATTATCTCGCAGTTGCCAGGAGTTGAAGAACTGAAATTGCAGGGTAAAGTGGTAGGTGCTACAAATTTTCTTGACGATTTAGATAGAAACGGTTTTCCTCAATTGAAGCATCTCGATGTTTCATCTGTTAGTCACGGTGTATGTATGGTAGACTCTGTATCTTGTGCTGTCTTACCTTCTCTGGAGTCGTTGATGGTTGGGTATATGGAAAGCTTGGAGAAGATATGTAACAGTCCACTTGGAGCAGAGTCTTTCCTCAATTTAAAAACTATAGATGTGGATAACTGCAACAAATTGAGTAATATCTTATGCTGCTTCTCCATTGTCGGAGTCCTTCCAAATCTTAAAGATCTTAAGGTTTATTACTGTGAGAATGTGGAAGAGATTTTTGCTATTGAGGAACAAGATGATGGCAACAGCACTGAAGTGGTTCATGACATTAAGTTCAGTCAGTTAAGCTATCTGAGACTGACAAATCTTCCAAAGCTCAAAAGTTTCTGCTGCAAAGCAAAGACAGCTTCCCCATTGCAATTGGCCAGCCAAGTATTTTCCCGGAAAGACCTTAATAATCCCTCATGGCTTTTCAGTGAGAAGGTACGATTCTCAATCATCTTTTTCCCTTGGTGTGTTTTCATAATTTTATTAGTTTCCTTGAATTATTCCAAAATCTCATCATGCAATTATAAATTTTCATCCATCACGAGTACAATTAATTGATATTGAGATCGAGCCAAACTTGTAAGTGGTAGTTATAATCTTGATTTTCATTAATTTAAATGTTTAATTTTTTGGTAAAAATATAAAAATAAAAAAAAGAATTTAATCAATGTTGTTAAAAGTGAAAACATTAACATCATAAAATATGAATATTTTTTAAGTTGTTTATCACGATGTATTAGGTTCATAAAAACAAAATTTGATCCACATAAAATTAGAATAAAAAGGAAATATATTAATCTTTAAGAGGATAATTTTGAAAGAAAAAAAAATCTAAATATACTCCAATGATTTGAAATTAAGTGTAAAGGTTAAGATTTTTAATATTAGATTTTTTAAGTTCTTTAACCACTTATAAAAACAAACAAAACTAACATAGTTGGATCCAATAATTAGAATTATTAAGTGCTGGAAAAAAAAATATGTTAGAACTATTAAGTGTTGAAAAAAATAAACGACTCCTTAGTGTAAGGGGAATGAACTAATATCTCTTCATACAACAATAAGAAACCTTAAATGGATTCAATTAGTACAGGAATTGACGTAGACAATTGTATGAATATAATATATATATATTTGACAAAATATAATTGGTTAATTTCTTTGAAGGAAAAACAAAATTTAACCGACTTAGCTTTCATATAAGCAATTGAAGATATATTTTCATTTTAGCCATCATGGATTAAATTATTGTTCATTGAATTGATCAGTACATGGCTCCCATCAGATTAATTAAATTTGTAACACCAATATTATTTCTTGGATGTTGATAATGGATGCAATGGAAGCATCAATATATATCACCAAGTGTGTTGTTACTTCATAGTTCCTAGGCACGGTTTCGTAGTTGTCATTTTAAAGTTATATTTTGGCCATGCGATTGGTATATAAAGATTTTGGGGGTTTACTTCTTTTGTAGCTAGCATAAAATATTCTTCAAATCTTATGTCATGCCAAATATACGTGATAAGTAATTGTTACTTCTCTATACAAAGAAGATTAAAACAATTCTATCTACAGGTTGCGATCCCCAACTTGCAGGACTTGAATGTTTCTCAAATTTGTCACATCGAACAAATTTGGCACGGCTTACTTCCAACATTGTCTTCTTGTGTTCAAAATTTAACTAAATTGAGTGTGTATGGATGTGATAATTTAACAGAGCTCTTTTCATCTTCTAAGGCAATCTCAGAAGGGTCGAGAGAAGAAGAAATGAGAGATACAATATTGTTCCCTAAATTAAATTTGCTAGAGATGGAAAACCTTACAAAGATGAGAAAATTGTGCTTTGAATATTATATCAAATTTCCATCATTGAAAGTATTGAAGATAAAAAGTTGTTCTCAATTAAAGGAATTCATTTTTGATGAGACGGTAAATAGATCACTATATATCTTCTCTTTGTTTATTTTTTTCTTAGTTTTCCTATTATACAAGCTTAGTAATCTTCTTAAGTTAAATTTACCTTTTCTCAATTTAGTTAGACCTTGACTTACTATTTTCTAATTTTTTAGATAAATATTTTTCAATTTTTTTAAGTTATAATTAGCAATAATCTTATCAACTCAAAACCATGCAAACTACAGGTTAAAGTTCCTAGCTTAAAGAAAATGAGAATTTCTAACATGGATAACTTGAAGATGATATGGCACAACAAACTTTTGGAGGATTCATTTTCCAAGTTAGAATCATTGGAAGTTACAACGTCTAAGGAGCTATTGACTGTGTTTCCATCAAGCATGTGTGGAAGGTTGTTGAGCTTGGAGTCTCTAAATGTTGATAATTGTGACTCTCTAGAACAAATATGTGATCTCCAAGGGATAACTTCTGAAGAGTATGATCATGTCCAGTTTATGAACCTACAAGAATTGAAAGTTTTACGATGTCCAAGTCTGAAATATATCTTTGCAAAGGAAGGAGTAGCAGCGAAAGAAGTGCGTGCTAAGTTTGTCTTTCCAAAATTGACCTCCTTGCAACTTAATCGCCTACCAAATTTTAGGACGTTCTACCCTGGTAAACATACAGTGGAAGGGCCTATCCTGAAAAAGTTGGACCTGTGTGATTGTGGCATCCATTACACTGACGAGGAGGGCCAGATGCAGCAACCTCCCTACTTGGTCCAACAGGTATGTAGAATTTCTTTTTGCTGTACTTGTTTTTTGAATTGATAGTAGTTCATATGACATTAAGCATATCAATGCTCTGTGGTCATGACAGATTTTTTCTTTCAATTCAAACAAGATTTTAGTTTGACTATTTCAGTATTTCCTACCAAGTAAATTGGTTAAATTTTTTCCTTCTATTTAAATCTATATGAGATTGTTTTATGTATGATCTATGACACTGTTTGAAAGGACCCAACACCAACTTTTTATATGATTGGTTGCTAGGTTTTCCCCTGCTTGGAGGAATTGCAATTAGGTGGAAAAGCGCTTGAGCTTATGATGATGGGGCAGGCCCAGGTTCCAGAATGTCTCTTTGACAAACTTAAAATTCTTCATGTCCAGAAATATGTTTTGCCACTTGGTATCATGCAAAGATTTCGGAATCTGGAACAGTTTTTACTTATTGGAGATATATTTGAAAAAGGACAGGCAGGTTCATACAAAGAGATGTTTTTCTATGGAAAGGATCAAACACAGGCAGCCCCACTTGAAAAAATGAAAACATTAGTTCTTAAAAATCTTCTGGATCTGAAGTGCATGTGGCGACAAGACTCCAGATTGGACTTGATTTTTCAAAATCTTGAAGTTCTTCAAGTAGATAAGTGTGAGAGGTTGGTCAATCTAATGCCGCCTTCAGCTTCCTTCCAAAACCTTACAATTCTAGATGTTTGGAATTGTAGTCGTTTGGAAACCATAGTTACATCCTCCATGGCCAAAAGTTTGATGAAGCTTGAGAAAATGCGTATATGGAACTGTCAACGAATAACAGAAATAATACAAAATGAGGGTGATGTAACAGAGGAGAGAATTATTTTTAGCAACTTGAAGACTTTGGAACTCATAGCAATGCGCAATCTCGCATGTCTTTGCTCTTGTAATTTTACCTTAGAATTCCCATCTTGAGAAAAATTACATGTGCAGAAGTGCAGGAATATGAGGACTTTCTCTTGGGGAGACTTGACCATGCCAAGATTGCAGGAAGTCAGGATTGCTGGGAAATCATTTAGATTAGGTCCAGACACTAACGTTAACACAATCATGCAACAATTCCATTGAGAAAGGGTACGCATTGATTCACTAAACTAAGCAATCTCATACATTCTTTTCTTCTGTTTTTTTTTTTTAATTTTTTATACAATTCATTCTATCACTTTAATATGTTTTGTTTGTTTACAATGCCCAGTATTCCAGAGAAATCGACCAAGGTTGTTCTTCTAGTCAGCATAGGAGTGAAGGCAAATCTTGTGTGATTTGTTAGACATTATGACTTGCTTATATTTTCACATGTTGAAATCAGATGTGGGAGTTCCTTCTTTTATATCTTCAGTTCATTGTTGTCCTTTGGCTTTCATTTGTATGATATTGTTTTTCAAGTGTTGCAGCGGCACTCCTTTTCTTAAACTTCTATGACTATTTCAATGGTTGTATTGTGATAAGACAACATTGTCAAAAATAATTATTTGATTTGTCGGTTCCAGATATCTATATAAGATGCTAATCAAGTTGATTTATTCTTCACATTAATTTTCTTTCAAGTTTTTGTTAGAATTATATACATAACCTTAATCAAGTTGATATATTCTTTACATTAATTTTGTTTCAAGTTTTTATTAGATTTATATAGATAAATTTATAGACTTGTTAATAGAATATAGACTCTTAACAATCAGAGTTCAAATGTTTATTTTTATAACTATTATTTTTGATATTTTATTATACTCTTAACGGACAAAGTTCAAATGTCTATGTTTATAACCATTATTTTTCATATTTTATTATAGTTATCAATTACTACTTTTGTTATTATATCACTTTTTTTTAATTTAAATTTGTTGGGTAATGTTTTTTGTTTTATTAATTTTTATTTGAAAATAATAAATTAATTTTCTAATTTTTAGCAGTTGCAAATGAGGGTAACAATAATTGAAATCAAGTTTTTTTTTTTTTTTTTAAAAAGACAATAATTGAAGACAAGATTCTGAAAAATATTGATTAAATAATGCTACTATCATATTAATTAAAAACAGAATTCTAAAAAATATGTATTAAGTACTAATGCTATCATATGCATGAATTTGGATTCTAAAAAATATTTATTAATAATTGGCCTTATCACTTCCGCATTCAAAGTAAATATATTGCTCTAGTTTCTACCCATAGACTATCAGAACTCTCAAATTATGTAATCTTTTATACCATTTAGCACCTGAAAATCAAAGCAGAATATTAACATGAGCTATCAAACATTACACTGAGCTGTTAACTTAGGATTCGACACAGCCAAAAACGTCACTAATATTGAAACGGAAAAGTTTTAATTTTTATTTCCATCAATAAATGACTTGAATTTGGATTACAATTAAGGGTAAGGTCAATGAATTGAATTTGGTTAGCAATCAAGGGGAAAATTGGTGGAAATAAATTGGGAGGAAAAAAAAATCTTTTAATCACAACAATTAGATTTCAAGTCATATATGTATATATATATATATATATATATATTATTTTTCTCTATTCTCAGCAGTCACTCATGTCTTTTGAAAACATACATACATAAATACATACATACATATATATATATATATATTCTTTTCTTCATTAATAAAGTTAAACTCTCAACCATAACAAGAATTGAAGATCAAAGTTGATTGTGAAACAAGTAGGTTTCTTCCCTCTCTCTCACATTTATTATTATAATATTAAAGTTTTATAGTATGACAGACTTATAATATCATGTTGTTTATGTTTGGAGTTATAACAAAATAAGAATAAAATTTTATAGAATGTTTAGAAGAAATAAAGGCTGCTGGAAATTTCGTTTTCCGGTAGAACTGCCAATTTTGTTTAATTGTTTGACTAGGAACATGAAAGTATAAAATTATGATATTTGGTATGAATGATCCTTAGGATGTTAGGTTATAGTCTGGAAAATTCGTGGTCATATGATATGTATGCAATTAATTAGAAATTTTTGTTCACCTCTGACTTAATGAAATAAAAAACTTGGACAGCGCTGAACTAGGTTGAATCTTGAATCTTTTGGACATGCAATTGATATTATTTTGGAATCATTAAATTTTTGTATAAACCAATATGAGTCCTCTGCTAGCCAGTGAATTTTGAAGGATTTTTAATGAAAGATTTATTTTTAAAAATTAGGATATCAAGGGTTGTTTAGTTTCGAAACTGATGTCGATACGACCTTAGTTTGGATTCAGAGGTTTAAGTTGATAGGTTAACAAAGATATTTACGGCCGGAATTTTCATAGTAATTATTCTGGGTCTTTAGAATATATACATGCATTTTCGGGATGATTGGTTTTATACATAATTTATTAGAAATAAAGAAAATAGACTGCATCAGTAAAAACTGTGTTGATAGTAATGAATTTTAATGGTGTTTGGAATTAGATTAATTTAGTAAGTTATGATTTCCTATAAATTTATGTAAATAAGTTTCGTGATATGATTTTAGGTTTATAAGAGGGATTAATTCATAAAGTTATTTTTTTTTTTATTGGGATAAGCGGAAGAGGTGAGCAAAACTTATACATCACGTTAATATATTATGTGTTTAACTTCAAAAATATCATTTTAAACAATTAAATGAAACCTTGAGTATTTCAAAGTTGTTTTTCATTATATTTTATTTAAATGATTTTATATTCTCAAATATATATATATATATATATGTTTTGTACATTGTTCAATTGTATTAGAAGTATTGTTCTCCAATTCGAAATAGTATGATATATTCTATCAAAAGTATTATCTTCCTATTTAGAAAGCATGATCATTTCTATCAAAAGTATTCTTTCATATTTGAAAGGTATGATATATTCTATCAAAAGTTTTCCTTCATATCTAAAAAGTATGATATATATTGTTATCATAATTGTAATGAAAACATTTTGGCTTATTTGTCCCTAGTTCATTTAATTGTATTGGCTTAGACATCGATATTACAAGTGTCATAATTGTATTATATTAATCTATCTGGCATATTTATTGATGTGTAACATTAATTATATTAGTCCCGCACCAGGATTATAAATGCTAATTATATTGGCCCCGTACCAGGATTACAACTGTTAATTGTATTGGCCCCACACCGAGATTACAAGTGTTAATCGTATTGGCTCTGCAGTGGGATTACAAGTGCTATGATTGTATCGTCTTGTCTAGGCCACTGGAATTGTGAATGATATTATATGACATGAGTCACTTCTATTTTATTTAAATTTGTATATGAAATATTGTTAATTAATTTTAACTTCGGTTTAAATGTTGAATGTTTTTTATATCGTATTGTTAAATTTTTTATTGGTTTTAATATATTTGCAATTATTACAATTTTCATGAAATTAAGGTTTTATTTTTATTGTAAAATTATTTTATAAAATTACAATATATCTTTCTGATTATATACTACATCGTAATGTATAATTTTTACTTATTAAGTTAACGGCTTACCCCTTGTCTGTATTACTTGTACAGATTAGTAGGCTTTATTTGTCTTGAGAGATGATTTCAAGTTATTGGTACCACTTGGAGGAGGATTTCAGCTCTGTTCTTGTGGTTATATTTCTTCCTATTATTAAAGAATCATTTAAGTTTATTTCATTGGTTAAAACTTAAATGTTAGGATTGATTTTGAATGATCATGAATTTGAGTTGTTTAAGACTTTTATTGAGGTGTTGAGACAAAATTATGTTATTAAATTAAATACTTTATGGAATTTTTCATTAATTGAGTTTTAGTTTTGAACATTTAAATGATTGATTGAACATTGCATTATATTGATTTTTATGGCAAATTGAGGTGTTACAAATATAAGTTTATATTTACAGTACAAAAAATAAGTATCCATTTCATTGGTCATGGTTAACTAAATAAAATCATATAATCTTAATGTTTTTGCAACTTAAATGATGTCTTGAAAGAATAAATTATGCAAACAAAAATTTCAAATCTGCCAATTAAAAGGTGCTACCATCAAAACAAATAATAATAATAATAATAATAAATAAAAATAGCAAAAATCTTTAAATAAGATTTCACACCATGTTCCCTGAAATGCAATGATTTGTACAAATATTTCTACAGTGCCAATGCTGTAATTGAATAATATCTATAGCAAATATACATGAAGCCAATACAGAAGTCAAGCCTTTAGAACTTGGAATTTAAAGTAAATGAGGAAAAACTTTGGGGATCATTCTTTGATGAGTGGCCGTGTGCTGTTCCAAAGCCATTGGCGTGTAGAACCATCCAGTAATGGTGAAACCTGTTAGATGTCATGTTAATAATTGTTATTGTTAAATCACATACAAGAATCAGAACCCATTTATGGAGACATGGACAGAACTAAAATGAATAACTCCACGATCTTTCGAACCAAAAGTCTTACGTAGTAATTAGTAAACATGTTTCTTTAAAGATACAGATTGTGAATAATCACGTATTGGATCGATAAATGCCGACTACATTAGCATATTTCGAAGCATTTGAAATATTTAATATCATGTTAACAGTCAATCAAATTTGGAAAAGGTACATGTTTGCACGAACGTTTGTACCAAAACAAGTACAAACTACAGAGGCATCTAGTAACCTTGCTTCATACTTCATAGCGCTAACCTTGTCCCAAACTTGTTAATGGTAATTGTTAAGCCAATCAATCTCTGCCTTAGTGAGCAAAGATAGGTTAACCAATTTAGTCTACAAAGTGTGAAATTTGAAAAATAAATAAGAACACCACAGAATCATAACAACCAAACAAAAGCATGATTGAAAACATAACTCAGTCTAGAAGAGGCAATTTAAATGGCACAGAGATCTAAATAACAAAATAACACTAATTATACATGTTTTTTTATGCTATGTTGTGTTGCAACCAAAAGTATGCATGCCTAATCAAATTTTGTTCCAAATTCCATTATGACTTCACCATGATCCTATTCATGACATGTTAAATAGTTAATGATGATCACTAGCATACCTGAATTGGAACAAATGTGAGTTTTTCAAATCCCAGATATGAAATTTCACCAAAACGATTTGGTGTGTCAACCTCTTTCACATAGAGTAGTTTCCGCAATACAAAAAAACCTTAGATTACCATCTTGCAAGAGAACAAAGGAAAAATGAGCAGCAAAAAATGTCAGATATCAAACAATTGGCAAGAAAGTCAGTTCATAAAAAATTAGCAAGAAAAATGCATTTAATTTATCAGCTCAAGGTATTTGTCTAAACAAGAAAGTTATCATACAATGCACACGTGTCTGCACACACACACGGAGCTGAAAGTCTTCTCAGTCAGCTGTGCGTTATAAACATTGAATATGTAAGAACCTGAAAAAGATTTCTATACAGAGTCATCACCAATAAGTTTACTCAAGCTACAGTTTTTTATTTATGTCAAAGTTTTTTGCTATGCACTCATTCAATCCTTAGAAGAACAAAAAGAGAAATGAAACATGATTCTCAATCATGAACTAAAAGTTTTTAAGATTGTGGAATGGATTTATTTATCAATTAAGTGAAAGTAATACCAGCTAAAGTATGAGGGAGAGAAGAATATAAAACTATATACCAAAAATCAGAATATAAGTGTTGCAGTGAGATATCTCAAAGTTCTTGTGATTTGCATTATACAAAAATAATAGAAATACAGCCGAATGTGAGTATCGTACCTCAATCCTAATGCCAAAAGCATGGTCTTCATAGTAGCCAGGTTCATTGCTAACAATCATGCCTTCCACTGGGGGTGTCATATTGCCATATCGGTAGCTAATACTTTGGGGGCCTTCATGAAAGTTTAGTGCAGCTACTACACCGTGCCCTGTCCCTAATACATGAAAGGAGGAACAATACAATTAACCATCACTTCCTTTTCAATCAAATTGTGACTCGCGACAATGAGATTCTCAAACAAGTATTAGGTCAACAGAAAGAAAGGATAAATACCATGATGATAATCAAGTCCAATCTTCCCAAAAAAATAACAGGTAAATGCATCCAAGACAAAACCAGGTATATTTTCAGGGAATACTGCTTGATCAAGAGCTATATGACCTTGAAATTAGACACCTTAGAATCAAGAATATACCCACCAGCTGCTTAAATGCAGTATTACTTGTCTAGAGGAGTACAGTAAAGGACACAATGATACAGAACCTAAAAATTATTATAAGAGGGAGTATAACAAGCATAACACAGTGGTTTTGAAGTCACCAATGTAACATTATCTATTCCCTTCCTTTAGAAGCTTTAAATAATACGTCTGCAAAATCCTGTAGGACATATATTGAGATTGTATCATTGTAATGTGATGCAAACAGGCAAAAAAGAGATTGTACCTGCAAAACTCGGGTGAAGCATTCTTTTTGTCATGCCGCAGGCTCACCAAAATGCACTGTCCTGGTTATGTCAGTTGTCCCATCAACATAATGAGCCTCACTGTCCACGAGGAAAAGCTTTTTTAGATCCACTACACTACAATTTTCTGGTTCTGGTTTGTAGTGTATGATAGCGCCATTTGCACCAGAACCTGTAAGCAATGAAATAACATTTGTCATATTAAGTTTCTATAATAACAGCAATTCCCCAAGTAGATAATTCAAGCTTGAATTTTATAAGTAACTTAATTGTTAAATATGTACAAAACAGACTTCAGTTCATAAGCAATTATAACTGTTCTGGCAAAGCAACTTTTTTGCAGCAAGAGGAAAGGCAAAAAAGCAGAACTTAAAACTTAAGAGATTATTAAGGTAGATAAATGGTGAACATATGGTATTAGAAGGGAGAAAGTGTACGTAAACCAGATTTAAACTGAAAGCTCTAGAAATGGAAGATAACTAAACAACAAATTTTGATGACAGTATGCCGCTTATGGTATCGAAGCTTGTATCTATGAAACCAGACTGGGTTGAACGGAATTCGAGAAGCTTGTCTGCAACATACACCTCTGTTAGTTTCGCATCATTATGAAGTTCCTCTTCCAGCCAGACCCAAAACTGTGCCAAAGCAGCAGCGTCCCTGTATGGAAACAATGTGATAGACTTATTTCTTAAAGTTCCTGTAACTGATATATCTCACAAATATCAACTCTAGAGTTTCTTTTAATGAAAAAAATTAATTATAGCTATGATAAGATAGTGCATGTATGTTTGTGGATACTGATCATTATTGTCCTAAGCTCTTTTATTGTTAAAGAACTATTGCCAGAAGAATGTTATAAAATATTTTTCTTAGAGAAACTTTCCTAAAAAAAGCTTAATTAAATTACGAGATCACACAAATGACATTTTCTAATGATCAAACCAAATCATGATATCGCACAAAAACATTTTCTGATAATCAAAACCAAAGAAATCTCTAAAGAATCAACTTTGCATTGACAGTTATGTAATAGCATCAAATCCATCAACAATGGCATAGCAAAAGTAATTTCTTGACAGATCTCATACATAGCTCATAGCTGCTTTTGTATGGTTACTGACAAATAACTGCATTTTAAACCCTGCAGCTTAATTCAGATTATTGTCTCAACCCATGCTCATTAAAATCAATAAGGTACTTGATACCATTTAATGACGTGCAATAAAACTAACTATTAATACCTGATGTGAGAATTCTGCATTCCTTCTAACTCCGCAGAATTCTTCACTGCGTTTGCCAGAGAGATAGGGGATTGCTTGTACACCCCTGCAGCTCCCCTACACTGACCATTGGAGTCACCATAGATTTTAGAATTATGTTTCCCTTTATTATTCCCAATACTACCAAGATATTTATCACTGCAAAGTTTATACATGTGCATAATAGCAGCAGCATTAACAGAATATGGATCTAATCAAAGCTGAGCACCTTGAGCTGCCAAACTGGAAAAAGATGCCATATATCAGTCTCTAGGGATTGTCAAATTAATTTTCACAACTAACATATTAAGCCTATGAACACAACTTCTTCATGGTAGAACAAAAATATTTAAGCCCCCAGACTAGCCTTTTTATTTCAGAAAGGATGGAATCATATGGCTTCAACTCTACACCGGCATTCTTCAAGTGATTCATCACATCTGGAGTGACTTTAGCATCATCTATGAACAATGTTGCTTTATCAATCTCTATGATCAAGTAGGCATATGTGACAGGCGAAAGTGGGACATCACTTCCTCTCTGCAGAAGAAAATTTGTAATGTGACTCCCGCTGAACTCATAAGGACGATAATTAGGTATCACCATCCTTTCGGGGTTCTATAAAATGCTCATCCTCCCAAATATTTGGCGTACATGTTTATAAGCATTTCAAAGGAATCTAATATTATAATATTCTTCAATTCTTCTGCAGCATCAGAAGAAAAAGGAATCTGCTCCCTTCACATCATCAAAGAGATGGTGCATCAGACACATGAATGTAAAGGGATAGTCACACACATAAATCCAAAAACCAAAAAGAAGAACCAAAAACCTATGACATGATGTCTAAAAGAATTCAACACTGAGCAGAGGTAGGAAAAGAAAAGAACACAAATTATCTATGACAATATACTAGCAGACAAAAGGCACCAAGCAAGCTAACGAAACTAGTTCATAATCGTAAGCCAACAATATTATTAACGTAGAATGATTTGCGTTGTGATAATTTCAGTAGACGCTTTAAAATAATGTTCGAAACAGGGAATAGAAAAATCAGACTTCAATGAGATGATGATATGCTCTGCAAGAAAAACCAAAACAAATGAAGTGCCAAATTTTAGAGGTAGAGAAATTGCTCACCGGATCAATGCCAACTCGGCCACCAGGAGCCAAAACATCATTGAGCCATTCACTTGCTGTAGGGACTCCGAGATTGCCACTCAGCATGAGTATGCAGCAAGAACTCAGCTGCTTCTCAGCCTGATTATTAACAAAGAGAAACAATTAGTAACAGCTCATCAAACCAGACGATTCAATTGCAACAAGTCCACTTCCAAAGAAAACAATTAAATAAGCTAGAAAACTAACTTGCAGCTGATTTCATTGGCGCCAAGCGCGGATTCTCTCTTACAGAAAACACTTGCAATGTCAATATATGCGAAGACAGC
The DNA here is from genome assembly GCA_021234005.1 of Nephelium lappaceum. Classification (NCBI taxonomy): domain Eukaryota; kingdom Viridiplantae; phylum Streptophyta; class Magnoliopsida; order Sapindales; family Sapindaceae; genus Nephelium; species Nephelium lappaceum. The sequence continues at coordinate 19,796,588 of CM037998.1, forward strand.
GAAAATATTTTCGGGCCATAGAAGAATATTTTCGGCCGAAATATCAGTTTTGGGCCTAGAACAAATCAAAACTTCGGGGATTGAGTGTGGTACAGACAACAATTTTGTTTGTACCATACAAACACGCTTTTGAAAAGTGTGACCTTCGACTGGTTGCTGCAGATCAAATATATCAAACTAACTTGTATAAATAATAAATAAGTTAGTTTACAACTACAAATGTAGCCAATTAAACTTGGTCAAACTAACTAAATTTATAATCTTTTGGAGATTGTTTTTTGTTTTGTTTTAGCATTAACCAACAACCTTATACAAAAAAATTAAAAAATTAATATATATATATATATATATCAAAATATGTACAATTTAATATTCCTTCTAGCACCTAACATCCCAACATGAGATTTTTTTTAACCAAGTATACTTCAATGAAATTTTAGAGCTTATACTTCAATGAAATTTTAGAGCTTTCTCACTTTAATATTTGATAATTTGTTTTTTCATCACATATAAATAAATTTATCAATTATAAAGAAAATTAATGTCTAATATAAATTAAATATTTTCTATAATTTTGAATTAATATGTAACTCCATTTAAAATTCAAGACTCTAAAATAAATTAACACTTTAATATAAGTATTAAATACACAAAAGACCTCTGAGATTAAGTCAAATACAAGTAGGTGAACATTTTTGTTTTTGTAACACCATACCCCCTAGTTAACAATCAATCGGTACTAAAAGTGAAGTTTGGCCGGTTATTTCAGTAGAATGACACAAATATCCTCAACTTTATGATTTTTTAAAAAAAAATAATTTAATATTTTTTTTAATAAGTTCTCCATCGTCTAGAGTTGCATGCTGGGATGTTAGGAATGTTCTCTATTATGGTGGGTCATTCTACAATATATTTACGTGGAGCAGATCTCGCTAGTCAACTTCCTTAGAACTTGGTAACTCATATCCTACACAAGTTAAACAAAAGAACGAAAGTGACTAGGACATTGGTGTTATGTCGGTTGTAGGCACTCGGACACTCAAGTCAGTAAGTAATTTTGATAAATAAATTGAAACAAGCAAAAATCGCAATTGGGAGTAGGAAGAAGATGAAAATAGAACTATCAAGCATAAAAAGGGGCCACATACGGTAGCCTAGCATGAAAGAGGTACTGTCTCAAGAGGCAGCTAAAGTGTTGGTCCGTCGGGGTCTGATGCTTTATCTGGTGAGAAGGCGACTTCCGGAGAGGATTTGGGTAGGGTGTCTGCAAGTGTCAGCTCCTTTCTCCTTTTCTGTGTGTCCTATTTTCATTAGACTTATGGCCTTTTGTATAAGGGGTAAAACCCTGATCTTTTGGACACTTTCCTTATTTCAAGATACTAAGAATATCGTACATAAGAAGATACTGGGAATCTCTTTGTGATCTCAGTCCCAAAAGCTCATTTTTTATTTCGATTATTTCAATATCGCTTTTTTGGGAAAGATCTTACTTGGTGAGGAAGTTAGTAGGGTTATGAGTAGAATAGAAAAGTGAGCCTTTGGGCTAAGCCCACGAACTTCATGAAATGATGTTGACTACCAAATCGTTGACTGACCCAATGATTGATACGTTGGGCCTAACTTAATCAGCCTACATTTGTTGGACCTTTCAGTTGATCGGCCCATAAAGAAACGAACTTTAGATAGTATCTGATTTTATTGATTGGTAAAGCTTACTAGATCCATTCTGGACGAATTGTGAGCTCAAAATTTGAACGATAAAATTCGACCACCACAATTTGTCCCCTACTGTTATAGTTGACCTCTAGAGATTTTGATAGGCGTGACTATTTTACCTATAGTCTAAAATTACCAAAATCTTTATATATATATATATATATAAAAAAAAAAAAAATCTCCACTATCCATCGCAACTTTATGGATGGTGAAGATTAAAAATTAAATTAAAAATACATTTTAAAATTAAAAAATTAAATTTGGAAATTAAAAATTAAATAAAAAGAAATTTATATCATCCATTGCAATTATGGATGGTAGAGAGTTTGTAAGCAAATTAAAAAAAAAAATCAAAATTTAAAAAATTTTTAATAGTAAAAAAATTTGAAAAGAAAATGGCCCAAAGCTTTAATGGTTGAAGATCTGGGTTCGAACCTAGAACTCATATCTTCAATTTTTTTTTTTTCCTTTTATTGTTTTAACACCCATATCTTCAATTTTGAGTTGAAGATCTAAATAGCCCAAATCTTTAATGAAGAGTTAAAGATCCGGGTTGAACCCTCAACCTTTAAAGATCTAGGTTTTCGAACCCAGATCTTTAGCTCTCAATGCAAACATCGAAAGTAAATAAATAAATAACCTAGATAGCTCCATCTAAATAAAAACTTACAGATCCAAAAAACTCATATAATCTAAAAACCCAGATCTAACAAATTACAAATTAGAAAAAGAGAACTTACAAATCAAAACCTAGATTGCTCCATCTAAAAATCCAAATCAAAACTCATATCATCAACACAACCCAAATCTTAAAATGGAAGAAAAAAAATCTAAAAAATTATCCAAAAAATTTGAACAAATCACTCAATTTTCATCAGGCATGGAGTCGAACCATCTTAGATTGAGATGGAGCCGCCATAGTTAGAGCTTGAATGGTGTAGCTCAGTAGACCACTCTTTCCTAAGTTGTAGAAGTTTTGATTTGGGTAATAGTATTCTCATTGAAGTCAGACATAAAATGGTCCGACAATTGATTGCTTTAACGACGATCACTTCTTTGTTTACCACTCTAATCATCACCACTCACGAATGGGCTTTGAAATGTGTTCATCCCACTAGTATTACACCACGCATAGTTCCTATAAGCCATTCCATGAAAAGAAAATAAAAATAAAAAAAGGAATTATAAACAAAAATAAACCAAAAAAAAAAAAAAGATGTTTGAATTAAGAAATTTCTGACTGGTATTAATATTAACTATAACTTGGCACAATCCCCAGCAATTGCGCTAAAAACTTGATAGTAAATTTTTAATGTGTTTTTATAAGCTAAATTAAATAATGGAATATTTCCAAATTAAAACACAATATCAAATTTTCACATTAGAAACTCGTGCAAATATACAAGGTTCACAAGTACTATATTGAGTAAAGCATCATTCCCACGAGAATTGACCAAATCTAGTTAAGTACTACCTGATCAATACCATACCTTATCCAAACTATCGAAATAATGGATTTAATTAAATTCTAAAAGAAAATAATAAAAATAAAATAAATCACAACCAAGGAGAAGGAGATTCTAGAGTTTTAACTTCACCCTTCCAATCTACCCAACCTATATTTCTATTGTTAATGATTTTATTCTCATCATGTGCTTGATCAAGTGATTCTAATTTATCCACAAGCTTCTCTCGATGGTCGAGTGAATTTACCTAAATTAATTAACTGATTATATCTCTATGACAATTAATCAACCTAGGCACTTTAAGCATCAATCATTCATAAATGACCACACAAACCACGCGGATATATTTCTATTTTATGCAATTCATGCTATCCTATTTTAGGTCTAAACACGTGACTACATCTCTCAAGTTCATCATGGTTATCAAATCAATTGAATTAGTGATCAGTTAATTCAAAGCATTAAAAACAAAAACGATAGAACACAATAATATGAGAATTAAATTATAACAATATTATAAAAGTGAGTTTCATGGTTCGAGGCCACATCATAACTCTAGATAGTTCATCATCATCAAATTATAAAATAATATGCTCAAACAACAATCAAATAACATCAATTTAAATTAATCAAGTTAAAAACTAAAGAAATTCTCATTATAACGGAGTGATTCGCCTTGTCTCCAAGGCTGAATTTGACTCCATAAACTCAAATTTCCTTTCCCTCGTTGTTGCCCCAAAGATGCTTGATGATGATGTTGATTTGTGGATGCTTGTTCTCCACTCCTAGGCTGATGAAATTATGCGGTTTAGGGGCTAAAAATATAGAGAATATTATGCAAAATATCAGCCCCTCAACCCCCTCTCTCCCTAACCCGTCGCTCACCCTTCTCTCTTGGATTGTGTGTTGAATTGTATGGAAATCACATCTATTCATAGGTATGAATGACTGAATATGCCAAGGAATATGCTTTGGAATGTGCATCGAATATGCTTCCCAAAATTAATGTCCCTAGACTCGTAACATAGGGCCTCAGCTTCACGGATCCACTTTTACCTCAATCTTAGACCATCACCGAAATCCATAACATAGGCCCACGATTTGTACTTGAATAGTTGAAGTTCAGTAGAGCATTTCATGTTTGTGTTACCATACAACAAGGTAGGCCCATGACCAAGAGGTCGATCTTTATGTACGTACCTCGACCTTCACTAGGCCCATGAATGAAAACCAAACTTTACATACACTAATGACCCATAAGTTTATCTTATGCTTCACTTTTCCACTTCTAGCTTTGGTAAACCCACAAACTTGAATCACAACCCAACCTATCACAATGTCTTAATGCAAATAACGCTTTAATCCCTCGGCCTCCTCTTTAATTGCTCTTTTGCCCAATAAATCTCTAAACTCACGACTGGGCCCTTAACAACAAAACATTTTATCACTTATCAATTCTTCAGACTTTTGCACATAAACCCTTGACTTTGAAATCTTTTAAACTCTTTCAATTCACTCTTGAATTTCTTTCTCGAAATTCCACCAATTCTTATCCTTTCTTCTCAAAACACTATTCACCTTAAAAATCCACAAATTAATTCACCAACTTGTTCATTTATTCTTCCATGACTCACCTATAAAAACAAATAAAACCATTAAATAATTAATGAGATTGACTCGAATATTCATCACAAATGTTAGGTAAATGAGTACGTAATAACAATGTATTTTAACTTTATCAAATGGCTCTATCTAAGATGAAGATGGAGGCATCTAAGCTTTGTCATCGTCATAATAGAGCACCAAATGACTCCATCTCTATCACAAATGGGGCCCAAACGACTTCATCTGATCACAAATGAAGGTCGAACGGCCCATCTCAAGAGCAGATAGAGCCGACTGACTCCATTTTCATCACAGTCAGAGAGATCGCGAGGAAGGAGAAGAAGGTGAAGAGATGAGGCTGAGAAGAAGGGACAAAGAGATTACGATGGGTAAAGAAGGTCGATGAAGGAGCAGGTGGGGAGAAAAGATTAAGATGAAATGTTTAATCTCTGGTTTTTATGTTTGCTTTTGGATTCTTCCAGATCAAAATAACAGGTTTTTTTTTTTTCTTAAATTATTTTGTTCTTATTTTTAAAATTAATTTATTTTTTAATTTTTCATTTTTCTTCCATGCGACACATGTACACTTATCTTATATAAGTGTGAAATGATGAAAATAACCTATTTGACTAATGTTTAATTAGCGGTAGAGACTAAATTGATGCATTTTTGGAACATGAGGGACCATGAGAGACATAAATGCATTCGTAGTTAAAATGGAGAAGTTTCTCAAAAACACAGTGATTAAAATGAAGTTCTCCCTAAAACATTATAAACTTTTTTTATCATCTGTTTTGAGAGCCAAGTCTTGAAATTATGGTCACGGCTAAGATCTACCTTTCAATAACCATTCTATTGTTTCTAAATTTACTGGGATTATCATTTGCATCCCTATCATATTTGTGAGATATCCCAGGTTTTGAACTTCCAAATCCTCCACGTTTAAGATCCCATAAAATTCCTTGAATCATCTTTTTCTATCATTCATCTTATGTCCACCATACTTATCCTATTTAGATCCTCTATTATCTCAACAAGACCCTCGAGATGATCTATTACCATCAAACATAGAGTCTCTTCTATAATCCATCTTACCATTTGATCTAAATTGTGTATCATTTACAAAGTTATAACCATCACGACTATTAAAATTGTTTCCCTTTCTCATAGTTTTTGTCTTATCTTGTCCAAATCTATTTCTATGCGTATCTAAGTGATCACTATCAAACTGTGAATCAGAAAAGTCAGTATCTTCCATATCAAAGTCCACTCTCCTCCTATAATCCCTACCAGAAATTGCTTTATTTCCTTTTGCTAGCTTGGTTTTAATATCCTTAACCAAATCATCATCCAAATCTGAAGGGGGACCAAATTCTTCATCTAAGCAAAAACTCAATCCCCTAGATGGACCTCTGCCTCTACTTCTATGTTTAGAATCAGCAACATGACTAGACTTCCAATTGGGATGAACTGGAAGCTCTTCATCAATGTCAAAATCTAGTTCACCATCCTCAAAGCCTGAGAAAGCCAATTTTTGATGCATAAACTTAGATGGCTTATTGTTAGATTGGGGAGGTGTCCTCCGCCTACCACGAAAATCATTATCAGAGCCCTCTATATCTTCTGCCTTAGAAAATCCTTTAGAAATATCATTTGACAAAGCCTTCCTCATTGAATAATTGTTCGAAGTTTCAATCTCATTACTGTCAACATCATCTTTATCATCAAAATCATTAAAACCAATTCCAGGATTGTTATTATCAACATCAGAATGCCCTCTCTCATGGCTCTTTGAACTGTGTTGGATTTATTGAAATCATCTCCATACCCTCTAAAAGATTTTGCATGAACCTTATTGTCTAATGGAGAGTCTTCAGCCCTCAATGAAGAATCAACATGCTCAAAAGCAGCAAAATCTACTCCATCTGATTCATCATCATCAAAGTCAAAATTCCAGGCATTTGAAACCTCAGGCCTTTTTGCAATCTTATTCATTCTCAGGTTTGGACCCTGTTTCCTCTCTTCCATTATATTCTCCATAAAGTCATCGTGTGGACATTTGCAATCACAATGAAAACATGTCATATTTCTCCTATAATTTGAAAAGTTGCACCGATGAAAACATAGAACCATCGTAAGCTCTATAAGCTATAACATCATCAATCCTGCACTATAAACAATATTGCAAATTATTCTTTTTTTTTTATTATTTTAAACTTGTAGCCAAACAGAATCAACAAGGAAAAGATTAGTAATAAAGCATAAGAAACTTACTTAGGGCATTCCAGCTCTCCAGCAAGCAACTACCTCTTTGGCCGCTTGGCATCACATTGTAGGCACACTGTATTCTTTGCGAAATTCATGAAATCACATCTAAGACAACAATTTTTAATTGTTGTTATTTACAGCCTCTATAAAATTCCAAAAAGGTTTTAAAAGCTGGAAAATTCAATGGCTAATGCAAGGTTGATTATCAGGACACTTTGAGACAGTGCAAATAAAACCCTATGATATTAATAAAAACTTTGTCCATACACTCATTTAGTGCATCTTAACAAAAGCAAATGCATCCTATTTGAAAATTGTCTCTATCAGACCCGCAAAATACCCACTCTTTATAAACCCCATACCCCTTTCGCTTTAGAAAAAAAAAACCTCAACTCTCTCTGTCTCTTAACTCTCTCGACTGTCTCTCTCTCCAATCTCCAATCTCCTCCTCGACTGCGAGCCGTAGTCGCCGCGTCGTCGCCGACCACCAGAACATCTCCATCTCTCTCTCTCCATCATCGACCAACAAAATTCAGGTCTCTCTCCAATCTCCGTCGCCGCCATTCCTCCTCGACTGTGATCCATCGCCGCCATGTTATCGCTGACCACTAGAACATCTTCGTCTCTCTCTCTCCATCGCCGACCAACAAAACCCAGGTCCCTCACCAATCTCTATCGCCGCCGTTCCTCTGCTCTACTACCCCTCTCTCTCTCCATCGCTGTCGTGTTATCGCCGACGAACATCTCCGTCTTTCTCTCCATCGCCCGACCAACAAAAACGTAGACGTAACAGAGCTCTCTCGGTTTCTCCAAACTCAGGTCAGTTCCCATATTCAGTTTTCTCTTTAGCCTTTTGTTTCCAAGCATCTGAAAAAAATTTTTGACTATGATTTGAGTATTTGAAATTAGATAGATTGGTTTTTTTGTTTGTTTTTCAGTAAGATTTTTGTTGGTTTATTATCTATTTTAGATTTTGTTATCTGGGTTTGTTTTGTTTAGTTGATTATTGTAGTTGACTTTGAATCCTCTGCTTTTGTACACTCATGTATTGGTTATTCAAAGTGTTGCTGATTTTGAATACATATGATCTATCTGGGTTGCTTTGTTTTGGTGTGTTTTGCATCTTAGTGTTTGTTTTTGTGTAGACTTGGTAGTGGTGATGTAAGCTTGGCTACTAGAAGTGGATGATTACTGTTTTAATACATTTGGTGGTGAACTTTATTTTTATGAATCTACTTTGAGTTTTTGGTGGCTACTCTGAGTGGATGCTAAATGGGGACTACTCTCCAAGTAGATTCCAAGCTCAAGCAGAGGTTGTCAATCTCATTTGTGGTGCCAAAACTCAGGTTTTCTTGTTTACTTTTTATGTGGGGTTTGTTTTGATAGTGTTTGGTTTAAAGTTGGTTGCTTTTGGACTTTCTTGATATGATGTTTTAGGGTTTTAGTTGATGGTGGGGTTGTTATGGGTATTGAATGAGTGAGTGTGTGTTTGTTTGTGTGTGGAACAGTTGAATCCGAAGAATACGGTGGGAGTTATGACAATGGTCGGGAAAGGGGTTCGTGTTTTGGTCACACCTACTAGTGATCTTGGCAAGATCTTGGCTTGCATGCATGGTGAGTTGTTTTAAACTTACGTTTTTGGTTTTGATTTCTTTGTTGAAGATTGAAGCTAGTTTTTGGTTATTGACAATAAATATGTGTGGATTGAAGATACGGAGAAATGTGTGCCTTTATGTTTTATTGTATGCAAATAATGTTGAAATGGAAATTCAGAGGGATTGGAGAAGTGGTATATGGTTTTCTTTCAACTTATTTGGAAATAGGTTTTTGGTATTATTTTGTATATGTTTTGGATGGTAGTTGGATACTTTTGTGCATGTGTCGGGGGTTGGTTGGTTTAACTTAATGCTTATCTTACTGTATTATGGTCTAGTATAAGTTTTAATTGGATATAGGCTCTACTTCGAGGTATAAAAGTAGTTATAATTTATTTATATTATGTATTTTATTCATAATCATCAATTTTAATTTTAATTTTTTACTTAATTTATTCTATTAGGTGGCGTTGCAGAAGAAAAAAATATATCATAAACAAGATGAAGAAGAGCCATCATCATCTTGATTTTAATTTTTATATTCATATATATATATTTTTTGTTATTTTTGAATGTAAATTAAGGATAAATTTTAGCTTTTAATGTTATTTGTTGTTTAATTTTGATTATGACATGTTTTTTGTAAAATTTGACATTAATGATTATGGAATGGATTATGTGATGTGAAATTAGTTTAATTTGATTTAGGAAAAAAAAATTGTTTTTATTTTTTATTTTTACAAAATCAGGTTGGAATTTTGGATCCATTAAATTATTAGTCTATAAATATTTTATTGGGAAATTTTGGGAAAAACATGTCATAATCACATTGTTGAATGTGTCTAAACAGATTGGAGGGGAGAGTATAGATCCTTTGAAAATCTTTTGAAACAGAATGGAATCTCTTTTAGGCATCCTTGTCCTCATGCTCACCAACAAAATGGAAGAGCTAAGAGGAAACATAGACACATTGTTTGAATTCGGTTTGACTCGCTTAGCTAAAGCTTCAATGCTTTTAAAATATTGGTGGGAAGTTTTTCAGACTTTGGTTTACTTAATTAATCAATTACCGACACCCACTTTGCATGATTCTTCACCATGGCAAGCATTATGCAATAAACCTCTAGATTTCAGTGTTCTTAGAGTTTTCGGTTGTGCATGTTTTCCTTATTTAAGGCAATTCCAAACATAAAAATTTCAGTTTCATACTTCAAAATGTGTGTCTATTGGATATAGTAACGCTCATAAAGGATATAAATGCCTTCACTCAAGCGGAAGAATTTATATCTCCAAACATGTTGTTTTCAATGAAAATGATTTTCCATTTTCCCTTGGTTTTCCTAAAATAACTAAGGGCCAAAGTAAGTTGTCTCTGCCTAGTTTTGCTAGTCCTACCATTCAGCTTATGCCAAAATTTTTTGATACTTCGAGTTTTAGTCCAGCAACTGATAACGATAACAATTTTAATGACTCATAATGTAGCCGCATTAGACTCATCGGTAGTGTCTCAACAATCAGAAATGATAGAAGGTCCCATGAGCAATTCACAATTTAGTTCTACACACAATCCTTCATATATCAATATTGGTCCCATACAAAATAGCCAAGATCTTATACTAGATAACCATTTTGAACCAACATCTCCACATGAAAAATCAAAACCAAGCCACTTTAAGGTAACCAGATCCAAAGTAGGGACTTTTAAGCCAAAAGTTTACATGGGTTCAGCACAAAAACACCCTTTTATGCTTAAACCAGAACTTGTTGAACCAAAAAATGTGAGTGAGACATTAGTTGTTCCAAAATCGAAAAATGCAATGGATGAGGAGTTTAGAGAATTAATGAAAAATGAAACCTAGTCCTTGCTTCCTTATTTCCCTTATTATAATCTGGTTGGAAACAAATGGGAGCTCAAGTTGAAACTAACTCAGATGGCTCCATTTTAAAGCATAAAGCAAGACTTGTTGCAAAACGGTTTCATTAAACCGTCGGAGTAGACTTCAAGGAACCTTTTAGTCCGACGGTGAAGGCTGCTACAATTCAAGTAATTCTTGTCATTGCAATTTCAAGAGGTTGGTAGGTTAAACAGCTAAACATAAATAATGTCTTCCTTACTGGAAAACTTTAAGAGGTTGTTTTCATGGCACAACCCGAAGGTTATGTTGACAACAAAAAGTCTACACATGTTTGTAGATTAAATAAAGCCTTGTATGGTCTGAAGCAAGCACTAAAGGCATGGTTTGAGAAGCTCAAGACAACATTAACAAATTGGGGCTTCAGAAACTCAAAATCAGTCTCTTCATTGTTTCTTTTCAAATTTGGTCCCCAAATGTTAATTTTACTTGTTTATGTTGATGATATTTTAATTATAGGGAATGACAAGGCTTTGATTGATCGGATCATTCACGATTAAAACACAAAATTTGCATTCAAAGATTTAAGAGAATTCAAGTATTTTTTAGGTGTAGAGGTTCACAAAGATGCCACTGGTATGTATTTAACCCAAACTAGATACATATTAGATCTACTAAGGAGATTAGATTTGGAGAATGCGAAGTCTTGTCCCTCTCCTATTCCGCTCAACAAACAGCTTTCATCTATGGACGGGGAAGTTATGCAAAATCTTTCATTGTACAAAAGTGCTATAGGAGCCCTACAATGCTTAACTTTCACTAGGCCTGATATAGCATTTGTTAATAAATTAAGTCAATTTCTATAGCAACCAACTTTGCTTCACTGGCACTCTATGAAATGTGTTCTTCGATACTTTAAAGGCACTATAGATCATGGTTTGCATATTAAGCTAAGTGAAAGACTAGATTTGGTGGGTTTTTCGGATGTCGAATGGGCAAGCTGTCTTGATGATAGACACTCTACTTGTAGATACTGTGTTTTCCTTGGTGACTCTCTTGTTTCATGATCATCCAAAAAGCAAAATATTGTGGCCCGATCGAGTATTGAATCTGAGAAACGATCTTTCTCAAACTTAGCTGCTGAAATCACTTGGTTTCAGTCTCTATTACATGAAATTGGGATTAGTTTACCACGTTGTTCTATCGCTTGGTGTGACAACATGGGAGCTGGAGCACTTGCAACCAATCTAGTCTATCATGCATGCACAAAGCACATTGAGATTGATCTTCTTTTTATGTGTGATAAGGTTCTCCAAAAGGATCTTGAAGTATGGCATGTGCCATCATCTAATCAAGTTGTTGATTCTTTTACAAAGGCATTAACAGTGTCTCAATTTCAGTTTCTCAAAGACAAACTTGGTGTGAGTCTATCACCCTCTCATTTGAGGGGTAATGTTGGAGAAGTCGAGTGCAGCACTACTAATGAAAAGTGTATCAATACAATAATGCAGCCATAATCAAAGGAAGTCAAAACTTAAATCCAAGGTTCATTTCAAGGACAATTAATTTGTTTTCAATCATGATTGATTACAATTGATTGTATTTCATCAATCAAAGGAAGTCAAAGCAAAAATCATTAATCATGATTGATTGTATTTGTCGTATTCTATAATTATGTAATATTTCTTTTTGCAACAATCATGTATATAATAAGACTCTCTCTCTCTCAAAATCAACATCGAGATTAGAAACTAAAGTATCATTCTCATATATTTTGTTTCAGAAAATGGGAGAAGTTGAAATTACAAATTTGATGAAAACAAACAACCACTACAACAAAACAGCCTATTTATGCCGGAGTATCCATACCGGGCATTAAAGGCCCGGTATGGATACTAATATTTTTATTTAAAAAATTTTGAAAATGGATTATTCTTACCGGGCGGGTCACGCCCGGTAAGGATAATAATACTTCCATACCGGGCGGGTCGCGCCCGGTATGGAAGTATAGTTATCAATACCGGGCACGACCCGCCCGGTAATGATAACTTCATTATCCATACCGGGCGGGTCACTTGCCCGGTATGGATAATATTTTTAAATTTATATAATTTTAGTGCTTTTTTACCCATACCGGGCGGGTCATCCGCCCGGTATGGATATATCATTATCCTTACCGGGCGGGTCTCGCCCGGTAAGGATTTGGATTATCCTTACCGGGCATAACCCACCCGGTAAGGATATATCCAAATCCTTACCGGGCGAGACCCCGCCCGGTAAGGATATGCAGATTTCCTTACCGGGCGGGCGACCCGCCCAGCATACAAGATTTTCCATACCCTATTTTCATTTTTATTTTTCTTCTCTCCCTCTTTCTCTTTCTCTCACATCTCCTCTCTCCCAACCCTAGCTACCGCCGACGCATCTCGCCCATCGCCGACCGGTCACCGCTCCGGGAGCTCGCCGTTCATCTCGTCTTTCGCCGCCGTTCGCCGATCTAGTGAAAGTGAGTCTTCCCTCTCCTCTTGTTCTTCTTCTTCTTCTCCCTTTCTTCTTCTTCTTCTTCTTTTTCTTCTTCTTCTTCTTCTGATCGTTGCGGGACCGGTCTGAACAAGTCCGACCGTGAGACGGCCGATCGGACTGGTTCCGACCGCCGACGCGGCGGTCTCCCATTTCTTCTTCTTCGATCTTCTTAGATTTTTTGGCCTTAATACTTAGATTTGTGTTACAGAAACCTTAAGCTGTGATTTTATGTGTTATAAGTTTCTGTAAATGTGGTGATCAGCAAATATCTACTTGCAACAACGAATGTCATTTTATTTATATTCCTGGATGCTCAATTTACTAAATCATTTAATTGGTTATTTTACCTGACTGGGTATTAGTATAATGAGATCTACATTCTAATCTCTGAGTACTTTGACTAAGGTTGAAGGCTCTGCTTGACAGTTTTGAAACTAATAAAAGATGAGGGGAAGATCTGATGGAGGCCAAAAGAAACGTCTAATTACCTCTGTGTGTGTTGTTGCAATTTTTCTTGGCTTTCTGTATGCATATCATGGATCAATTTTTGGGTCTTCAAACCATGCTATAGAATATGGAAAATCTTTGAGAAAACTTGGATCATCTTATTTGGGCGCGGATGAAGATACCGAAGGCAGTCAAGATGAATCTTCACAATTTGGACACAGTGAGGAAGAGGCTGATGTTGTACTAAAGAGTTTCCCTGTAAGTTCAATACTGCCTAGTCCAATAGCATCTCTGCCTTACTATTCCCCTTATTTTACTATTCCCCTTGTTTATTTTCTTAATATCTAAGCATATATTTCTTTCTATTTATGAACTTTTTCCAATACTATTTGATTTCGTCATTGATGATTTTATACATGTACTATGAATTTTGAAGGTGTGTGATGATCGCCATTCAGAATTAATTCCCTGCTTGAGCAGGGATCTCATATATCAAATGAGATTGAAGTTGGATTTGTCTATGATGGAGCACTACGAGCGTCACTGTCCTCCTCCTGAAAGGCGGTACAATTGCTTGATTCCTCCTCCGCATGGGTACAAGGTAAGAATATGCTGAAGCTCATTACAGTAATTGTGTTAGATTTATTACTTCAATTTTTTTTATAATAATACAGTTGGTTCACCATGAAGAATTTAGGATATATCTTATTCCTCAAGGTTGTGGTATTTGACGAATGAGCTCTTACTGCTTATTATCAACCGTCCATTTTTCCTGTGATGTTGCAGATCCCAATTAAGTGGCCTAGAAGCAGAGATGAAGTATGGAAAGTGAACATACCCCATACTCACCTTGCACATGAGAAGTCAATACATCCAACTATGAGTGCACATGAGTACAGGATATGGATATGAAGTCAATTTGGGATTGGATATGGAAAGAAATGAGTGCCCTTGTGGAACGCATGTGTTGGAGAATAGCTGCTAAGCAGAACCAAACTGTCATTTGGCAAAAACCTCTTAACAAATGACTGTTATCTAGATAGAGAACCTGGTACTCTTCCCCTTCTCTGCCATTCTGATGATGATCCAGATGCATTATGGGGTGTGCCAATGGAAGCTTGCATCACACCGTTCTCTGACCGTGAGTGTCTTTTTCTTTTTCTAGTGCTTCTGTCATCATTTAGAATTTTTTGCAGTTGATGACGTGATCTGGAACACAACACATGAGCTTTCTTTCTGCGCTGATAATTAAATTTTTCTTTCTAATAAGAATCAAGACATGACTAAATTCATTGTAGTTACCTGAAATTTTTAATTGCATTTTGGTTTTTAGTTGATTTATAAACTCTTAACGTTCTTGTTTCTGAAAACAAGATTAAACAAAATTGATGTTGCATAAATTTAGGAACGTAGACATCTACTTCTTAAAGTTAAGGGATTGTGTACTAGAAGGTCATTGTGGGTTTTATGTTGAATTGTTGAAGTTAATGATATAGACAAAAAACATAGGAGAAGAAATGGATATGGACCACCTAGGATTAGAAACCAATTTTTGATACTCCCTCTTTTAGATTATGATCTAAAGTTTGTACCTTTACATGCATTACACTAAATGGAATAGATTCTGTAAGATAATACATTTAAGTGGATGTTCCCACTCATTATTTTAACTCATTCTTGTCTTATTTAAAGTGTTTGTAGCCAGTGTTCGTAAAAACGGTACGGTACGGCCGTATATACGCCGGTACGGGCGTACCGGCGGCGAAACGTACTGGTGCGCCCGTACCGGACGCAGATCCAGACAAATGCCGTTTTTGGCGTACCGGACGGCCGTATATGGTCGTCCCGACCCGATACGGCCGTATCTGCAGTTATACGGCCGGGTCGGGTCAAGGCAAGAAACCCGAAAAAAATTGCAAAAAAATGAAAAACAAACCCTAAAATCCATTTTGCTGCTCGATCTACTCTCTCTCGCGCGAATCGCCGCTCCTCTCTCCTCACCGGCGACCAAAGCCTCATTTTTGGCCATTTATCTCACAGCCACAAGCTTTCCGGCGACTGTGAAGACGAAATCCGGCGACAGATCCGGCGAAGAAGAAGAACGGATGGCGGCGAAGAAGGGAAGAAGAAAGAGGAGAGAGAGAGAGAGACAGAGAGGGGGGGCGGTGAGTGGACGGTCGAACAGAAAGTCTGAAAGTGGTAGGGTTGGGTGTTAGAGTAAAGTAAATTACATAAACGGCCCTGAGGTTTGATGAAATTAACTAATATTTATATTTTGTCCCCTGATATTAAAAAACATATCAGTTATGCCCTCAAATTTTAAAATAATAATAATTTTTGTTTTTTTTTTTTTTAAAACCTATTTTCGATCGATACGTCCGTATCAACCGTATCGGGCGTACCGTATAGTACCACGACGGGGTGCCCGTACCGTACCGTACCACGTATTTTCGAACATTGTTTGTAGCATGGCAGATTTGTTGTTTGTTGAAAATCACATCATACATTGTCATCCAATTTTAGTAGTCGGTATTATAGCTTAGTATTCTAATTATTTAAATTAGAATACTAAGCTATAAAAAAAGGTTATAGTATATGGGAAACAATAACAATAATGTATTAGGCATCCTAACTCTTCAACCTTTTAAATTTCTGTAGATATGTTTCATCTGTTTATTTCTCATTTCAGTTGAAATGATATGTATTTCCATAATATTTTTTTATAGGCGTAATTATTTAAATTTTTATGCAAATGTAGTCCAAATCGAGAGGTTCTACAAGTCAAGCTTATGGATCAAGTGGAAACCATTGCAAGTTATTGGACTGGTTGGGTATAGGAACAATGGTGGCGGAAACAAAAATTGATTCCAAGGACCTTATGATCAAGTTCATCACGAAGAGCTTGGTTCAGATTATTGGCGAGTTTCTGTGAAGAAAGTAATAGTTAGTATTCCGCTCCCTCGACCTACCAACGAGCTACAACCTTTAGAGCATGCATTACACTCATTTATTGCTTGGCCAATAAAATATATTGTATGTTAGGATTATATTATTATCATATGTATAGTAATCTTAAATTATGTAAGTTAACTTTAAGTAATATATATATATATATATATAAATACATTTTAAATGTATGTTGAAATTTGGTTTAAGGGTTTTTGGAATATATAGTTCTAATTTCAATATTAAATTATATATGTTTTAACCAAGAAAAAAAAATTATAATTAAAAGCTTTTCCATACCGGGCATATGCCCGGTATGGATAATTATTATCCATGCCGGGCATAGTGCCCGGTATGGATACTGAACAAACAGATTATCCATGCCGGGCACAGTGCCCGGTATGGATAGTTATTATCCATACCGGGCACAGTGCCCGGCATGGATAATAACTATCCATACCAGGTACTATGCCCGGCATGGATAATAACTATCCATGCCGGGCACTGCCCGGTATGGATATTGCCAGTATTAATACCGGCGGCATCCATACCGGACGGATGCCCGGTATTGATACTCATCCATACTGGGCAATGCCCGGTATGGATGAGCTGTTTTCTTGTAGTGAACAATAGAAACAAATATATACAATTTTGTTTTGTCTAATGTCTTTCATGTTTTGCCCTTTTTAGCGTGCAAACTAAAAGGAATGTCCATAAAAAACAAAGAAAAATTGTTTTTATCGAAGAAATAAAGTTAACCAATTTTATTCCCCAACAAATTTTGTTCATTTTCACATATGATATCATATGTCAAATGTTTTCACCTATACACAATGTTGCACATAAAATGATACAAGGGGTTGAAAAAGATTAATTGCAATTAACGTTTCATTTGGATTAAAACCAAATTACTTTTATTTTGAATAAAATGAATTTGTCATTTTAACTCAAAGTAAATTTATCTCTTTTACTGTGTATGCAAAATTACACATGTCAAGTACTACATATGTTGCACATTACTTTTTAGTACAAATTTGATTGAAGAAAACAAACTAATGCAACGAGAGCCATGAAAATCACATGCTTATGTGTATTGCTGGAGCAAAAATCTGATACATGTTTAAAAAAAAAAAAAAAAAAAAGCAGCCCCCGCTTTATTTTTATTCATTTCCATGAGTCTTCATAAAGCGTCGTGTATAATGGGTTGAGCAAATCCAAGTCCAGGTAATTTAATCCATCCTACACGATGCTTCATGAAGACTCATTGAAATGAATATTAATAAAGCAAGACAAATTAATTCTTCAACCGTAGAAAGAAAGACTAAGTATGTGAAAAAGACTTCAACTTAGGGAAGTCCGGTGGGTAATTGAATAATGACAAATACTTTTCCTGAATAGAGATACTAAATTATGTGTTAGAAAGTCTTATATCATTAATTAATCTCTAATCTGAAAACTTAAACTTTTTGATTTAATTGTTGATTATTAATTAGTATGGTATATATCAGAACCTTGACATGTCCTAAAAGTCCTAATTCAAATATTTTAGGCAATAAAATTTGAATTTGTTTATTATATGAAGTTGTTGTGTGTTTGTACTTGCAATCGAGTCATGTGACAAGTCCATTGGTCTTTTTGTCATCATTCAATTGCCTACTGGATTCCCCTAACTTGAAGTCTTTTTCACATGTTTAGTCTTTCTTTATACGGTTGAAGAATTAATTAGTCTTGTTTTATTATTATTCATTTCAGTGAGTCTTCATGAAGCATCGTGTACAATGGATTGAGCAAATCCAAGTCCAGGTAATTGGATCCATCGTACAATTGTGGAGATGCCTGATTGCATCATGTACGATGGAATGATCAAATCCAAGTCGAGGTAATTTCATGAAGCACTGGGGACGCAGGCAGAGAATGCCTGATTGCTTTTATTGAATTGTGGAAAATTGATGTGGTGAGCGTTGGAATTCTATCAGAAGGCCAACAGGGCAGACTACCAACATAAACGTCAAAGACCTAGCTGTCTATTATGACTGTTCAATGCAGACCTTGAAATTTTAACAAACTAAGACTTCCATGGAAACCTATTTTTCTTCTTTATTAGTGTTAAAAAAAAAAAAAAAAAAAAAAGGCCTATTTGTAGAACCTCAAACTTGTACTCAAAGGAAATCCAAGACTTGGTCGTGAAGCATCCCCAAAGCTCGTTATCAAGTAGCACAACTTGGTCCCTAAATGGTCTCCATGCACATATAGCAAGGTCACACGCTATTCAGTCTCAAAACATCAATCTGCATGCAAATTATCCAAGCATGTATCTACTTTCGTTTCTAACACCATTTGCATCATTAGATTCGTCTTGAGCTAAACTTTTCAATGGTACTTCGTTCATGTTAATCTAACACCAATAAACCCACTTTTAGATCAATTGAAATTCATTTAGATTTCATGGCAAGACAAGCAAAATATCAAAATTAAATGGACATTCTACTGAAGAAATAATGCAATAATCCTGATTACCATAATAAATATAAAAAAAGTAATGGGGAGAGAGTTTACTAACAACAGGCTTTGCAAAACTATTCAATGAGATACCTTGCATTTAATTGAACGCAGCAATTTTGACTCAATAAAATTTGGCAGTGCTTAATTTGGATTCCCATACAAAAAGCAATAAACAATGTTAAATGATTCCATTTGCTAATCAAATCAAATTAACGGAGCAGTTCCTGATCAACAGTAAATGAATCAAAATAATAATAACAATAATAATAAATAAACAATACTGATTTCCAAGAACCCTGTAATTAAATCTTTCCTTGGGTTGCACAATAGAGCAACATGTTAGCTAGGAGCCATCAAAAAGTCATGCAAGGCATCATGGTGGCCTCTGTAAACAAAATAGTATGTAAATTGAAAACTGCACTGGTTCAATTTAAGTCGTTAAAACCCCCATTTATAGTTTATAAGTGTGGAATCTCCATCTGCTGTAACTGGGATGATGGACCAAAAGAACAGGCCCAGGATATAAACAACCTTTTGCTATGCCTGATTGTGGCACTTGCTTATTCAAATACTAAGCTAATTATGTGCTTTTTATTTACAATGATATTTGAATATTAACTTTTAAATAATATGTAATTAGTTCAAACAGGATCTGGTAATAAATATAAATACATCTTGATAAAACCAATTAATATGTAAAAGAGCTACAATTCATTTAAACAACATAGTTAAAAAAGATATAAGACTGATAAAGCGCTTTGTTTATATAACTTTCTTTTACTTCATATAGATTGAAATGAACCAATCGTCTCAAAAATAAATAAATAAATAAACGACGTTATGAAGTAAATTGATATAATTCTCGAAGTTCTATCCAAGTTCATTGTAATTCTAGATTCCAACATAAAGAGCACAAGTTCTGCTGCCTTGTTTAAAAGCCTATGTATTTCTAATATGTTTAGTAGCATGTTTAACAATACTAGACTCAGTCCAAAAAAATCAAACAAATGAAAGTGTGAATCTGATTGCACTTGCATTTGATTTCAGATATGCTAAAAGTCAAGGTTCCAAAACTTGCTACTCGCTACTTAACCTGCGAGGTAGCAAATAGTGAGTTCTCGGCTACTTGGTGAGTGTTGTTTATTGATGGTCAAGCTGAATTAAACCTTTAAAAAAAAAATTAAAAAACTTTAAAAAATTTCTATAAAATCAAATACAATCATATGACTATTGACCAATTGATTTGATACTTTTGACGATTAATCATTAAGATTTAACAACTCTTTAAGGCAAGGGGTATTTCTGTTAAGTTTTTGGAATCTCAAGGGAGATTCATGTCATTATGACCAAAATTCATATATTAGTGTAATTTCATCAAATTTGAGGGCATATATGTAATTTCATCAAATTTGAGGGACTTTGTGTAATTTTTCCTAATATATATATATAAACTTAAACACAAAACTCTACCAGTTTTCTCACTCATAGCCTCCCTCACCCTTCTCTCTCACTTTCCTCCTCTCTCATCGCCACTCGCCAGTGTTGTCATTGCCACTAGTCGGTGCTATCATCATCGCTCACCATTTTTAGTAAGTAAAAGTTTAAGAAAAGAGTGGAAACTGTTGTTGTAGAATGTTTGGTTAGTGAGAAAATTTGAAAATTTTGATTATAGGCTGTTAGGTAGTGAGAAAGTGAAAGAAAATTTGAAGCATAGTGGTGAGTGGTGATTGGTATGGTGGTAAAGTATGGTGGTCTGTTACTTTTAAAATCTCAATATCCGGGTAGTTTTTGCTTTTAAAAATGAGACAAACTGCAGTCCTCTGTATGCTTTTAAGAACAACTTCAAGTGAAGAATTTCACCTTCCCAGCTAGCACATTTCTTATCTCTAATCTTACTCTCACTAGCAGAAGTGATGTTGGAAGGAAACATTTTTAAAGGGCTTATTTTATTGACCATAGTGCAGTTGTTTCTGTTAACAGGTTAATTCCCTTCTGATATAAGTTTCAATTCTAACAACCTCTAATCTAATAACTCAGATTGAGACAGGTAGCATTGCAATCTCATCAACAAATGCCTGATACCTCCAACTAATTTCTTTCATAGATAAAAATAGGAACATGCTATGATTGATTTCGATTGGAGTAGAGTTCTTTTTATATATTGTTAGGGATAATGCCAATTTCTCGCTTGTAGTTTGATGAAATAGCTAATATCTCCCCTTCTTGATTTATATATAACATGGATAGAAAAACCCCTTTCAGTTTATGAAAATAGCCAACGAAACCCCTACCGTTAATTTGAACATTAAAAGTTAATGTTTGGCAGTCAATATAGAAGGACAAAACTATTAAAACAAATATATATATCTAATAAAAGAAAATAAATTTTAATATTTTAAAAAATATTTGATAAAAATTAAATCTCCACCGTCCATCTCTAATATGGACTAAAATTTATAAAAAATACATTTAAAAATTAATTAGAAAATAAAGAAATATTAATCATTTTTAAAAAAATTTGTTGTGAGATCAACACCGTCCATCATGTTTATTGACAATGGAAATCATTTTTAAAAAACCAAAAAAATTTAAAAAAAAAATGAAAAACTGAAAAACCAAACTTTCTCTTTGAACCACCCATCATCATCCACCCTTATTCACCCATCAACCACCAGACTTTCTCTCTCCTCTCTCTTTAAAAAACTAGACCCATCATCATCGTCACCACCTTTGTCCTCTCTCTTTTTCATCTCTCTCTTGATACCTCTTTCTCTCTCTTGTCTTTTTTCTCGCTGCAAAAAACCGAATGAACCCAGGTCTTTATCTCTCTTCTTTGGGTTCATTTGGTTGACCTAGGTTCGAGTTCACTTGGGTTAGGCTTCGTTTGGGTTCACCTGAGTTCGTCAAGCTTCATCTAAGCAAACATCATTTATTTTTCATTTTTTTCAATTTTTTTAAAAAAATAATGTTGACATTGATAATGTTGAAGATCTATTGATGGTGGTTTATGGTCGAAGAAGGAGGAGAGATTGTTGGTGTTTGAGGGTTTGGTTTTGTGTGAGATGATGGTTGAAGATGATGAATTGGGTGAAGAAGATGAACTGGGTTTGGTTTGGGGTTGATTTAAGCATTGATGATAGTTGAAATGGATCATTTTCTGGAGAAAATGGATTTCCAATTGCTGGAAACCAACTCTGAAATGTGTGCTCCAATTTTTTTCAATTTTAAGTATTTTTTAAAAATATTTTTAAATTAATCTCTGCATTTGTATCTTTAGCTTTTTCTATAATTCGAGGGCAATTTTGTCTTTTCACACACTGTGATTGTCAAACTCCATTTTTCATTAAGAGAGTTAACAAAAGGGGTAAAATGAGATTTCTTCAAACTATAAAGGGGTAATTAGCGATTACGTCAAATAACAGGGGGCAAATTAGGATTATCACTATTTGTTATTAACTTGTCTCTTCATTAAAAGAATTGAGGGCATCTCTTTGGATGTGTCCAAAATAAGAGATATATATGTGTATATATATATATATATATATATACTCGAAATCTCATTCTTTTACAAACATGTAGAAGTCGAAACTTATGAAATTCCATTTTTCACATTATGGAGATAAAAATAAAGTGCATGTTTTGGAAGGCCTAGAATCTGCTTTCATAATAAACAAGTAATGATCCAATACCCGATCCAGAACATTTGCGATGGAGACGCCAAGATGCTCTCATTAAGTCTGCTATGATGGCTTCAGTTACACCATCACTTCATCCCTCTGTCATGTTAGCAAAAATGTCAGCCTCCGCTTGGTCAGCTCTTAATCGCACCTATGCAAACTGGTCACGTACCAGATTATTAGGCCTTTAAAAGTCTCTAAGAAAGTTCACCAAAGAGACAAAATATATCTCTGAATATATGATGATCAAAAGTATGGTTGACGATCTTGCATTAATAGGTCATCCACTTTCTGATGATGATATTGCTTTACATGTTCTCACAAGTCTTGGCCCCGAATACAAAGAACTCAGTGCTACCATAAGAGCCTAAGACACACCAATTAGATTTGAGGAACTATATGACAAACTTGTTAATCATGAACTTTTTCTTAACAGAGAAGAATCAAAGAAAGAATCCAATCCCATTACTGCTCAATTCACTCACCATTCCAATACAAACAAATAAAAGGGAAACAATAACAATTGCAAGGGACCAAATCAAAATTCAAATAATAACAATTGGCGGTCACCACAATCCAATAAAAACAACAATTTCAACGATTTCTTTCAAGGAAATAGTTGGAATTCAAGTAATTGGGGCCTACAATATTAGCGGCAATCCAACAACTTTAATCAACCCAAAATTGTGTCAAATATGTGAGAAAGTTGGTCACAGTGCAAAATTTTGGTAGAAATAGAAATCAACCTCAACTTGAACCACAAGCAAACTATGCAAATAATGGGTCGCTGCACAATAGCAACCGGGTGCTTCTCACCATAACATCTTGGATAAAATAGAGGTAATGATGGAATTATTATTGACTATGGATCGGGAATACCTATTACTCACACTCCCCACTTCTGTTGTTACTCCAAAATTTACTTTCAATTTACATAATATTCTGTGTGTGCCTAATATTCATAAAAACCTCATTTCTGTTTCTTAATTTTGAGAACATAATAATACATCTATTGAATTTTTTCAAACGTCTTTTGTGGTGAAGGATCTGAAAATGGAAGCATCCCTTTTCCAAGGCCAGAGTAAAGGGAATATTTATGAGTTACCAACCTCTTCCCAAGCAAGGCATGACTTCTCAAGCTCTTATTTCCACTCATGTTCCTTTTCATCAATGGCATCATCATCTTGGTCATCCAGCCTCTAGAATTCTTCAAAAGTTAATGTCTTCTAAATCTCTTCCCGTGTTAGAGTCTAAGTCTCAAGATTATTGTAATTCTTGTCTTTGTAATAAATTTCACCGATTCATTTGGAATTTCTTCTCTTTCAAGTTCAAAATCTTTAAAACTAATTTACACGGATGTATGGGGTCCTACACTTATTACTTCCTTTGTTAATTTTCGATATTATGTCGTTTTTGTTGATCATTACTCCAAATGCCCATTGCTCTACCCACTCAAATTCAAATCAGAGGTACCAGATTTTTTTGAAAAATTTAAATGTGTCGTGGAGAAATTTTTTCAAACATCTATTGTCACTTTATATTCTAATGGTGGTAGTGAATTTCAAGGCCTCTATTCTATCTTGGAAAAACATGGCACACAACACCTTATATCACCACCTCATACACCTCAAATAATTGGAACCGCAAAGCGACGGCATTGTCACATAGTAGAAACTGGTCTCACCCCTTCCCATCAAACATCTCTTCCTTTATCTTACTAGTCTAAAGCATTTCATACTGCCGTATATCTCATAAATCGTCTTCCCACACCAGTTCTTACATATCAATCCCCATTTGAGAAACTTTTCTCCACACCACTTAATTGTTTGAAACTTCGTATTTTTGGTTACACGAGTCACAAGTTAGACCAACGCTCTAAGCCATGTGTATTTTTAGGATACTTAATATCATATAATTGTTATAAATGTCTAAATCCCTCCAGAATAAGATTTATTTGTCTAGACATGTTGTGTTTGTAAAGTCAACATTTCCTTTCCATAGCTTGGTTTAAAACCGCGCCATCATCACAGATTCATTGATTTCTACATGGGTCAATATTGATGAATAAAATCCTATTCAAGAATATGACTCCTACAATGAATCACTTTCCATACCAGATTTGTCTGATGATTTTGGTCCTTGTCAAGTACCAAATTCATCCAATGAACCTGGTCTCTCAAATACCAAATTCGCCACACACTCTCATTTAGGAATTCCCACACATAATCAACTCATGATTCCAGCTCAATCAGTTGACTCTACAAACGTGGATCCCATTAATTCTCCTTCAATTATGCAATCTCCATCTCCTAATATCACTCAAAAATCCTCCAAGTCAACTGCCTCTCAATCTCCCATAAATATTCCTTCTTTGGACTCTACAAGTGATGCTTCCATATCAGATTCTCCACAATTATCTCCTCCACCCATGCAACACACTCATCATATGGTAACTCGAGCAAGAAATAATATTTTCAAACCCATCCAAAAACTTTCCTACCTTAGTACTATACCATATTCCCTTCCTCCCATTCTCGAACCACTACCTATGCTCAAGTCCAAAAATATCTTCAATGGCGTCAAGCCATAAGTGATGAATTTGATGCTCTCATTTGAAACAAAACTTAGGCTCTTGTACCACTTAACCCCTCACAGAATGTTATTGGTTGTAAGTGGATTTTCAGGGTCAAGCGAAAGTCGGATGGTTCAATGGAGAGATACAAAGCTCGACTCGTTACCAAAGGCTTTTTTCAAAGACTCCGAGTTGATTTTCGTGACATTTTCAGCCTTGTTGTCAAACCCACTACTATACGTCTCATGCTCACATTGGCCGTCACTCGTTGGTGGTCCATTTGCCAAGTTGATGTCAATAATGCCTTTTTACAAGGCATGTTAGATGATGTTGTACACATGACACAGCCCCCTGGCTTTGTTAATGATCAAAACCTGAGTTATGTTTGTCGACTTAAAAAGGCTTTCTATGGATTGAACAAGCACCTCATGCTTAGTATTATGAACTTAGAGGTTTTATGATTTCTCAAGGTTTTTACAACTCAAAATCTGACACCTCTCTCTTTATTTTTTGCCATGGCTCACTAACTCTTTACCTCTTGGTTTATGTGGATGACATTATTATCACAGGAAGCAACACTCAAACAGTGCAACGATTTATCAACATTTGCTCAATGATTCTCATTAAAGGATCTCAGTCCTTCGATTTTTTTTTTTTTTTAGGTGTTGAAGCCATTGCAACTCTAATTAGTCTTCAGTTATCTGAACACAAGTTATCAAAGATTACTTGTCAAGACAAAGATGCAAGATGCAAAACCAGTTTCCACAATGACGTCATGATGGCACTCCTTGCACAGATGCTATAATTATTGCCAAACTATTGGAGCCTTAAAATATTTATCACTCACTCATCCTAACATCAGTTTTGTAGTGAATAAATTATCTCAATTATACATCTCCCTACAGTCACCCATTAGAGTGTTGCCAAACGATTGTTATAGTGTCTCAAGGGAACTCTTTATCATGGTTTATTCATTCATCATCACTCTTCTATGTAGTTACATGCCTTTTTAGATGCTGATTGGGTTGAGAATCTGGATGATCGTTCCTCCACCTCTGCCTATATTGTCTTTCTAGGTTCTAATCCTATCAGTTGGAGTTCTAGAAAACAAAAAACTATTGCTCAATCCTCCACCGAAGCCAAGTATCGAGCAGTTGCTTCCACAACAGTACAAGTGAATTGGCTCCAAAATGGGCTTCGAGAGTTACATGTCTCCCTCCCAACTTCTACAAAATTTTGCACCAATATTGGAGCCACATATCTTTGCTCTAATCCTGTCTTTCACTTAAGAATGAAGCACATTGTCATTGACAACCATTTTGTTCATGATCAAGTGTCAAAAGGCACCATTCGAGTCCCTCATGTCCATTCTCGGGATCAATTAACTGACTCTCTCACCAAAATTTTAGCGTGACAAGCCCAATACCTTCAACAGTCCAAGATTGAAGTTCTTGATAGAACGTCTATCTTGCAAGGACATGAAGGTTAATAGTGCAGCTCATTAATCAATCAATCCATCAACTATTTCCCTTAGTAGTAGCCTTACAATTTAGGTCTTCAAACACCATTTACCGTTGATTATTTTTCATTTATTTTTTTTAATCACTACAACAAAACAGGTCAACCATACCGAGTAATGTATGATATGGTTGACTATCCATACCGAGCAGACCGCCTGGTATGGAAAACGCTGGTATGGATACTAAAAGTATCTGAACGCCTGTCTGGTATGGATAATGAGTATCCATACCGGGTATATCCAGTATGGATAGAATATAGGCATGGGTCTACCCGTGAATATGACTATCCATACCGGGTGGGTACCCGGTAAGAATACTATTATCCATACTGAGCTGGTGTCTGGTATGGATAACAGTACATTGCAAAAAAATATAAAAATATTATTACACTCATTACATTAAATGTTTACAACCAATTCTTGACAATCTATCTGAGCGTAATCCTCACTTTCATCCATACTAGAGTTAAGTTTAGATACATCTAATAGTGTAGTTGCTATATAAGCATGCTCATCAAACTTTTCTAAATCATGAAAACCTCTTGGATGTGCTTTTAGGACAATATACTAATTTGATATATCATTTTCCCTACAATAAAATACTTGTGTTGCTTGTGAGGCTAAAATGAAATGATCTCTATCCTATTTATTTACACGTGGGCTAAAATTAACTAGTGTGAACCCATCTTTAACTCTAACATCACTCCCATTACCTATCCAATCACATTTGAACAACAAAAGTATTTTCCTTAAAACTCCATAGTAAACTATCTTCTTGATCACTTGAGTGCCTTCTAATTCATTATAAACAGTTTCTGCTTTAAGGGAAGCACCACTATCTCGTGTGGTTTTCTCATTATCTTTGTGCAGTATCGTTTCCCATTCACAACATAGCTTGAACAACATGTACTTGAATACTTGGTCTAAGTGCAAGCAATTTAGAGTTGGAGGCATCTCCATGCTATTTGATTCATCGAGGACCTATTTTGAGCCATTATGATTTAATTATCGAGGACAAAAGGTTATGGTAAAAAGATCATATTATGGAACTTATAGGGTAGTAAATTCACCTTAGTTCTAAACCATATTGCAAATTCTCTAGTATGCGTCTTTTGCAACAAAATAGATCTACTTAAAAGATTGGGATCTAATTGTTGAAGCTTTTTCAATGCATGCTAATAAAACATTTAGATAAATAAAAACAATAAGACCAAATAAGAATAACGTTAATAATTTTTACTAATATTTAAACTATATTCATCTTCAATTTAAATCACTTACTTAATATATAGTTATACTAATACACTATTCAACAGTATATACATATGTGCAATCCGTAGCATGTTAGTAGAAATCGTCTCTAATGTTGTTGCAGATGTAAGATGTCCTTCCACTATATTTTGAAACATAATATCTTCATTTCTATTGTGCTTCTCACCAACATCTGTTGCTTGTGGTACATATCTACTACAAAATTGCATGCATTTATCAGCTAAATTGCATTCTACTATGAACCCTCTAGTTGTGCATGATTTTTTATATATCCTTTTAACACCTTTATAAATCTATAGAATGAATATATAAAGGTAAATGAAATGAGTTTATAACATTAATTTTGATTTATATATATATGAGAATATTGTAAGAATAATCTTTCAAAAGGTTACATCCAACAATATTGAACCGGTCCACATAAGCGAGCTTCTCTTGTTAGATGAAATTGTCATATATACCATTATGTCAAAGAAAAAAGAAGGGAAATAACGTTCAAACATACACATAGTAACTGCAACTTCATCTTCCAATGAATCTAACTTATCTTGAATATCTTGATCTACCACTCTTTGGCAAATTTCATTAAAAAATGAACACAACCAAAATATAACAATTCTTGGCCCTTTAGGCAAGAGACCCCATATTGTCATTGATAACAAATGTTGCATCACTATATGATAGTCATGAGACTTAAGCCCAACTATCTTGCATTCATTCAATGAAATGCAATTATAGATGTTTGAAGTATAACTGTCTGACATCTTTAAATTTAACAACCTCTTACCAAATTGTTGTTTTTTCTACCTTTGATAAAGTGTGTGGTAAATACAGTTTATCTCTATCCTCTTTTCACATGAAGGTTTTGCCTAATCCCAATGTCTTCCAAATCTTTACGAGAATTGACACTATCTTTAGTTTTTCTATTAATGTCCAACAATGTACCAATAAGACTTTCATCAATGTTTTTTTTAATGCACATCACATCTAAATTATGACGTAAGCACAAATCCTGTAAAAATGATGATAATATATTATTTAGACATAGTTAAAATAATAGAATGAGTTAAATTTTCTTTTGATTTGAAGATCTTACCTCCCAATATGGAAGATCAAAGAATATTGATTTTTTTTTTTTCCCTATAAGAAGACCTTTTCTCTTCCTTTTTTCATTTACTTTTTTCCCCAATCATTTTCAACTTTCGCACATGCAATTCGAACTTGTTTACCATCAAGAATCCCCGAAGAATCGTGCATTTCTGCTTTCCTATTAAACCATGATTTCTTCTTTTGAAAAGCATGATCTTTGGAAGAAATCACCGATGACCCATATACACATTTTTATTACTATATTTCAATCTTTGTGAACGTATGTTCAACCCTACATATAGGACAGACATATTCACCTTTCACATAATATCCTATTATGTTTCCATAAGCAAGAAAATCATTTATGGTCCACATTAAATAGCCTTAAGTTGAATGTGGACTTAGTAGATGAATCATACACTTGTGCTTTCGAGTGCCATAACTCATTCAAATCTTCAAATAGTGGCTACAAGTATACATCAATATCATTCCCTGATTGTTTTTTTTTTTTTTGGAATTAATAGTGTTAGTATCAAATTTTCCTTCGACATACACTTCCATGGGGGTAGATTATATGTAACTAACACCACCAGCCAACAACTATAAGTTATGCTTAGATTGCTATAAAGATTAAATCCATCCACAACTAAGGCCAACCTCAAATCGCATGGCTATGAAGTAAAAGATGGTCACATCTATCTATAGTCTTCTAGGCTTCTGAATCAACAGGCTGATGCATCTTTCCATCTTAGCTTGTATGGGTAGAATGTCATTTCAAGTTGTTAGTCATTTCAGTTGATGTAAACATTCTCCTAAACCATCGTATGATTAGAAAGTATTGAAGTACTTTGGCCGATACTCCTTGTAATCTTTTAGTAACTTTGTTTACTTTCCATCTAGAAGTGCCACATTTTGGACATTCTTCGTGATGTTCAATTCTTTTCTAAACAAAAAACAATCATGGACATGCATGGATTTTTTCATACTAAATCAAACACTTTCAACAACTTTTTTATTGAGTACAATGATTCTGATAGAATATTATCTGATGGCAACATGTCTCGAACTGTTAAGAAGTTCATCAAACCCTTATCGGATAAACCATACGTAGCTTTATGTTTATATAAAGCTACAATAGCCGATAATTTAGTGTATTTGAGTAACCTTCATACAAAAGAGTTTCAACATCTTCCAAATTCTGTGATATCTTCGTCTCTTACTTTAACACCAAGTTTAATATAATAATTTTCAAGGTTTGCATTCCTATACATTCTAAATATATTGGAAATATTTTCAACGGTGTGAAAGTTTTTAAGGGTTCCCCATACATGAACCAAGTTGTATACTGATAATCCATTTCATTAATGACTAAGCGCTTATACACTATCTTAGTGTGATGATACCTCCCACTAAGGCATTTTATACAATGGTAAGGGATGAAGTTAGGATTTATTGAATGTTTGTTCGCGCCTCAACAAAATGTTTGGCTCTCTCTTTATATTCTTTCAACACTCTAAAAGTTTAAAAATGATAGAAGAAATTGTTAAAAACATTAAAGTTTAAATTTTATGTCCTTATAGATTGAGTTTAGGATATTAACCTTGAAAATCTTAATCACTCCTTATCTATTTGAAAGCATATAACACTAAAAAATAAAACATACAACAATGTAGTGTTAAACTACATTAAAATTATTAAACTTTGAATAAAAAGAAAACAATCACATTCACATACACATTCACCACATCTACATATATTACAATCGTCTTGCATATTACTTATCATTTTTAACCATACAAACTAGCCTATTCACATATTTTTACACACAAAACATAAAATATATATATATATATATCACAACTTTAACCTTTAAAAAAACTTCACAAAACCATAAAAGAAAATTATCTCAACAATAATATTATATTTATATCAAAACAATCCAACATCATAACAACAAAATCAAATAAATTACAAAATCATAAATTGAAACATAAAAAAACACAAATCATAAAGTTTATACCTTCTTGATAAAGAATACGGTGGAAGAGAGTAGATCAACGAACACGATGGTGCCAAACGATAAAGAGCAATAGATTAGCGAAAACAATGGCATCGGACAACGACAGTCCTTGCGACGGCTGTAAGAGAAGAAAATAAGTGAAAAAATGAAAAGAAAAAAAAAAAAATTGATGGTCGGATGGTCGAGCAGTCGGAAAGGAAGAAGAAGAAGAGAGAGAAAAATGAGAAGAATAAGAGAATAATAAGAAGAAAGGGAGAGAAGACTAATTGATGGTGGTTGGCAATAGGGGAATGGGAAGGCAAATGGCGAACGGTTATTAGAGCCGTAAATGGGCGGCAAAGTGAGAGGCGGAGGGGGGGGGGGGGGGGGGGGGGGGGGGGGGGGGGGGGGGGGGGGGGGGTGGGGGGGGGGGGGGGGGGGGGGGGGGGGGGGATGGTTTGAGAGAGATGATGTGAAGAAAAGATAAAAGAAAGAAACTTGTGAAATGAGGTGGTGGGTAGAGGGAGGGAGGGGTGGGGCGTTTATGTATACCAAAACCTTTTCTATACCGGTAGGTCATGTGCTCGGTATAGATAATAAATATACATATATATTTTTTAAGTATTATCCCTACCGATCATAATAGGCTCGATACTAATCAATTTTTTAAAAAAAAACAATATTATCCATACCGCTCATCACGGCCCAGTATGGATCTTAACCAAATTTTTTAAAATAAAAACATGGTTATCCATACCAGGCCATCAATGCCCAGTATGGATAATTAAATTTAAATTTTTTTAAAAAAATAAAATAAATCCATATCAGTCCATTGGTGCCCGGTATAAATAATTGATATTCATATTTTTTTATAATTAAAAAGTTATCCACGCCGGACTTTTAATACCTAACATGGATAATTCAATTTATTTATTTTTTTAAATTAAAAAATGGTACCCATGTGGGCCATTAGTGCCCAGTATGAATATTTGATGGATAGCTTGTTTTGTTGTAGTGAATATTTTCTTATCATATTTGTTGTCTCAAATTGTGTATATATTCCATGTATCAGTGATCAATACAAAGTGAGGAAACTTTCACAAATATTATTGTCTCTTTAGTAAGTCCTTCACATTGAAACTTCTCTCTCCTTTCACATATCGCAAGTTCAGACCATTTATGTTGTTTCTTTTAACAAGAAAAGGGGATTGGACTTCATTTTCTTTATTCAAATCATTCTAATGCCTTGGTCCAATGTAGATATATCTATTTTTAACACATTTTCTTGATTTTGTCTTTGAAATTTACAACACAACTAGCATCTACACTTTAAAAAGCTCAGAATATATAAACCACTCAAAATTATCATCCTCATGTGAGATTTTTGTTTTTCTTCCTTTCAACTAACTTCATGTTTGAAGTTCTACAGAAAGGCTCTAATTAAATTGAATGATGCTTCATTGTAGAAAGGGTCTAAATAATATATATATATATATATCTCACTGCGATTAATGTTTAGGACAAGGCTGGGAGCAGCATTCTGAATTTAAGTTTTATTTCTTTCTCCGTTTGACATACCTGTCTTGGTGGATATACACTTTTTAATTGTTGAGACATGAAAGATTTTTAAATGGCTTGTATTTGGACAATGTAATTGACAAGCAAAGTAGCAAAAAATATAATAACAGAAAGGCAAATATTTTTTTCAGGAGTTCATTAAAATAAGTGCAAGAATTCTGGGATGTCCACTTATTAACCAAAAAAAAAAAGACAATACTGATTTCCAAGAACCCTGATTAAACGAACCTTTACTTGGGTAGCACAATAGAGCAACATGTTAGTTAGGACTTAGGAGCCATCAAAAAGTCATGCAAGGCATCACGGTGGCCTCTGTAAACAACATAGTATGTGTATGCGTAACTTCAAAATTGCACTGGTTCCAATTAAGTCGTTAAAAACCCCTTTTATAGTTTTTGAGCGTGGAATCTGTCTGCTTTACTGGGCTGATGGGCCTAAGAACAGGCCCAGGATATAAACAACCTTTTGCTGCCTAATTGTGGCACTTGCTATTTAGATAACTATATACTAATCTAATTATGTACTTTTTTTTACCATGATAATGGAATATTAACTTTTAAAGAATATGTAATTAATTCAAAAAGGATATAATATAAATATAAATACATCTTGATAAAAACCAATGTAAAGAACTACAATTCATTTAAACAACTAGTTAAAAAGATACAAGAAATAATGCTGATAAAGGCTTTGTTGATATAACTTTCTTTTACTACAAACAGATTGCCAACCATCTTAAAATAAAAATAAATAAATAAATAAAATAAAGGCCAACACTATGAAGTAAAATGTATAATTCTCAAAGTTTTATCCAAGTTCATATTGCATTTCTAGATTCCCACATAGAGAGCACAATTTCTGCTGCCTTGTTTAAAACCTCTGTATTTCGATATGTTTAACAATACTATTTGAAAAATATTCAAATCTGATTGCCTCAATTTTATTTGTGCTTTTTTAATGTGCACATTTTCAAACATTTTGTATTTTAACTCCAACAACTTTAATTAAATATATATCCTTCTATTTGTTTTAATCTTTTCAATATAATATTCATTATCATATTAATTACTCAATATTCATGTATAGCTGATATGAAGCTTGACACTTTTATTTGTATATATAAAAATAAATGCCATCTTCAAAAATAAATAAATAATTTCTTTTTATGTTTTAATAGTTTATGCATTTGGAATAGTGGTTAACAATTTGATCATTACATGTTCAATTGCTTCTTTGTTCATAAGAAAAGTATCTCAAATGAAAATCCTCCAAATCTAAGGGTGCATTTGGTATTATCTTTAAACAGTGTTTTCAAAATTTATTTTTAAGAGTGAAATTCATATATTGTTGTTTTTAAAAATACAAAGTATTTGATAATTAAGTTCATCCTATGACTTATAAATAACAATAATGAGTGTTAACATGTGCTCTAAACAATCCTAATAAGAATTTTACAATTTTTGTTTTTTTTTTCAATATATCAATGTGAAAATATATAATTTATGTGTTTTTTTGAAAAATGAATATACTTGTTTTACTTAGTTCTACAAACCTTAAAGTGTTTCCACTGCATTTTAACATTTTTTCCATCATAATAATAATAATCAATGCAACGTTTCAACCAAATGAAACTTTGAAATAATAATAAAGAGTACTAATTTGACTAAATTGCTTTTGAAGCTGAAAATTTAGTTAGTAGTACCGTCTTGATAAAGATTCAAAGCACTAACAAAAAATTATGTTTTCTCTTAATTAACTTACTCTTCAGTTTTCTAGTTGGAAAATCATATCTGGAGTAGAAGTCATTACATTCATTCATCTGAAAAAAAAAGGTAGAATTTTCGTATGAAAGTGATGGAAAGTTGTTGATTGACCAAGAAGCATATTAATTAAGAAGAGAAGGGACAAAGAACTGGTCCAAGGACCAAGGTGAGAATTGAGAACATTATGAATTATGGATGACTTGATATCAACCATACAGAATTGAGGGACGACTATAACTATACATTTAAATTACATTATTTATTTATTATAAAACAAAATATATGTCACAAACATTGCAATTCTCTTCTTTACATGACAAAAAGAAAACCAAACCATTCAGCTTCATAAGCAAATGGAAACAACATCTTTTATTTCATGATTTTGATGCTTAATTTAGCAGCCTCTCTCTGTAATTCCAATCTCATGTTTAGTAATTAATTGTTAATTTTTCAGACGAAGAAGAGGAAGTTAGTTGCATTTTGAGTTTCCTTATGCAAATCAGTCTGTTTATGTTATGGTTTGACTGTATTTGCAACTGGGTTTGGAAAACAGAGGAAGCTGCCAAGAAAACTGAATTCAGGAGGCACATGATATAGCAAGTCTTGGTGGGGCTTTAGGAAGTCTACATTGTTGACATAGAGTGATTGGCTCCAGTCATTTTAGCATTGATAAATGTAATTTCTTGCGGTAGGCCATATGCAACCTCTGATAGAGGCAACTTTCATGGATCAAAAATTCGTTTCCATTACAAATTTCCAAGCAATACCTGAACTTGGATTTGCTCAACCCATCGTACACGATGCTTCATGAAGACTTATTGAAATGACTACTAACAAAACTAGACTAATTAATTCTTCAACTTTTAAAGAAGGACAAAACATGTGAAAAAGACTTCAACTTAGGGGAGTCCAGTGAGTAACTGAACGATGACAAAAAATTTTCCTCAATAGAGATGCAAAATTAAGTGTTAGAAAGTTTTATATCATTAATTGAGCTCTTATCAGAAAGTTTAAACTTTTTGATTTGTTAGTTATCGGCATGGTATCGAAACTTCGACATGTCCCAAGAGTCCTAGTTCAAACTTTTTAGGTGATAAAATTTGAATTTGTTTATTATATGAATTTGTTGTATGTTTGTATTTGCACTTTAGTCACATGGTAAGTCCATTGTTCTTACACACAAAGAGTGTGTTAAAAAGCTTATGTATTATTATTGAGTCCATTTCTATCGTTTAAATTTTTGAGCCCGTTAGTTATTAATATTATGAATTCATACAACTGTGGAACAAACTGCAACAATATATGATAAATGATAATGAGCTAATGATTATACTCTAGAGGTTAATAAAATATAATTCAGCAGTGATTTGATACTAGAATTAGAACCAGATGCAGTAAATTAATTGTAGTAGACAAAATATATTACAAAGCACTATTTACTTCGCTGAATTTTCAAGAATTCAAAGCTGCCTTGAAGACTCCGGTATAGTCTTAAGTTGTGGAGACGCAGACAGAGAATGCCTGATTGCTTTAATTGAATCGTGGAAAATTGATGTGGAGAGCCTTGGAATTCTAAAAGAAGGCGAACAGAGCTGACCACCAACATAAACGCCAAAGACCTGGCTGCCTATTGTTACTGTTTAATGCAGACCTTGAAAATTTAACAAATCAAGACTTCCGTGGAAACCTAGTGGCTATTATGATTGTTAATTTTCTTCTTTCTGTTTTCTCTACAATGTCATGCTGAGGACACTTCTGTCTTGTGGACCAGCTCCTCTATCTGCCAGCTATTTTACTCAACAATGCCATCCTGATTTTCTTTCTCGGTTGGTTACAGTGTAATGCCATTCTGAGCACAACCTCTAACTTGTGCTATTAGTTGTCTAATCGTAGCCCTGTTCCTGCATGCTCTACCATTTTTCTACAAATCAAACAGGTATATTTTATTAAGTGGACATGTCATAAAATTGGGTTAAGGGCAACATGTAATGGAAGTTTTTAAAATTTTTCATGAAGTAATTAATTAAATTTTGTGGCTGCCAATTAGGGAGTAATTGATGGAGAAATATATTTGTTCCTATCAATTTAAAGGAATGATGAAGGAAAAAATGGCAAATATATATAGATATATATAACACATATTTTCTCCTAACCACCATTAGGGTTTGAAGCCATTCATATAAAACTTTATTTTTCTATTCACAGCAGTCAACTCTCATATATCATTCAAAATTCTCTTTTCCATTGGCAAGTTAAATTCTCAAACATAGCAGAATTGAAGATCAAGGTTGATTGTGAATCAAGTAGGTTTCTTCCCTTCTTTCATATTTTTATTATTAATATTAGGAGTTTATGGTATGATAGACTTATAACATCATTGTTTACGTTGGGAGTTATTTCAGAATAAGAATAAAATTTTGTAGAATTTTTAGAAGAAATAAGGCTGCTGGAAATTTTGTTTTCCAGTAGACCTGTCAATTTTGTTTAATTGTTTGAATAGGCAAATGAATGATAAAATTATGATATTTGGTATGAATGCTCCTCAAGATGTTAGGTTATAGTCTGAGAAATTTTGTGGTCATATGATAAGTGTGAAATTAATTAAAATTTGTGTTCACCTCTGACTCAGTAAAATAAAAATCTGGACAGTACTTAACTAGGTTGAATCTCGAAATTGTTGGACATGCAATTGATGTTATTTTGGTGTCATTAAATTTTCATATGAACCATTATGAGTCTTCTTTAAGCCCTTAAAATTTTAAGAATTTTTATGAAGTGGTTTAATTTTAAAAATTCGGACATCAAAGGCTGTTCAATTTGCAAACTGATATCAGTACAGCCTTGGTTTAGATTTGGAGGTTTAAGTTGATAGGTTAACAGAAGCATTTAAGGCTGGAAATTTTTATGGTATTTATTTTTGGAGAACATATATATTCATTTTTGGGACGATTGGTTTTATATACAATTTATTAAAAATAGAGAAAGTGGACTGTATCAGTAAAGGCAGTGCTGATAATAATGAATTTTAATGGTATTTGAGTTAGATTAATTTAGTAAAGAGTGGTTTATGTTAACCAATATTAGTATAACATTTATAAAGTGAAATGTTGAGATTCAATGTAACTTTGATAGTCTAAAGTAATTTATGAAGTTATGGATTTCTATAAATTTATATGATGAGTTTTGCTATGTGATTTTAGGTTGATATCTAAGATTATTCCGTAAAGTTATTTTTATTGGGATAAGTGAAAAAGGTAAGTAAACCTTATGCATTACATTACTATGTTATGTGTTCAACTTTTAAAAAATGGCTCTTTTAAACAATCAAATGAAATCTTTAGTTTTTCAATGTTACTTTTCAATATATTTTACTAAAATAATTTTGCATCCTCAAATGTATGTATTTTGTACATTGTTTGAATTGTATGAAAAGTATTGTTTTCCTATTTAAAAGTGTGAAAGTATTCCTCCATATTTGAAAAGTATGATATATATTGTAAATCATAATTGTAATGAAAATGTTTTTGTTCATCTATCCATAGTTTATTTAATTGTATTGGCCTAGGTAATGGGATTACAACTAACATAATTGTATCATACTGGTTCAGCTAGAATATTTATTGTTGCACAATATTAATTGTATTGGCTCACACCAGATTGCTGGTGTTACGATTGTATCGTATTGTTCGGATCATCGGAATTAAGAATGATATCACGTGACGAAAGTCACTTCCATTTTATTTAAATTCGTATATGGAATATTTTTCATTATTTTTTACTTTGATTTTGAAAATTGAACATTTTCCATATGTATTATAATGTTTTCTATATCATATGTTAAATCATTTATTGGTTTAATATATTTATAAATATTACAATTACCATGAAATTACGTTTTTATTTTACTATAAAGTTACTTTATAAAATTACAATATATCTTTCTGATTATATATTACATCGTAATGTATAATGTTACCTATTGATTCAGGGGTGGCAATTCGGGTTGACGGGTTGGGTTGGACCTAACACGAACACGACCCGATAATTTTTAACACGACACGATAAGCAAAAGGGTTGAACTCACTCGACACGAACACGACAAGATAATAAACGGGTCAATACGAAACGACACAATAACCTGTTTATTAATGGATCGTTTAACTGTCCCGTTTATGATCCGTTAAGCTGACCCGTTAACCCGTTTAGAATTTAACCATATTTAATATATTTAAATTTTAATTCACATTTAATAAAAAATAACATTAAAACTCAAATATAATCCAAAACCTAAAAATACAATCCCATATTTCAAAAAATATATATATCATTCACAAATACAAATCTCTATCATACACCTGAGATTCATCACATTACAGGTAATACATCACATAAGCACAAGTTACAGAGTCACACTATCGAGAAACAAATGTAGGAAAAAAAAAGGACAAGAAATATGTTAAAAATAAAAATCTCAAAAACCATGAGTCAACAGAACATTAAATAGCTCAGACAAGTTGTCTCAGAGGAGACAAGTTAGCTAACAGAGGACATAGTCAAGTTTAGATGAAAAAAAATTAGCTAACAGAGGAGACAAGTTGTCTCAAACAACTTGTCTCTTACAGTTGCAGATGCTGCGTGAGGAGACGAAGCTGCACGAGGAGAAGATGGTGCATGGCGGAGATGGCACGACACGGCGGTAGTAGCTCGACGGCGTGGCGGGCGAGAAGAAGCTACACGGCACGGCGGCAGTAGCAGATCTGCAATCTGCAGATGTGCTACCACTTGCGAGCAGACGAGCTGCGCAGGACGGCGGAGATGGCACGGCACAGCAGCAGCAGCTCGATGGTGCGGCGGGCGAGAAGAAGCTACGCGGCACGATGGCAGTAGCAGATCTGCAGATGCGCTACGAGCAGACGGCGGCCGGCGCTGCGCAAGACGGCCAGACAAGATGCTGGACGGCGAGTGATAGGACGCGGCAACTGCTCAGGCTTAGGTTGGGATGTTGGATGGTCGGCGACTGAGAGCCTGAGAGAAAACAGAAGACAAAAAAGACTAAGAGAGAGAGAGAGAGGCAAAGATAAAAATGAAATGTTAGGGTTGTGATTTTCAAAAATATATATATATATATTATCAGTAAAATTACATAAAAGACCCTTTAATGTAAAATTATCATTTTACCCTCCTTAACGGGTCAACCCATAACACGATTAAAGAAACACGAACCCGACATGATAAGTTAACAGGTTAAACGGGTTGACCCGTTAATTTACCCAACCCGTTAATGCTCAACCCTAACCCGTAATTATCGTGTCGAATTCGTGTCGACCCGTCGTGTCGGGTTCCAAATTGCCACCCCTACTATTGAATTAATGGCTCACCCCGTCTCTATTATTTTTAGTTTAGTAAATTTATTTGTCTTGAAGGACGACTTCGAGATATGGCGTCATTGGTGTCGCTTGGAGGAGGATTTCAGTTTTATTATTATGGTTATATCTCTTACTGTTATAATTATTTCATTTGTTAGGACTTAAATGTAAGGATCAATTTTGAATGACCATAAGTGTGAGTAGTTAAGACTTTTATTGAGATGTTATAATAGGACCCATCTCGACTCCACTCTCGAGTTCAGGAGAATCCTGTGAAAACTGGGGTCTTTCTGATTGAAATTTGGATTTACTGAAAATCTTTTAGAAAACTCATTATAAATCTTATAATCACTTTAATTAAAAATAAATTGCACAAATTAAAAAAAAAATTACATTTCTTGTGTTGGACCTTTTGAAACACATTTAAGAAATCTGGTAAATAAAGAAATAATATACCAAATGCAACTATTTCATTATGGCCCTTCCCACGATCTGTAATAATCTACACGAACCTGCAGTGGATATCTGAAAAAATGGATTTTGTAAAAGAGTGAGCGATAACACCTAATGAATGGATATAACTTTTATAAAAATATTCTAAATAAAAATAACATGTAACTATAATGACATATAATTATCTAAAAGATAAAACTGAATTTAAATCTCATATCGTAGTGAAACTGAAAACTTTTATATGAATTATCTTTATAACTTTAATAATATAAAATACGAAAATTTATAATCTGTAAATCTTTTCTAGAGTAAATCTAGTGTTTTGTAGATCTCTTTTATACTGATTAATCTCAGTATACAATAGTTAATCGAAAATCTACACCAACTAGTACCCAGGGAAATTTTGTTATACGTAGTGGAGATACTCAACATACACATAGAGTG
Source organism: Nephelium lappaceum (assembly GCA_021234005.1). NCBI lineage: Eukaryota > Viridiplantae > Streptophyta > Magnoliopsida > Sapindales > Sapindaceae > Nephelium > Nephelium lappaceum. The sequence goes on from CM037998.1 coordinate 19,837,241, forward strand.
AGAGATAACATCTGTCATACATGTTTTAGACGAATCTAGATCTCACACATGTAGCTTGTCTAACCATTAAACGAGAGGATACAACCTTGATGTTCTGAAAATATTTTATTTTCCTTTCTCAAATTTTTTTCTAAATATCCATATAATCCTCAATAAATAATATCCTATAATCAATCATAAATCATAGTACATAATCAATAAATCAATAACTAATCAATAATTTTCTTCTAATAACAATTAAATAAATAAAATCTTAAATATATAATTGTAAATAATCAATTCAATTTAAATAAATAATCTACTCACATAATTCCTTTGCTTATATCTAGGTCTAAAACGGATTCCCATCTGATACCTCATAATCTTGGATCCACCCTAAAATCACATAAAACTAATGAATTTATTACTTATTATAAAATTAATTAATTTTCTGGAATCCAAATCTCATTGCAATAAAATTACTTATCTGAATAATTTAAGCACCAAAATATTCCATTCACCTTTCCGGAATTTTCTTTATATTTTTCTTCTCCCTCTTCCTGTTCTTTTTCTGTTTTTGGTTTTTCTTCTTCTTCTCTTTCTCTAGCTATTTTTTCTTACTATGCTCTTCGGTTGTGTGTTTACTGCATGCTTCTTCATTATATATATATGCACCACACAACCGCCTCAACTTCACTCCATTATCTTCCATTCTTTCAATTTCATACTTGATGACACTTGTCATCTTTTCATTAAAAAATTTGTTTTGGTTCTATTCCTTACTTTTGCATGGCACTTTCTCTTTCATTGCTATCTCTTTATTTTGTCTTTTTTCCTCCAATTTGACTTTTCTTGGTTCTACATTCCATTTTGTCTCTTTGATTTCATAAGTCCAATTTTCTAAAAAAATCACCATTTACTTATTTTATATATATATATCCATTCTTTAAAAACGAAAAAAAAAAAAAAAAAAACCACCTACCATTTCACCTCATCCTTTTTGTCGGCCATCATATTTATCACAATATTTGCCTTGTAATTTTCATTTTGCATCTCACCTTTTGCTATAGCCTTTTTTCTTTTATAGTCAACTTTCTTAATTTTTTTTAAAAAATGATCACTAAATAAATATTTATCCATATGTCCATTTATTTCTAAACTTAGGCTAAACCAAATTAATAACAATAAACTAAATTTCAGTTAATCCCTTTGATCCACTTAGATTGGGGCCTTACATATTAAGACAGATTTGTGTTATTGAATTAATACTTTATAGAATTATTCTTCAATTGTTTTTAGTTTTGAAGATTTAAGTGATTGATTGAACATTTTACTATATTGGTTTTTACGTCAAATTGGGGTGTTACACAATAGATATTTGAGTCCTATTTTAATAATTTTATAGTTATTTTTTGTTAGTAAATATAAATAATATAATAGTAGAATTAATGAAATGTCTATGGAAGTTTATTTTATGTTGTTTATGACATCATTTGCGATGATGCTCTACTTAATTTAATAATTAACTTCAATTTCTCCAATCCTGCAATGCTTCTTTCAGAAGATGGGATAAGTTGAAATTACAAATTTAATGAAACATACAAAACAATAGAAAAATATGCACAATTTTTATTGTCTAATGTCTTTCATGTTTTGATCTTTTGTACATTTATTTAGTGTAACTAAAAGGAATGCTCACAAAAACAAAGAAAAATTGGTTTTATCTAAGAAATAAAATTAATCATTTTTAATCCCAAAAAATTTTTGTTCATTTCACATATGATATTATATGTGAAACGTTTTCACCTACACACAATGCTGTACATAAATGATATAAAGATTTGAAAAAGATTAATTGCAATTAACATTCCACTTGGATTAAAACCATATAACTTTTATTTTGAATAAAATGAATTTTTCTTTTTTAACTCAAAGTAAATTTAACTCCTTTAGTGTATATGCAAAATTAAACATATCAAGTACAACATATGTTGCACATTACTAATTAGTGCGAATTTGATTGAAGAAAACAAAACTATTCCAA